>CAJQZJ010034075.1:5456939-5529736 GCA_907164525.1 Lophiomys imhausi | reverse complement strand
ACACACACACACACACACACACACACACACACACACACACACACACAAATGAAATGATTCCTAAAGATTTTCTGCTATACTTGTAGATCAGTGCCTTGTCCACTTGTTACCAGAGAGGTTTCCTCTGGCAGCAGATGGGAGTCAGCACAAAGACCCACAGCAGAGACAGAGTCTAAACTGGAGGTCTCCATCGGGTCCCTCCCCTTGGAGACTGGGGGACCTGTGGAAGAGGGTAAGGAAAGATTGAAGGAGTCAGAGGGAATGGAGGACACCAGGAGAACATGGTTCACCAAAGCAACTAAGCAGGACTCACATGGACTCATAGAGACTGAAGTGGCAAGCATGTGGCCTGCATGGGCCTGTACCAAGTCCTCTTCACATATGTTATGGCTGTTAGGTTGGTATTTTTCTGGGACTCCTAACAGTGGGAACTAGTATGTCTCTGAGTCTTTGCTTGCTCTTGAGACTCCTTTCCTCCCATTAGGTTGGCTTTCACCTAGTCTTATTGTATCTTGTTTTGTCCTGTTTAGCTCTAGAAGAGGAAATGGGGAGGTGGATCTGGAGGAGAGGGGAGGTGGGGGAAGCTAGGAGTGGAGAGAAGACAAACTGATTGGGATATATTATATGAGAGAAGAATCTATTTTCAATCAAAAATACAGAAAATTATATATATATATATATTTGTGAATTGCAGTATGTATTTCTGCATTTCTGCAATTCCACAAATGGTTAGAGAGAGAGAGAACTGGTACCTTTTACAAATAGCATGTCTTCTAATAGGTGTTTTTGTGGGGCAAAAACTGATGTAGCATTGCTTACTTCTAAGGCTTTCTGCTGAGGCTCTCATATATATATATGAGGGACAAGTCCTAATGTGAAATAAATTTGCAAAGTGCTAGGCTATATGACACTGAATAGATTCCTTTATAAAATATTTTTCAGATTTTGTATGAGATTTGAACTTGTTCCTGATTCTCAGAGTTTGGGGATGGGGTATGGAATTTAGTGTTGTCCTGGTGTGAAACTGTGGCACTATGGGATCAATATTTCATGATAATTTTGCTAAATTCAGGTACTGGTTAGTTTATATTTTTCTCATTTAACACAGTAAATACCAATGAAATATATAAGAACACTGCAGTTCACAAATAGTAACAAGAGACAAGTGGTACCTTTTTCAAATGTCTTCTAATCAGTGGATTTGTGGGGGCAAAGAGTGCTGTAGCGTTGCTTACCTCTGCGGCTTTCTGGTTCAGAAATGGATGCCTTTGCCTTTGGCCTGGTGAGTTTGAGAAGCTGAGCATCAGGCAGCTCTCAACACCACTCTCATTTGACCTTGGAGGACAAGTAATTGTTACCTGCTTTGTTTCCCCAAGCTGAAACTTATTAGAGGTGAAAGAAGCCTGAGAGATCATGTCTCACAACAACTTCTGTTTCTGCCAGTAGAGGGCAAAAGTTGCCTAAAACCCACACAGCTACATCTCCCAAAGCTAATCCACGAAAAGCCCACCCAGAGGACTAAACCCTGTTCCCCCTCCCTGCAATTCTCAAGTATAAAGAACTTCCCATTTCCTTTACCCTCACATCCCACTTAGCTCTTCAGGAGTCTAAAGCAACTTGAATGAGCTTCCATGTGCCCTGTCACAGACTGGAGTACATTAAGGCCAGGAAATCAGGCAGGAGTGTGTTTGTAGATCCGGTGCCGATTACTTCCCCCGTCAGATTGGGCATCCACCAATACGGAATGGATTTCTCTCTAATTTATTAAAGGTCGGTCAGCATGGATTGATAAAAGAAAAGGCCATGTCTGATAAATTCATCTAAATTGAATTCTTGGGCCATATTACCAAATCAGCAGATATAATTTATCTGGCTTTCAGGAAGGCATTTAGTGCTATACCACATAACAGATGCATTTACTAAGGCAAAGCCTTGTGCAACGGTTAAGTGTCAGGTGGCGATTCTCGAAACAGGTTTAAAATGGCCCAGAACCCAACACTGGGTGTGCCGACAGGAGACACTTAAGAGTACAGACAGAGGGGTCAGTCTGGGGGTCAATATTTCAAAGTCCTTGACCCTAATTATAATCTAATTTCCACAACGGTCATATCTCTTGAGAGCAAAATTGAGAAGAACGGGACAGTTTTAAAAGGAACAGACCGAAACAAGTTCTGTATTTCTTTTTTCAATCAGGCCAGTTCAGTAAGAGATGAATGAGTTATTCTTCTACCAAAGGAACACAAATAAACAAACGCACAAGGGCAGTCAAAAGCAGCTGTCCAACACAGAAACACAGTAGAAGTCTGAAGCAGACAGTGCTGAGCAGTGGTGGGTTGCCCTGGTATCCCAAACTCAGACAGCCTAAGTGGATCCAATGAGGACAGGGGAAATGGCATTTAGGGGTCCCAAGATATAAATAAGCTCAAATAATTATATAACCGTGAGTCATTAATATCCTTGCGCTGGCCTCAAAAGGCACGAGCACCTAACTCTGGTTTGAATTTGCCTCTTCTTGAAGTCAAGATTTATGCACCGGCATTACATCTTTATCCAGGCAATGTGGAATGGATTTCTCTCTAATTCATTAAAGGTCAGTCAGCATGGATTGATAAAGGGAAATCCATGTCTGATATATTTGCAGAAATTGAATGTTTCCTCTGGGCTACTGCACAGGTGACCTGAAGTGACCGTTGTCAGGAATGCACCCAGGCAGCCTTAAACGGTGATCTGGCTTGTCTTCGCCAACTTAGAAATTCAAGGACAGAGGAGTATCCGACCATAGGTTCTTGTTCAGGAGCAAGTGATTGTATTTGAACTTGGTGTCAGGAACTGGCTCCTAGGTCTGCCTGAAGCTAGAAGCTGAGAATAGCTACAAATATTGAGGAGTAGGCGATATAGCCTTGAGCATGTGTACACTTGCACACGTTTATTCTGGCTATATGCCTCCATCTTTAACTCCATCATGAATACCTCTTCAAGCTAGACAGAAACTAGAGTCATCTCTGATCAAGACTAACTTATCTCTGGGACCTCTCTTCTGACCATATGACCTTAGATCCTGGGTACTTGGGGGGTGAGTTTAATATTTAAATTGATGGCAGTGGAGCAAGAAGCTTGTCCCACCCCATCCCCATTTAATCAGAAGGAAACATTAATAGAATGAAAACAAAAAAAACCAAACAAACCTCTTCAATAAGAAGAAACTGTCCAGAAATCTGCCTTGGGGCTGTGTCTGTACCATGAGCTATCTGCTTACCCTAAAGATCTGAACACATCATTCTCCATAATTTCATATTCTCCATAATTTCACATTCTTCATTATTTCAAGTGTCAAATTACATAATGCATTAATTTGTATGTGTGTGTGTGTGTGTGTGTGTGTGTGTGTGTGTGTGATATCCTTTGTTGGTTCTATTATTTTCTCTGGAAAACCTGGGATATCAAAAACTACTTCTGTTCAGAACTTTAAAGTCTCCAGTTTCTACCTCAAATCTCTGTTTCAAAAAACAAAAACACAAAACCCCAAAATCCAAAAATCCTATTACAGCTACATGAAAGAAAAAAATGAAATCATGAAACAATGTTGTTACAGGCTTTCAGTAGCAAGGACCAACTATACTCTATTCCAAAAATTCTTAATTCCACAGATGTTATCCTGACTCCTAGAGTCAGAAAAATATTCTTTTAGCATTTGTGATGAAGATTTTATATTCTCATCCTGGCTTTAAAAGAATCAATTTTTACTGGGAAACTGTGGCCTTAAAGACATTGAGTTCCAATTCACTGAATTTCCTTTCTTAGCAGTCCCTGGGACCATTTAATATCCCCTTCTCAGAGCATCCTTTCATCCTTGGGCATCACAGGCAGTTAAAGTTGTCTGTTTGGGACAAAAGGCTAAGTTCCAGTGTCCCCTAGCCTTTTTCCCTTCTCTGTGGAATTGAATATCAGAGGTTGCCCTGAGAAGGCTCTAAAGTCAAGACTGGAAGTTTGACCAAAACAACACATTTCTGGAGCAGTCATTGAGAACTAACCTTGCATCTGATCCCAAGACAGAGGATAGGATATAATTTTGAATTAATAGACCGAATTCATTATCAGTGTCCTTTCAACACCAAGAAAAGTAGCACATGCTCAGATGAGAGGAGACTGGGAAAACTTCCCCTTACCTACCAGTGATACAGAAACCCCAAGAACACACAAGAGATCTAGATAGAAGCAGAGCATGCAAATCCTACCTTGTTCCCCACCGCCTCTGGATCTCTCTCTCTCTCTCTCTCTCTCTCTCTCTCTCTCTCTCTCTCTCTCTCCTTCTTCTGTCCTTTCTCCCACTCCTTCTTGTTCATTATGAAGTAACCAGCAGCTTTATTACCCTCTTATACTATAATGTTCTCCCTTGTTGTGGGCCTGAAACCAAGTGACTATGAACTGAAGCCTCTAAACCAATGAAACAAAAGTAAACCATTCCTCCAGTCAAGTTGTTTCTGTCAGGAATTTCATTAACCGCTGACAGACAAATACACTGGCCTTCTTCTAGTGGAATGTTGCCAGCAACATATCTTGAATTTGATTTTAGGTAGAGGCTCCAGAACTCTGTGCACCACCCTGTAACCTCATGCAGATAGTCAAATGCAGAAAAAGAACAAATGTGGAGAAAAGGGAAAGAGGACTTTTATGACTCCTTATCTTCTGGCCTTTCAAGCTTTATGTGTGATGCTGTCTTGACCTACCAAGCTTATGTCTTCCTAAACTGTGAAAGCAATTATTATTAGATTTTCCTTTTAATTTAGCATGGGAGGGAAGGAAGACCAGACATTTGCTGTCATGATTCAGTGGACATGTTGGGGTAAGGTCTCATTTGTAGTATCATAAACTAGTTTTCCAGTGCCTTTTGAAACACTGCCAATTCCCTTATCTCTAGCCTGTTCCTTAAAAACAAGCTTCTCCTCTCTTCTACTACTGTCATCTTGCCAAAGTATTATATTGCCACAGCCAGCAACCAGATGAGATGGGATAGAGGCATGTGTTAATTGTATTCTAAAGCCTGCCATAAATTTACTGCAGTGAATATGGTTGGGGATATTAAAAAACATTTAATAACATTTTCTAAAAAAAATTACTTATATAAAAAGTAATGGTTTGTGCAGGACAGAAATAAGACATGGGATTAATCTGATTTATGTATAATTCATGGAGGGCCACAGCTTCTCAGAGGAAGGAAGCAAAGCATCCTTCCATGTAGCTATGGTTTCTTGTTCTATGAAATATTCGCATATATACAATATGCAATGCATTCACTGGACAATCTGTTGCCTGGCAGAACAGGCTATGAGCCAGCCAATGGGCACCCATGAACAGTAAATATCAAAGAGGGGTTAGAAAGTGTGCAGGGAAACATATACATTTAGTGTCTAAACTGAGACACTGTAAACATCAATCCAGGGCAGCAGGCATTAGCTGGAGCTGTCCTCTCGATTTAGAATGTGTAGACAAAAAGACTTAATGCTGCAAGGAACATGTGTCTATTATAGATGTCAATTAATGACAAGGCCAAGAAGAGGTGCAATGAACTAGTTTGTGTGTGTATGTATATGTGCATATGCTCGTGTGTGCATACCATATGTGTGTAGGTGCCAGAGGTCAATGTTGGGTGTTTTTCTGGTTGTTCTTTGAGACCTTTTCAGGACTACAGGATCTCTCATTGAACCTGGGGCTTACTGTGTTGGCGAGACTGGCTGGCCTTCAAGCTGTAGGGATCCTCATCTTGTCCTACTGATCTTGTTTCTACCTCCCCAGTACTGGGATCACAGACATAGGCCACCATGCCCAACCTTTAAGTGAATAGTGAGAACAGAAGTCAGGACCTCACGCTCGTGCAGTAAGCATTTTTACCAAATAAGTCATGTCTTCATCCCTCTAAATCAGTGGCTCTCAACCTGTGGATGGAGACCCCTTGGGGTCACCAAAGACCATTGAAAAACACAGATATTTACATTATGGTTCACTATAGTAACGAAATTACAGTTTGAAGTCCCCATGAAATAAATTTATGGTTGGCGTCACCACAACATGAGGAGCTGTATTAAAGGGTTCCGGCATTAGGAAGGTTGAAAACCACTGTTGTAGATTGTATTGTCTTGGTTATCATGACAAAATGGCATAGACTAGTGGCTTCCAGAATATAAATAATTGTCTCACAATTCTAGAGACTAAAAGCCTGAGATCAAGGTGTCAGTTGGTGTGGCTTCATTTCAAGCTTCTGTATTTGAATTGCTTTTCCATCGTCTTACCTGGTTACCCACCCATCACTCTTCCACATTCCATTGTCAGAACACATAGGACTACGGTCATCCTTGAGAGTTCCCCTTAACTCAGTTACCTCTCTAATCACCCTATCCTCAAAGTCACGTTGTATGATAATCAGCGTATGAAATATAAGGAGACCTAATTGAACTCAAGTGATACTAATCCCCAAGCAAATATCAACAATGATTTATAACATATCCCAAAATGGCTGGGCCTTAGAAAGAAAGAAAGAAAGAAAGAAAGAAAGAAAGAAAGAAAGAAAGAAAGAAAGAAAGAAAGAAAGAAAAAGAAAGAAAGCTTCTGAGCTTCTCAAACTTTCCAGTTTGTGGTCATTTGAGGCTGTGGTCCCACAACAGTGCACACATGGAACAACATTTCACAAGAGTAGAAGCGATGTGTGCAATATTTTGAAGAGATACTACATAAGCTGACAAAGTAGTACAACCACTGAGCTAGAGCAGAAAGTGGAAGATTCCCACTATGTTCAGGACCCAACTTTAGTTGGTGACAGTAGGAAAGACTTCCTATAGGGCTTGTCTCAGGGTAATAGCTGGAGGAATTAGGGCATCAGGGACACTCAGACATTTAAGAAAAAAGCTATTTACAAACATTATAAAATATTACAATACCTGTGAGTATCAACTGTATATCACCCACTGTTGCAGGAGACCTGAATCTTCTTTCTTCTTAGCTATATAGGATTTAGACACATTACTTAATGATATCACCCCCTCAGGTTTTAGTTTCCTACTTCATGTGAAAGTTGCATGTCCACACAATCCAGATAGCTGAAGACTCTAAGTATTGTTGTTGCAACATTAACAGTATTTCTAGTTCATCAAATTTATTAAAGTTTATCAACATAAAGGCAAGATGGAATTAATTTCTTCTTGCTCTATTCTTTTTTATCTTCCATTTTCTGCCACTCAGCAATTGTATGGGTAAGGAAAGAAGGGTTCTCTCAGATCCACTGCTTTCAGGTTGGTACTATGAGGCTTGTTTTTAAAAGTGACCAGTTGAGACATCGAGAAAAAAATATACAGAATTTTCTAGAGGGAAGGCAGGGCTTCCATCCCATTCAAAAGTGTAGACCCACTTACCTGGACAAATAAAATTCTTTGGTAAGCAGCATATTGTGCTCAAAGAATTTTCTACCATGCTATTTGAAGGAAGGAAAGAGAAGGGAATACATAAAAATATAGATAAAAACGTGAAGTCAGAAAGGAAATAGAATGGAGGCACTAAAGGGAGTTTGAGGGTGGTAATGATGTAAAAAAAATATAATCAAAATACATTGTATAAATGCACAGAATTTTAAATGATCAAATATTAGTCATTATTGAAGAACATGAAACTGAAAATTTTAGACACAATTCATGAGTTTTAAATTAAATATAAAACAACTGTTCTTAAAATCCTTGAGGTTCTTCATTTTGTTAGTTAGGCATTAGATTTTCCAAATTTAAAAGAAAAGAAATAAATGACTGCAAAGTGAAGGGCATGATGCTAAAGGCCAAGGAAGTATCATCAACTCCCCATCTTGGTGGCAGGTCATTTAGGAAATGTTTTTAAACTTCTAGTTGGTTCTTCCAAAAGATACTACTTGGTCTGTTAGCCATTTCAACATTAGTCTGAACAAGAAAAATGCATAATAGGGAGGAAGTCTTCTGAAACTTTGGTGAAACTGTGGAATTTCATTCTTCTTTGAAGCTTAAAATCAGGAGGATTGATTATTCTTAAAAGTTCCATTCAGGTTATGATGAGAAGTAAAAACCTTAAAAAACAGCCAAAACACAGAATTATGTATTGGGTTTTGTTAAAAAACAAACAAACAAGCCTAATGTTTTTTCTTGGACTTACTATTTCAAAAATTGCAGAAAAATTGGGAGGAAACCCTGGGGTGGGAGATCATTCCACGTAGTAAATAACTTCTACCATAAGCTGACTTACATCTCACCCCTGCCTGACAGAGGGATTGGGAAAGCCATCAAGCAAAAGGGATTATGTCATGTTAGAGCTAAGTGTTGGAAGGAAATATGGTTAGAAAGATCTTCATATCTTTTCTGCAATATGGAGGATGGAAAAAAGGAGGAGAGAGGATGACCACCAACAGAACAGTGGGTACGAAAATGTAACTACACATGGCAGTTGCTGGAAGATAGATGGGATATAGAACCCCAAGGCATGCAGATTCACTTTAGAGCTCACAAGTGATGATTCCCTTTGATTCATGGCTGCAGGATCTTAAGGGCAAAAGAACTGGGCTGGAGGTGGGATGAAAACAGAAAGAAAGTCTTCTCCAGCTGGGAAAACAAAAGATTCTTGGGATGATGTTGATGAAAGCGCTTTAAAAGTGAGAGGTACAGGGAGAATCTAGGAGGAAGGCAGCTGGAGTGTTTCCAGGTTCACTAATGATGCATGGAGCTGCTGACACAGCAGTTCATCCAGCCAGTGCAAGGGCGAACTGCCCTGGGGATCTGCCCTTTCTCTTAGGGGTAGACCCTAAGAGTCTGGGACAGTGAAGCCTTGACTGTTTTGTTTATGGAACATTTTTTTCTCGAGCCCTAATTTAAATGTTTACCACTGGGATATACTTAACTAAAACTTATCTTAGTTTCTCCCTTTTCAGGGTTCATCCCCCTTAGCAGGTATTTGGTTTCTAAGATTGGAAAGCAACAGGGGAGAAGACGTTAGTCTGGGTTATAAAATGAAATGAAACGCCTCCACTCTTTCATCCTCTTTTACTAAAATGACTGGCTGGCGCGTTGCTCATGAGGCTGCGAAAACTCAACCTGCATGCAAAATATTCAAATCGCTTGATGATTATTATTTCACCATCCCTGGGCAGCTGTGGGTCTTGGTCTCTGTCAAGTTGTGAAGTTATGTTGGTGAGGTCTGGAATGTAAAGCAGCATGTGTGATGAAACCGTGTATCTCTACTTCTCTTCTCTCCTTGGCGCCTCTCCTGCTAAGGCAAGATGACATGCACCACAGCATTAGCCCATGTGATGGTCCTTGAAATAACAGCCTCCAGCGATAGATTTCACGTCGACTCGTGACGTGATCTCCAACCTTTCCCTAGCAACAGGAGGAACAAGTCACCACTTCTGGAGCCAGCTCATTTCATCCTCAAGGCTCTGCATGTGAGGGACTCTGCATTTGGCAAAGGTGACAGACAGCAGGAGGGCTCAAACCTAGCTGTGGGGATGCCTGCGATCACCGTACCTGTGCTATAGAAACTACCACCGCGGTGTGTAATCCGTATCTACAGTCAAGTTCTTCCCATCCCATTATGTCTAAGGGAAGAATGGTTTAAATGTATGGGATGCATCAGTGTTTTGCCTCATTTGGAGTTAAGGATCTTCTTTTAAAAGCACCACAATGGACTAAGTCTAGTTCCCCTTGGAAAAAAAATAGTCAAAAACGAAGGGTTGTGTGTGTGTGTGTGTGTGTGTGTGTGTGTGTGTATGTGTGTGTGTGTGTGTGTGTTTATTTTTCCCATAGCACTTCTTACAGGAAAGGATGAAGTGCAGAGGGAGAGAGAATAGAATAACTATCTTTTGATACTTTACCAACTCTTATGCTTCTGTGAGAATGTTGCAAAGAGAAGCACTAATTACTCTTTCTGTGCAACCAGGAACTTCCCAAGCAACAGCAAATGGTCCTAGAGATTAATCCATATCCTGGGTCAACAACAGTCCCTGTTTTCATAACTCCATGAACTAAGGATATATTTATCTATGCTTAAGAAAATGTCAAATACTATTTCGGAACAAGTGAAAATTTCATGATTCAAATGTTAATGTCCATAAATAAAATAAAACTATCTTGGAAAATAGCCATACTCATCTATGTATTTGGCCATGGCTGAGTTGGTACCAGCACTGTGAAGTTGAGAGTTGAAGTGGGTACAATATGATCACCAAAGATGCAATTATTTTCTGTCTTCCCTTTAATGCAAAAATGTTCTGATCACCAGTATAT
Organism: Lophiomys imhausi; assembly: GCA_907164525.1. Taxonomy (NCBI): domain Eukaryota; kingdom Metazoa; phylum Chordata; class Mammalia; order Rodentia; family Muridae; genus Lophiomys; species Lophiomys imhausi. The sequence continues at coordinate 5,519,450 of CAJQZJ010034075.1, read as the reverse complement.
TTCCTTCCCAAGTCTTCCTGACCATATTTCCTTAGATTTAAAAGTCTTTTGTCTGTCTAGGTCTATCCCTAGTTCATTTTTTACAATATATACATATTGTATTATATTACTATTTATATGTTCACACACATATAAATAGTAATATAATGGAGATATAATATAATACTACAACAATAATATAATGGAACTATGATATAAATGGAGATATTAGATACTACAATAGATTCTTAATGCATTAATATTAGCAATAATTACATTATAAGAACAATATGTTCTAGATTCTAGCTTATAACTGTAAAACAAAAATCTTCTAGTGCAAATAATGAAACCAGCTACTTCACCTTTCCCCCACTTTTATGGAAAATATATTCTTTTCTCATACAATATTCTTGATCACAGTTTCCTTCCCTCTACTTCTCCCATTTCCTCCCCAGCTCCACTTCCCTCCAGATCCACTCTGTTTCTGTCTCTCATTAGAAAAGAACAGGCTTCTAAGAGATATCAACTAAACATAAAAATATCATAATAAGATGAACCAAAACCATCATATCAATGCTGGACAAGGCAACACAACAGAAGAGAAAAGAGCCCCAAGAGCAGACAAAAGAACCAGAGGCCTACTCATTCTAAATAAATCCATTATTTCCTAGAGCATGCAAGAAAGGAAGCACTTGGCTTCATATTGGGTGTCTCCTTTTTAAGATACTATCACCCACTGAAAGCTAATACGTAGGAACTGTGGGGAGAGGACACACTTTTGTTTGCTTGTTTCTTCCACATTATCTTCTTTTTAAATATCTTGTCCTGGAATGAACAATATTTAAGAACCCCAAAGCCTTTTGGAAGATTATAGACATAGTTGAAAGTTTGACTCCCCTTACAAGAGCCTGAAATACTGAAACACTGCTATCACATTCCTTATCCCAGGGATACTCAAGCATTCCTGAAAAGAAGCTAACCAGTATGGGAAGTATAGCAGAGGAGAAATCAAAAGTCATTTTAGAAAGTGAATCAAAACATATCTCTCACCCCATACAGAACTTGGTCTCTACTCTGTGTGTTTTCATAGGTTCAGAATGAGGAATGTTGTAAGTGAGGTGCACATTAGAGCAACAGTGTACACTCTACCAATTACTCATTTTTTAAAAAAATTTGTTTTCTCTATGAAAACTTCTCTTATTTATATGGCTAGAATGAGTCACTGACTCTTCATTAGTTTCAGAGTTCTTCATATTTAGTTTCTGCTCCATCTTAAGGAGAGAGAGAGAAAGAATATTCACACATGCTTGCATATGAGTACACATCTATTCTCATATATAAATTATTTGCTCTTAATGCCATTTTCAGCCTTTACCAGGAGTAGAAATTCTCAAATTGAGAGTAGAACAAATTCTGTTGTGATATGTAAGTCATGAATACAAATTTGAACAAGGTATTTGTGGTGAAGCGTTTGGTGGAAGGCATAAGGAAGTTCAAAGCTCTTGGTCCTGCAGAGATTATCCACTGGGAGTTTCTTCTTCTTTTGGAACTTTTTTGTCCTTGGATCTTTCTTAGGAAATCATTCTTTGAAAGTAGCTCCACTTTTTTCTTTCTCTTCCTGCCCCCACAGCTGCCATGGTAATTGAGGCAAAATGAATCCTGCCAGTTCACATGTGATCCTCACTAGCTAGTGAAAAGGACCAGAGAGATACTTCATGAGAAGTTCTGGTTATTAATATGTGTCATGATAAATACTGAGATAGCTGTGCTCAGAGACTTAACTCCCAAACTTAAGAGATTGAGAAAAGCCTTTATCAGCTGAATTTCCAAAGCTTCCTGTCCACTCTTAAAATAGGGAGTTTTCTTTCTTCCTGGGAACACAGCCAAGTTGCCATACTTCATAAGGTCCAATCAGAGAGAGGTGAAGAAATGGAGGCAGGGGGAGGGGGGTAGAGAGATTGGAGCAGCTGGCCATGTAAGAAAAAGCATATGGGAGAAGATGGGGATTCCAGCAAGTGTTTCTGTGAATCCATAATGTTCATGGGAACATAAAGACTCAAACTTTCTTTCAGTTGCTCATGGTTTTGAATTTGCTTCTTAGATACAACAGTGATCTGAGACAGAACTACAGAGATTTCTTGGTTAATTTGAGCTATGCAGAAAGTGTTCTTTCATCTGTTCAACCCTTTCTGCACATTTTTTTGAAACCCTTGGAAGGTAGTTTGCTGAAGATTTCTAGGTGTTGGTAGCTTGCCCCACCCTTCACTATCTGTATCTAACAATGCACAGTAGGTCAGAACAAATGTTATGTACATGGAAGGACCTGGATGCAGGTCCATTTAAGGTTTGTATGCTGATCAACAGCTTGATCTCTTGGTGGGGAATGCCCAGGTAAGAAGCAAACCACATACACTGGGAAAGGGTCCAGTGGCAATAATCCAGTGGTAGCAGGAGATTGATTCATCCCAGGGCCAGAAATTTTCTTTTCAAAAACAAAATTCAATAGAAATGGTGGAGAGTCTTTTAAAGATGAAGTCCAGTGTTAGCAGGGAAACCCTCACCCCCATTTGTGATGCTGCTTTAACTGTTAGGAGACACAGTGCCTTAGTTACTGTTCTATTACTGTAATGAAATGCCATGAACAATGCAACTTTTAAAGGAAACATTTAATAGGGGCCTTGCTTACCATTTCAGAGGTTTAATCCACAATTATCATGGTGGGGAACATGAGGGTGGGTAGGCATGGTGCTGGGCAGTACTTGAGGGCTCACAGCTGATCATCTGATCCACAATTTGTAGACAGAGAGAGAGACTGGCCCAGGTATGAGCTTTTGAAATCTTAATGCCAACCACGAGTGATATGCCTCCTCCAATAAGACCACACCTACTCCATCAAGACCACGACTCCTAATCCTTCCCAAATAGTTTCATTAGCTGAGTACCAGACATTCAAAGATATGAACCTATGGGGGCCATTCTCATTCAAACCACCACACACAGAGATCATCAAGAGCTTGGGTTTACAATGAACACAAAGTCTCCTGTAGGCTCCAATTTTGCTAGACATCATAATCATTACTCTCTGTGTTTTTCTTCTTTGTCTTAACCCACTGAAGAACCCTAGGTTATGGGATGAACCTGTTACTCTGGAAGGATCACACAGCATTTGTGTTTGTTCATTTTAATAGAAAAAAAATTTGGATTTTTGTTAGTGTATGTATGTATGTGATGATGTGTATGAGTGCAGGTCCACATGTGCCACAGTGTGTATGTCACAGCAGGCACATGAGGTCAGAGGACACCTCCAGAATTGGATGACTTTTTTCTACCTTGAGTTCTGAAAAAGAATTTGGGTTATCAGGCTTTCTGCGAGTACTTTTGTTCTGCCTGGTTTCTGAGACCCCAAAGGCCACCCAGGAGCCAACTCTGATGTAAGATGTAAATGCATGAGGGTTGCTTATTCAATCTCAGTGCTTGGATTCTCAAGGCTCATGGACACAGCAGTTCGAGTTGAGAACCCCCAGCCCATAAAAGATAAAGTTTATATACAGACAAAGAAACAGGTTTTGTATCATATGATTGGATGACATTTGTGCTACTAGTCATGACCAATTTTGATTGGCTGTTGTTACTAACTAACTATCAGTGGTCAGTTTTACCATTAGAAGGTCTAATTTGATGATTATTATTTGTCTTTGGCAGTTAAGGGATTTTCCAGTTGCATAAACAATAACTGGTATGGTCATCATAACCTGGCCAGAATGAAAACAATTTTAGTGTTGGTTGTGGACTTTTCAGAAAAATCATAATAACAGAACATAAGTAACAGATTGGGTGTCAAGATCCGGTTATCTTGACCAGACTGAAGGTCTTTTTCCTTCATCTGCATAGCAACAGTTTCCCAGAAATACATTCCTGGGGAGACAGATTTAGGACATGAACTTAACTTTTAACTTACTGTCAATGTGAAGTCTAGAAAAATGACTATATTAACAAGAAGAAGAAGTGCTTAACTATACACATGTTAACACTTAGAATAACACAGATTTTCCTTGCAGTAAGGATTTCTTAGATTCCACACTTTTACCTGTTAAGTCCTCTCACAGACCCCTAGACAGGGTCTGTTTTAACAGGAAAAAAAATCATATTTCCAGGAAGAGAACTCTGTGCTGTCATTGGTATGGAGAAGATTACAGGAGAAATATGGCTTAATTAACAGGGACTCGGGAGCATCGGTACTGAGTCACAGCATCAGCATTGATGAGTAGGATGGTATGAATGAAGTCCTTTAATGTGTTTAAGTTTCAGTGGTGTCTTTCTAAGTATAAGAATAAGCTGGGTATACGCTATGAGTTTTTGTAAGAATTAAATTAATTCCTACATGTTTCTAACACATAGCCAGTGCTCTCTAAATCCCAGGTATTTTCCATGGGGCTCAAAAAATCAAAAGATGAAGTTTTAAGGTCAAATGTGGTTAAAATATTGTTTTGCTGGAGAATGTATCTTAATTCTACAAAAAAATGCATAAAATAAAACATTTAAAATTATAAATCATGGAAAGTTAATTTATGAGGAAAAGGCTTTAATTATATAACTATATTAATTATATTCTGGAATCCACCAAGAATTCACAGTTGGTAATGATATTCCAATTTCATTGATTACCAAAGGGTATATAATAGTACAAGTGAGAAAAATGAGCATATTGTATGAAAGGCTAATTATCCACAGATATCCTCAATGGAAAAAATAGTCATTTCTGTTTGTTTGCTTGTTTTTGTTTTTCAAGACAGAGTTTCTCTGTGTAGCCCTGGCTGTCCTGGAGCTTACTCTGTAGACCAGACTGGCCTCGACCTCAAAGATCTGCCTGCCTCTGCCTCCTGAGTTCTAGGATAAAAGGCATTTGACAACTTTTGTCTGTTGGATAGTCATCCATAATTGAATATCAATCCCAGTGATCCTTGGATTAATCCATAAAAGGACAGAATGTAACATACACTGGAACCGTCCTCCAAAACTCATGTACCAGTAGTGGGATGGCTAGCAAAGAGTTGTTGATTGAATTTATTGTCACAGGTCCATGTTTTATGATTCCCTTTGGGTGAAAGACATTGTCCTGGCGACAATGAGATCAACAATGACTCCCTTACCCTGAGAAGAGTCGCATCATCATACTTCAAAGGCTCATAATGAGCCCAGGTCAAGGAATGGAGGGTCTTAGATAGGAGTAGAGAGAAATGAAGTCTTGGGTTTCTCTATGATGTCCCTTTTTGTTCTTCTAGAAACCTTTCCTATGGAATTTCTTGATGAGGCTGCATTCATTTTCTTCCTTATTCCATGATGGTGTGTTCATAAGACCTCAGAGCAGCACAGATTACTCAGGTAGACAAAGAGGTTTTTTGCATAAGTCCTGCCTAATAAGGGAATCAAAGAATTTTATTATTTCTCATTTGTCAGAGCTCTGTTCTGAAGAGCTGAGGGCTGCACAGTAAATGGGCCCATAGAGCTGACTACCAATACTAGTGGCCATTGTTTTCAGAATACCTTATGTCCGTGACCCCTCAGGAAAAAATACAGTAGTTCATGTCAGGTTATGAAGCCTGGAGTTCCAGCTAAGACTTCCCATTGAAGTCAGTTTTCCCTAGTGTCCTGCCATACATTCTGCCACAGCCAGGCTCATTTTTCTTTTCTCTCATTGGTCTGTACCAATCAAATATATACCATATGTTCAGTATTCTATCAGTCTGCAAAATAAATTACATGATCCCTGCTGTTGGACTTAATGGTTGTAAAAACAAACAAAAACCAAAAAACAAACAAACAAAATCCCCCCAAACCAGCTTCTTAAACATTTCAAAAAGTATTACCAACATAAGAAGACCTTGGAGCTAATTATCTAGTGACAGTACCCAAGCTACACGGTCCAGAAACCCATCCTGCTGAAATCCGAAGAACAGCCTTCACTGCCTCTAACACTTTCTCACACTTCACTGAACATCCCTTCCCCTGACTCTGTGAACTCCACAGAGACCTCCCAGTAAATCCCTTTTTATTCATAATGTCTTTTTTTTTTTTTTTTTTTTTTAGTGACAACAAACTGGGGCTTGTCCCCTAATGGAGTGCTTTGGGAGAGAAAGAGCCATGAAGCTCAGAAGATGAACCTGGAAGATATTCTTATTTACAAAGTTCAAGTTCGCAGGAACTTGGACAGAGGAAGGATATGGGAAGAAAGGAGGGACCAAGAGACACTTTGAAAGAACAGAATTCGACAGTTTTAAACAAAATTGAAGTAAAAGACACTCAAGTACTGTGTAATGATATACTCAAATGTGACTGTGGCTATACCCTGTAGCTGAGGTTTAGAGTGGGGTGCACAAAATAGACTTCTATGTGCACAACATCACATTTCTTGGGATGCAACCTTGTTTTCAAATGACCAGTAACCATGTATAATTTCCCTTGTTTTAATTGTCATGTCTTTGGTTATAAGTAAGATTTTATATCTCACTGTATGTTTCATAATTATATCCTGCTCAAGAAAATTCTCTATGAATATTGTTAGTTTTCTAATTCATTTTATTATGTCATTATCATAAATACATGATACTTCTTTTGGTTATATTTTGTCATTATACTACATAGTTTTACATTTTTATCTAACCAGATCTGTTAAATTATCTTGTTAATATTACATAATTGTATCCCGCCTCTATAAACAAAAATAAATATATTTCGACTGTTACTTGCAATTAGGAATTTATATTGTGTTATTCAATAAGAATCTAGCTCTACCAAGACAGGGTAGGTAAGTCCTTCATAATTCCTGCTCTACAACCAATGTCTGTCAGAGAAATGGGGCCAAATGGCTGAAGATTGATGCTGTAATGTATGGAGAGAAAATGGGAACTGTCCAGGCAGCCACTGGTATGTCATTTTTTAGTTTTGGAAGCTGCAGGCCCTGCACTTCCTATACAATCAGATATATTTATCCCTCTCAGGTCTCTGAGGTGGTTGAAGAATAGATACCTAGAGTCTCATAGTTAAATTTTGAGTTGTTTAGGAATCAAGAGGGTGTTCTGGATCTAAGAAGATATTTTTAAAATTATGAGGCAAGTTAGTATGAAAGCTGAGTTAGATATAGAACTTTAAACTCATGGAGATGGTTAGATAGTAGAATGTTAAAGTCAGGTGCCAAATACATATGGACTGGACATTGGGAATGTATGCTAAGCCATATAACTCTTATAATCGTGGCCTATTTATTTCTGTTGTTTTGTATTGTATTTATAGTTATAAGAAAAAGAACCATTATTTGGACTGAAAGAGAGAGCTGTTGGGGGGAAAAATAAATACCTTAAACTAAAAAAAAAAAAAAAAGAAGAAGGGAAGAGGATGGTGGGGCTGAGGGGGAGGAGGGGGGAAGGGTGGGACTGGAGGGAGGAGTAGGGAGGGGATTGTGATTGAGATGTAACTTGAAGAAATAAAAAAGAAATTATTAAAATAAATAAATAAATAAATAAATTAAAAAAAAAAAGAATCTAAAGATTTATGTTGACTCGATATCCAGCTATTTGAAAGACATGTATCAAGCAATTTTGGATCTCCACATATTCCGGGTGTAACTAGATAAATGATGGCAGAATCATTCTAAAACTATCCTCCAATGCTGATGAGCTGTGTGACTTAGGAAAGCCCCCTTTGCTTTAAAGATGTCTACTTATGCATCATGTAGTGTACGTATTCCTAAAGTTTTTCCCAGAATTAGAACTTGACAGTTCCTGGAGAAATGATGATCCATATGTTAATACAGGGTAGGTGCACCTGGAACCCCGTAAGTCAATGTTTCTGATCAAAATTTTCATTTCCCAGCCAATTTACAAATGTTCTTGGCCCCATGGCCATGCTGAAAACCTGAGGTTCTGCATATTTATTTCATTCACAAAGTCTGTATAGGATATGCTTAACTGTTGTGAGTGGTGCGCAATGGGCTGTAAATAACTTTTGAGCACTTAGTCATGTTGATATGACCTCCAGCAGGTCTCATCTATTGTGGGATAATAAGGCCAGCCATGCACCACTTCCTACATACAAGGTTCTTTCCCTTCACCAGGGAGAGGAAGCATAGCAATATGGAGTGGTGGCAAGTCATGTATTTCATGATGCACAGCTGGTTGGATATCACAGTAAACCATCTATATCGTCAACCTAAAATGTATCCTTCTGAACGTAAAGACCATACAAAGGAACAGCTTTGACTTCTTCAACTCAAAGAGCCTCACTCTCTGCCCCTTATTCTGATCTTCACACCAGCAACATCTCCACCATGCTAGCATGCTACTCTGCTATGTTCTGACTTTTAGAATCTACTGAGCATTCCAAAACAAATGGCTATGAGTCTGCCTCCCTCCAAAGGCTGCATGATCAGCATGTGTCTACCGCATGCTGTGACGGTAATATCTTTGAATAGTGAGAATCCAGGCTCTCTGATGGCTCATATGAAAGATTTCCCAATAACTAGTACTTTTAATCCCAGGGTCAAATTCCTCCAAGATGGAACCAAACATCAATTTGATTTGGATCCTTAGAACACCTGTAATAACGTCATACACCCAACAATCATTCAATCAAAGTTTATGAATTACAAGACTCTAAAACAAGTGCAGTAAAAAGCATTGTTTTAAAGTGCATTGTCCATTCATTTAGTCTTTTATTAAAAAGATTGTGAAGTGTATAGAAACGTGTTCTATTTACAGTGCAATCCACATAGAGAATGTTAGAGCTAGAACAGAAGAGAGTGAATGTCATATTCTGTCTCACACAGGAGGAAACCAAGTCCAGAGAACACCTCCAGCTACAGCTTTGCTATGACAAAGTAGAAACTCTGGTCTCATGGTTTTCTGGCCAATATTTTCTTCCACTATGTGTAAAAAATAATTAAATTGCATTGGGTGCCATTTATAGAAATAATTAAATTATTTACCAGTATTTATATTATCTTTAATTGGTTCAGGGGCTGTTAATCTTTAATTCACCATTATAAATAAATACACACAGAGACTGTATGGATTTCTACCAAGCCTAGGCCTGAGTTGAAGAATCTTGGCCCATCTATGCTAGCTCATAATTCTATTACCCAAATATGACCCCATATATACATACGTCTCCTTGGACTGCCAATCTCCACGATATGCTGATGTTCCTGGCCATGTGGAATGAGGTTCTTTTCTCTAACCCATGGTGTGTGCCTCTTCCTGCTCCTGGCTGGAATGCCTTCTTCTTCCTGCTGCTCTAATCCCAGGAAGTCCCACCTTTCTCTGTCTTTGCCCAATCTCAGGCCTCGGCATTTTATTTAATCAATCAGAGTCAATGTAAGTAACAGACAACAAGCAGGACCAATTAATTAACATTTAGAATGCTTAACACTACCCCAACAACTATGTCATTTGACTCTTCCCCACACATGATAGGTGCTCTAATCATGTTCTTACAAACTCTGCTTGTTTATGTTAACAATATAGGAGTTACGATGTTAATTTTTAATGTAAAATATTTAAAAATAGTGCATGAAAAATAATTCAAAAAGTCTATTTCAGTGACACTCACTAAACATGAAGAAACAATAATTCATAATGAGAATCCTCAGCACTCAATTCAATTGACTTAATGAATCTCAGCAGTAGGTATAATGCATATATAACAATATATATGGATGCATGTATGTGTATACTCACATATATGCATACAGAATTGGTCATTATTTAGATTGTTGAAACATAAATTATTTTCTATGAAATTTTATGAAGGAAAAAAGTCAAGCATTCCTTAACTTTTCCTCTACAATCCATAGTTTATGGTTGTCAGTAGATGTTAAGGTGATGGTTCTTCTCTGTAGAGGAACTCTGGCCTGGAGAGAGATGGAGGGAGGTGAACAAATCAGGTCACAGCTGTATCACTACGAACAATGAAATCATGATTCCAGGTAATGGTCCCAGGGATGCTAAACCACTAGGTGAAAGCAGTGGAAGAATCAGATGACTTGTCACCAATAAGAATTTCATATGTCAAAATGCGAGGTGTGGGAAGTATACAACATAAACCTTTGCCTATAAAATTAAAAGTGAATCTGATGCAATTTCTAAATCTAACAATCAATTTTATGGAAATGCAGGAAAAGAAAGAATCAATACGAAGCATCAAGGAAAATCCAGGATTAGGAGAACTGATAGGGAAAATGACTGTTTCCCAAAAGATGCTAATTCTCTGAAAACTTCTTTCAGATTTTTCCTTGCATCCACCAGTGCCTTTCTATCACAATAATCTTGACCTCACTACCCTTCTGCAGGCTCTATTAGCCTTGTTTCAACCATTCTTAAACAAAGCTAACATTGAAGAATAAATAAATTTAGCTTCAAATTGATCCAAATGACTTGAATACACCCAGATTTTTTTCTTAAATAATAAGTTCAGATATGGACATCTCCTGCTTAGATTTAGAAGACAATATTAGAACTAACAACTAGCAAAAATGGCTACCACAGTAACAACCATCATATCTACTTCTTAGGTAGGAAGTATGAGGAAGAGCATGGTCAATAATATCTCTTCTCATTGTCCAGACCCAGGAGATAGCTGGGAATGTGGTTAGGATTGTCTTGGCTTGTCCAGACCATCATCAGTAGAGATCTAGAAATGGGCACCAGGTGGCTTTGGGCAAAATTTGCTCAGTAATAAAGAAGGGGGTCATGATTACATGGGTAAATAACACACATAAAATGACTCTCCCAATTAATCTTCCTGAAAGCAGTTTCATCAGCACCCCTTTATCTATCATTCAAAACTTTTCAATGGTCTTAAGCAATTTCCCCAGAAGAGTTCTCTAGGATTCTGGGCTTGGAAGACATTCCTCTTACAAAGACTGAACTACGTATTGTCATAGCTGAAGATTTAACATGCCAAGACAGAACTTAATGCTGACTCTCAACATGGAACAATCCCTTTAAAATGTGGAAAGTGAAACAAGTATTTTATCCCAAAAGAGACAGACACATGTTCTTGGTGTGGATTTGGTTTTCCTATTGAAGTGCCTCACCATCATCACTCTAAAAAGACCCACAGTGTTTTGGCTTACTGTTCCAGATGGATAATAGTTCATCATGGCAAGCATAGCACCAGGAGCAGAAACGTGACAGCTCACATCTTCAAATGTGAGAGGATATATACATATATAATACAGAGCAGAGTAGCTCAGGGCTTTCAGTGTCAAAATGTAACCTGTGCCCCAAGATGTACTTCTGCCAGCAAGGGTGCACTGTCTAAGTCTCCCCAAACAATGCCACCAACAGGGGACCAAATCCTTAAGTGCACACTCATTTCTATTCAAACCACTGCAGGTACCATCCAGGAGCGATTGCCATTGGAATGGCCTCCTGAAAGGGCAGGCAAGCCTTCTTTTTGGAGACTAGTGAGGTGCCATGCTTAAAGAGGTGATGTAGTCTTCTTGCATGCCTTACTGTAAAATATGGCACTCAGCATCTGGAGGAAATTGTGCCTGGCTAGCAAAGAACTTGATGCACCTGGGAAATAGATGTGAGCAGGATCAAAGGGGCAACACGGCCAATGCTATGGGGGTTCCATCAGAACTTTACCCTGTGCTAATAGACCCAGTCCCCCCGTCTGGCCCATGCTGCCTATTCCTGCTCATATCTTCCTCCTCCTCCAGAGATTTGACGTGGTCCAAACTGAAGCAAACTTATCAGGGTTGTTATACATCCCACTTCCCCAGGTGCTAAGAACTACATGGAGAAACCAAGAATTGGTCGAGACAGACATAAAGACTGGGTCCTTTGGGGAAAGGGGTACTCAAGGGAAGGTTTAGCAGAACAGATGGTGTGAAAGCATATAGGTGATACTAGGGCTATAAAGGTTTAAGCAGGGACGGGAGGCAGGGAATAGAGGAGAAAAGAGTGGGAAGAAGGGTTAATCAAAATTAAGGATTTAGAAAAAATGCCCTATGTACATCTATTATGTTGTAAATATACTTCAAAAGATAAGATTTAGTAAAGCTAGAAGGAGGGTACCCTACATGGGTGAGTAATGCTCCTCCCAGAAGCCTAATGCTATTAAGTGATTTTTTTTTTTTTTTGTCATAGAGTGTCTGGAGGCCCACAAAACTTTACAAGTCACTGCACATGATCTTTGTTAACCACACAAACTAGATTGTAAGACCTTATTGCTGAAGATACAACTTCACTTGCTTTGCAAGACATTGAGAAATCAAACTTGATTCGAGCTCTAAGTTTCCTCCACAGTGTCTAGCTTTTATAACAGGGGAAGGTACTGCCAAGTTATGCTCACCAGTACAACAGTGATGCAACTATTACAGGAGAAACCAATCACTTTTTGATTGGATTTGAGGTCTGAAAAGTAAACTCTATAAAGAATCCATGGTTGTGGAGGCCATATTCACTATGAGAAACCTATGATGTTAAACTTCATTCTAAAGACTTATCTTTAACCCATAGTCTAGTGCTTCTCTTAGCTTTCACCAGAGAAACATCATTTTGCAAATAGTAATGGTTAATATAATGACTCACAAATGGCCCAAGTATAAACAATAAGAGATTGTGGAATACTAGGTGGATGTCTCTAGATTGATTATCACCCCCTTCCATGATTTGTGAAACATCCAGAAGTGGGGGAGGTAGAAAGGATATAAGAGCAGGAAGCTGAATAACAGTACTTCAAAATAGTATTTTCTGGATGTGATATGGAGTTTGCAATCATGAGCTAACAGCAGGTGTAATTACTTGTATAAGATCTGCACAAGACTGGGCCTCTCACAATTTCGTCATGCATGCAGAACATTCATGAGCTCCCCCCCAGACAATGAAGAATTATAAGTGGTTAATCATTGCTAGAGGGATGTATGCCATTTTCTTCAGTAACTGTAGTGACCAGTAAGTTTTTTGTGTTCTAGTAAATAGCATTCCCCACACTCAAGCTCATGCAGACAGCCAAAATTCAACACAGTGGGTAAGAAATAAAAAGACATCAAAGTAAGAAGGAGTTTATTGAGGAGAAGCATGTCAGGGAAAAAGGGAGGGGATAAAATGGGGTAATTCAGAGTGAAAATGACTAAAAGCTCATTGTGTGTTTATGTGTGTGTGTGCAATATTGTTGAATATTTTTAAAAAATAGAAGTAAAACAAACAAAAAGAAACAAAAGGAAAGGGGAGGGGAGTGGGGGGAGGGGAGGGGAGGGGAGGAAAGAGAAAAAGCTTGATCCCTTTGCTTCCAGGTAGGACATCTCTATGGTTCTGTTTGTGCCCAGAACTTCTCCTTCTGAGAATACAGGTTGAAACTAGATTCCTTTTGAACCTTCTTTCTTGCCTGGCTTCCTTCCCCTGATTTTAGCTGGCCTACCATATTCTTTCTTGAGAAATTCATTTTCTCAAGAACCCCCATTTCAGGATCTTTTCCTAAGAAACTTGATATAGGTAGTGTCTGTTTTGGATTAAACTGTATCCCTCCAAAAGATACACTCAGGTCCTAACCTCCAGAACCTATGAACTTGACCTTATTAAGAAATAGGGCCTTTATAAATATATAAGCCAAGAGGAAGGCATACCGAGTACACACAGGTTTTACTGTAACAATGTTACAGAGTAGAGTCAGACGACTGCAGCCTGACGGAAGCCTGGAGTAGATGATGGAGTGGATATTGCTATTGTGTTGGTGCAAAAGGGGACCCCGACTACCCGAAGCTGGAAGAGGCCAGGGAAGACACTCCTACGGAAACTTCAGAGAGAGCGTGGTTCTGCCAATGCCTTGATTTCAAATTTCTAACCTCCCCATTTGTGATATTTTTGTTACAGCAGCTACAAGAGACGGAACCACCTTGAATTTCAGCTGCAAAGCTTTCACAGTCAGCCCTGCCCTGCAGGCACCGCAGCTCTTTTACAGACTCCCCGGCAGCCCCTTCTCTTCTACTCACTGCCAGGTAGTATCAACTGCTAAGAGACATTGTCCCTCTTTCTGGGTAGGGCTGGGACATGCACCTAGAGAATGGATGCCACGGGTTACACTTAAACTCAGTTTCCAGCTTAAGGAGCCTTTTTAGCTAGGATTTTGTTCATGATAGCTCTGAGTATGTTTTATTATGGATTCCTGTTTTCAGTAAGCACACTATGTAAGAGGAAGAAAGAAAGTTAGAATCACCACAAAAATCTTCTTTTCTTTTTGACTTGGAATACTTTAGGAGAGATTAGTAAATTTAGGGATATTATAGCAATGACACAGTTAGGCGATGAGACTAAAGAGTTATTGACTCATAAAGACCGTGACAGATGCTTAAAATGTTTGAAAAGATTTGCTTTTGTTCTTGGTTAGAGAGACTCTAAAACTACTTGGCCATTTGTTGTCACTTCATTTGCAAGGTAAGTGCTCTTTAACTCTTCTGGAAACTGATGCTTGGCTAAAACAATGATGCAGCCGAGCAGGGAAAGGTAATGCATGGAATTATCAGGAAAATGGAAACACAGATCACTACATCAGACTCCTAAATTCTGGCTTTGGAGAATGTTTGTTAATTAAGGAGATATTCAGGATCCTGTGTGCTCACTATTTGTTAGGGTTCTTAACTCCTATCTGAAAAAAAAAGTTTTTTTTTTTTTTTTTTGAGAACAAGTGCCATATGGAATGCCAGAGATCTAGCAGGTCAACAATTCTGGGGCTTCCTATTTTGATTAGACTGTTCTGGGAGGTTAGTGCAAGAGAGGTGATGAGGGAAATATCACTAATCAGCAGAACACAATTGGTAGGTAACTCCAAGGAGGCAATCTCATTTGTGGGCACTGTACTGGGAGGAATTGCAGTCTTAGCCTATCTTCTTTTAAAGTAATTTGTAGGACTGATTCCCAGGATGGAATTCACCAGTCAATTGGATAACTACTAGTAACTTAAATTTAGTGTAAAGTTAAAAAACAAAATCTAAATCTAATGTTTGTTTTTTGCCCCAAATTCCCTAACGAAAAGATAGAGAGAATCAAGTGTAAATCACATAGATAACTTTAAATGGAATATCATGGGTCATTGTTACAACAGCTCTGAAAAAAACCACAACTGATCTATAATTTTATAGACATATAATGAACTTGGGAAGTCCCTTCCTGGTGTTCCTGCGTGTTGGGAGACGTTTCTTTTCCTCACACAAGTCTTTCTTGTTTCCCTCCTTTCTATCAACACAGCAAAATAACAGCAGGGAATAGACACTGGGTTTCTGCCCTAAATGTCTTATGTCCAAAATATTCAAATGTAAAGTCGGATCACAAAAAGAGCTCAAGTTTTGGAAGGTGAAGAACACCGAGAGTATCCAATGTCTGTCTACAAAAGCTTTTTCTTTCCTCACGAGGGCCTTTGATACCCTGCCCTGGAAAACAAACACACATTATTTTACAACTTGGTAGTCTGCATACCACTCTGCAAGAAGCAGCTGGCAGTAAAAGAAAAGAAAGACTAGTTGTGATTTTAAAGAAAATAAGGTCGCTGTGAGTAAAACGTTTCCTTTGGTCCAACCTCAGTACTCATCTTTTTTTTTTTCCCTTTCTAGGATTTGGTTTCATTTACACTTTGATGCTGGGGAAGAAAACTGCATGTCAGTTCCATGAGGTCACCTGCCTGTGACAATCTCAAGATCTTAAGAGCAGGCCACCAAATAGGAAATAGTCCTGCAGATCAAGTTTTTGAAGCTGTCTGTCTGCAAGTCTTGCTTGCTAAGATTATTTTTAGAAAGCCCATCCAACTTTAGCACAAAATATATAAATTTAAGACACAGTGTTTTACTTATATGTTTTCACATGCAGCGGAGAACCGGCTAGAGTCAACGGGAATTGCTTCACCAGCATTGTATTTGCTATTTGCATTTGCTTATTCATTTCTCCAACTAACGTAAGTCAACAAGTGTGTGGAGGGTGACGCAAACCTGGAGAAGATCAATATACCTTAATTCAGCAAGCTCGTGGGTAGAGAAGGCAGTAAACATCTCAAATAGTGTGATCCATAGAGTTGCGCCCAGTTCCAAATAGGTCAAACCAGCTCCACTCAAGAGGAAGGAAATAGTTGGAGCCGCTCTGACCCTTTGGGGCAGTGAGCTCTGATGTCAGATAAGCAGGGAAAACAAGTTGCCACTCAGCTGCGAATCTGCTTCTGCACGTTGCTCTAAATCCTAGAAAACCAAGTTCTTCATTTTCTTCTTTGTTTTCATTCCAAGAGCAGGTGACCCTGAGTTTGTTGTATGCCCCGCCCCTCTTTTCAGTGTGCAATGAGATTTCAACCGGTTTGGGGGCAACTCCCAATGTTTTGCTGGTGTTTTCAATGGTGAGGGAAGGTGAGGGAAAGACAAGGATGAAACCATTTAAGTCACTTTGCTTGCCGGTAGAAAGGCCACACATTGCTTACTTTTAGAATTTGTTGTAGGACCAAACCAAACCAAAACAAGTAAGCATGCAATCAGAAAACCACCAGTCAGTGCAGTAGTAGCAAGCGTTGCGTGATCAGGTCTTGCTGAGTTATTCCCAGTGCATTCCCCCTCAGGCTGGCTTGCTCCCACCTCACTCTCTGCCTGTGAGTTCTTTCATTCAGTCAGTTGCTACGCCAGTCTCCATGTCTACATCCTGGCTGCTGATGACTATATTTAATAGAGACCGGCATTCACATTCTTCTGGCCTTTATATTTACTGCCTGGTACATTCTTTGTACTTGGCACCTCAGAAAGGGCAGGTAGTAGGGTGAAAAGAATACTGCTTTGGAGACAGTTGGTACTGGATCCATCTCTTGGCATTCATTACCTGTGTGACTTGGAATAAGATCAAACATGCCGAGGCTCCAGTTTCAGATACCCAAAAGATGTCTGGGAGGATTAAATGAGATAGTACAACCAACAGTGGCTGGTTTGTGCTTTTTTGCATCGGTTCTCTACTTGTAGCCAGGGCTGGACATGGCCATGCTCTGTGAAATACATCCACTCACTTGTAACATAATAAGGATTCAGAAAATCTACGAGGCTGTAAAAATGGGATATATGAAGTCTTCGCAACAAAAGAAGTCTCAGATCTTTCAAAAAGAGCAAATTACATGTTCAAATTATTATGACCCTACATTGTCATAGAATGACAGTACTCTGGGCATTAAAGAATTTTGAAGACTGTAGTTTGCAGTTACTAGATGCTAATTTCAAAAATGTGATTTTATTACTTATTTTCTTGTCTCTGTGACAAAATACATGAAAAAGCACCTTAAGGAAAGGAGTTTGTTTTAGTTCCTAATTTGAGGGTGTAGTGCAGCATGGCGGGGAAGGCCTGGCAGTGGGAGCTAGACACAGCTGGTCATGTTGTATTTATAGCTGGTCACATTGTATCCATAGTTGGTCACATTGTATCCATAGTTGGTCACATTGCATCCACAGTCAGGAGCCAAGGGAGGCAAATGCTGGTGCTCAGCTCATGTTCTCATTTAAAAAAAAAAAAAATATATATATATATATATATATATATATATATATATATAAGATTTTTTATTTTACATTCCAATCCTCATCCCCTTCCCTCCCCGCTTCCCAGTCTCAGCCTCCCACCCACTTCCCCAGGACCCTCCCCCCGACCCAGTACCAGCCCACTCTGGCCGCATCAAGCCACATCAGGACTAAGTGCCTCTTCTTCCATTGAGGTAAGACAAGGCAGCTCTGCTAGGAACATAATCAGTTCAGGATCACGGTGCATGGGATGGTTCTGCCCATATTTAGGGCAGATCTCCCCAGTTCTTTTAATTGAGTCTCAAAACTCCCTTATAGGCATGTCCAGTGGTTGGTCTCTTAGGAGATTGATTCTTTCGGGTTGATATTAATCCTTACAGCAGCTGTATACAAGTTCTGTCCTGCTTAGGCAATTGAGGCCTCAGTAGCAACCCAACTGACAGAAGAGGAATGTCAGAGAAGACTACTGCTAGATCTTGCGGATGCTACTGGCCTTAAGAACCTCAACAGATGAAGAAACACAAACTCCCAAAAAGAAAACCAAAGCGCCACCTGCCATGACTCTACAACTGTCAATTCACATTTACCAAAGCTTGTGTGTATCTGCTGTTGCTGAAAGAACGGTGCTTTGTTGTCCCTGCCTTCCCAGGCTCCTGTGAGTGGCTTTATGTTCTGCTTTGATAACTTGTAGCTTTGCTGATGTAGGAGGGAGGTGCCCTTCTGGATAACTGCTAGTAATAGCTAATGAGTTTTTCATGAATATACTAACTCAGCTAACCAGCTCCTTTGCTGAAGTCTCATGCTCTGAGATGCTTTAGCTTTTGCTACTGGAGAGTGAAGGATGGCTTCAAAGCCCAAGTCTGCGGAAACTGTTCCAAGTCATTTCTAAACCTGCCGACCCTGACCTGTTCACCCCTTCTTGTAGAAGCCACAATGAAGATCCCTGCTGTCTTTTCACAGCCTCCCTCTGCTTCCTGAGAAGTCTTGGTGTCCCCCACTGCCATCTCCGTGGCATGATGTGCCATCTCCTCTTGGGTTCTTTAAATATAACTGCTTTTGCAATAGCAATCGCTGCTTGATCTGTTGACCTCAGTGTACCCTCAAGGATTAAAAGCCAACATAGGAATGCAAAGATTTTCATTGAAGAAACCTAATGTAGAATCTGGGGCAGATTTTTCCAAGGTAAACAGTGTATTACTGTATCAGAGGGCAGGACATGAGAAGAAGAAAACAGTGTTGAGTTCCTGAAAGACAACATAGTGTGAGTGGTTGTGAAGTACTGCTAAGCTCCATTTGTGTGTGTGTACATGTGTGTGTGTATATGTGTGTGTATTTGTGTATATGTGTGGGTATGTGTACGTTTGTGTGTGTATGTGTGTAGGTGTGTGTATCTCTGTATATGTGTGTATGTGTTTGTGTGTGTATATGTGTATGTGTGTGTGTATGTGTATGTATGTGTGTATATGTGTGGGTATGTGTCCATGTGTGTATGTGTGTAGGTGTGTGCATCTGTGTATATGTGTGTGTGTGTACGTATGTGTGTATGTGTGTGTATGTGCGTATTTGTGTATATGTGTATGCTTGTGTATGTGTGTATGCCTGTGTATGTGTGTATATATGTGTATGTGTGTGTATATGTGTGTGTGTGTGTGTGTTAAGGAACAGCTTTCATAGGCTCTATCTAGGTTATTCTATTCAAGCATAGTTGGCTACATTTACTTTATTGCCTCTTTGTTAGTAGTACATTTTTACAAAGTTTTCGGGTATTCACTGCTCTAAGCCAGTCCTTTCATACTGCTTGGAATCTCCATCCTCAGGTGTGGATTTGTCCTACTAATGATCCTGTCTTTGATCAGGCCATTTCGGGGGCATCTGCCAGTCCCCCTCATGTCCTGTCCCTGTGGTTGCACACTTCACTTGCTAAACTAAGTGGCTGCACAGTGACTCGGCCTAATAATATCCATTATAGACCCCATTCATTGTCAAACATCCTTGGTGCCGTGTACACTGTAGCAAAGAAGTTTAGAAATCTCATTGGCAGGAACTTACACATGTTTCATAGCTTCTGAGCTGAAAACGGACCCCAAGTGACACAGTAATGGATACTTCCTGTGAAATGGCTTTAAACTTTCCCATGTCCCAACAGAGGAGCCTGGAGCTTGAGGATTTAATCACCTCTGCTAGCCCCGGGGAGCTCTGAATGTGGCATGGGAAGCCCAGCAGCTGGAGAGGCTGTAGATTCCAGCACATAGGTTAGCCACCAGTCTATAGAGAACTGGGATTATAAAAGGATACTTTAAAACCTCTTTGGGGAGAGATATTATAGATTGAATTTCAGTTCAAAATTGATCTTTAATGATGGCTGCCATAGCCTTTGTATAATAAATACTATTACACACCTGGCGAGAAGCAGTTTTTATTGCATCCTCTTCCTATTCTGTGTCTTTTTGAAACAGTTCAGTCCTAAAGTTGTGTCTAGGAGGCTAACCTATGGCGACATCTTCACCAGAAGAGAGGGAGCGTAGAGACAAAAAGCAGGCATTAGAGTCTGACCAGCTGTTGCAACCCTTGTGGGGTGAAATGAGAACACTCTGCACCGAGGATTAGCCTCAGACTGGAGGGAGGAAGGCATCCCCATAAGAAATAAATGGTCCAGTGAACTTTTCAGATGTCCTCGTGGGTGATGAAAGCATAAATTCCAGGAGATGTGGCCGGGAATAGGACATCACAGCACCTAAGTGGGCAGAGGAGAATCTCTACATCATCAGTGGTTGGCTAATTGTATCCAAGCCAAGAACAGCAAAGAGGGAGTCTGTAGAAAGGGGAACAGTGGTGATCGGGAATATCACTAACCAAATCAACAAACACATGGAGAGAAATAAATGCCCAGTGTTGTCGATGTTGGTAGAGTTACAAAACAGGCACAATTATATTGATCATTGTGTGGTTTGAATTAGAATTAGGAAGTATCTGCAAATGTGCATGCCTGTGAGTGCATGTGGATGAGTACCGTGTGTGTGTGTGTGTGTGTGTGTGTGTGTGTGTGTGTGTGTGTGTGCCTGTGTGTGTGGATATATGCATTTTCAATGACTAACAGTCCTGGAAGCAGGACAATGAATTCTAATCTTAGTCTCTGTCACTCTGCACTGAAAAGAGCCAACACCTGGGAAAACTAGTGGCTCCAGAGCCAGGAGAGGAAAAGTCAGACGATTGCTTCATTCTTTCCTTAGCAAAAAGCAAGAATGATGATGGACACTGGAAGGACAGAGGGGCCAATTTAAATATGGGACCGTAGGAATCAGTGGAAATGGATCACATTCCCCGTGAAAACAACAGGAAACCAAAGCACCCAAGATCACATGTAGAAATACACAAACAAATTTTAAGAACTCATTAAGAGAATATCTACATTGTCTTAAAGTGTATCTAAATATCAACTAACCAAAAACAAACAAACAATCCCTGACTTCACAGGGAAGGAAGACGGGCAGTTGCCCCATAAATGACCTGAACAAAGACAGCATGGATGTGGGACAAAACCCCAGCTGAGATCATGCTATAAGAGCAGCATCCAGTCTGCCATTATGCCATTAAGATTCCCCCCATATATATTCAGCTTAGGAAACTGGGCTGAATGGCACTCTGCACAACTGCTAGTCCGTAAATCTTTACTACTATCAGCATTTGCGGGCACTTTGTAGTTTTTAGACTGGCTTACTTTTTATTCAGTAGTATGCACTGAATGTTACTGTTGTACTTGCAATATGACTCCCATATTTTTTATTGGAACATAAGTTTCTTTGCTGTAAGTTTAATAGGATATTTTTTATCCACCCATCTATTGGAAGATATCTTATTTGCTTCCAGTTTTCAATGATTGTGAATAAGCTTGCTAGAAATATTTTCATTCAGGCTTTTATTTGAAGTTGAGCCATTAAATAAAGACACTACTTAGGAGCACATTTGCTGGTGGGGACCATATTTAGCTTAATAAGAAATCACAGACTATTTTATACAACCACTGTGCAATCTTGCACCCATATAAGCAATAAATGAGAATGTCCATTGCTTCAGATCATTGCTGGAAACCAGTATTGCCTTTGACATATCTGTTGTTTTTTTTTTAATTTTTTCCTTTATTTTTTATTTCTTCAAGTTACATCTCAATCGCAGTCCCCTCCCTATTCCCCCCTCCAGTCCTACCCTCCCACCTCAACCCCCAATAATCTTCCCTTTTTTTTTTCTTTTAAGTTTAAGGTATATCTTATTTCCCCCTACAGTTTCCCCTTTCAGTCCAACAAATGGCTCTTTCTCTTATAATAATAAATACAATACAATACAACAGAGGTAATTAGGCCACAGTTATGAGGGTTATATGGCTTAGCTTATATTCCCAATGACCAGTCCATATGTATTTGGCAACTGACTTTAACATTCTGCTATCTAACCATCTCCATGAGTTTAAAGTTCTATATCTGACTCAACATTCATACTAACTTGCAACACAATTTTAAAAGTATCTTCTTAGATCAATAACACTCTCTTGACTCCTAAACAACTCAAAATTTAATTATGAGACTCTAGCTATCTGTTCTTCAGCCACCTCTGAGACCTGAGAGGGATAAATATATCTGATTTTATAGGAAGTACAGGGCCTACAGCTTCCCAAACTAAGAAATGACATACCAGTGGCTGCCTGGACAGTTCCCATTTTCTCTCCATATATTACAGCATCAATCTTCACCCGTTTGACCCCGTTTCCCTGACAGATATTGATTGTAGAGCAAGGGTTATGAAGGACTTACCTACCCTGTCTTGGCAGAGCTAGGTTACCGACTTACCTGCTTCCAGGTTTTGTCCTTTTTGGGCAGCATTCTGTCTACAGTTGGAGCAAGGGGCTTTTCCTACCAAGAGATAGGCTTGTGACTAATTCAATCATCTCCCACTGGAGATTCTTCGATGCTCATCTTCTACTTGGGGTAGAATAGGGGGTGCTGTCAGAAGTTGATATGTCTTGATATAAAAAAATCTAAAGGTACGAAAACATCCTTGATTGCCATATTCTGCAGATCTCTTGAGGTTTTTGAAGAGGCCCTATCTATCTCTTATATTAGGGTAAGCAGATGTTGCTTGTCTCTTAGCAGCTTTATTTCTGATTAGCTTAGAAAATAACTATAATAGGCTGTCATAGTACCTAACAGAATGACTGGCTTGCATAACCATTAGTTTGCATTTCTTAATTATCCTAAACAGTTTATGACAATTAGTAGTAAAAGGCTGAACCATCACATTTCATTTTTTTTCTTTACACCCTAACCCTTCCATCCCATTCCTCTGGGGTGGGGTGTCCTTTATATAACAGTTCCTCATCTCAGTTGAGAGGTCCTTTGAGGGCCAAGAGCCTCCTCATTCATTGGGGATCTACGAAGCAGTACCATCAGTGAAAAGTGTCTCATTGCCCGGGAGAGAGAACTAAAAATCAAACAAACCAATAAGCAGACAAATAGATAAAAAAGACTTAAAAATAGAAAAAAATAGAAAAAATATATAAAAAATAAATAAAAATTAAAAATAAGAAGTCTATATCCAAGTTCCCTTTGGTGTGTTAGTTGTAGTATCGATACCTTCTACTATATAGCTAAAATCCTACTATAAGTGAATAGATGCCATATGCATCATTCTGAGTCTGGGTTAGCTCACTCAGGATGAGCTTTTCTAGTTCCATCCATTTGGCTGCAAATTGCATAATTTCATTGTTCCTGATAGCTGAATAATATTCCATTGTGTAGATGTACCACAGTTTTTTAACCCATTCTTCGGTTGAGGGACATCTGGGTTGTTTCCAGTTTCTAGCTATTACAAATAAAGCTGCTATATACATAGATGAGGAAACTTCCTTATGATTCTGTGAAGAGGCATTTGGGTGTATACCCGGAAGTGGTATGACTGGGTCCTGAGGCAGAGCTATTCCACGTTTTCTAAGATATCGCCAGACTGACCTCCATAGTGGTTGCACAAGCCTGCACTCCCACCAGCAATGGAGTAGGGTACTCCTTTCTCCACACCCTTGCCAGCATGTGCTGTCATTTGAGCTTTTGATCTTAGCCATTCTGACAGGTGTGAGATGGAATCTCAGAGTTGTCTTGAGTTGCATTTCTCTGATGATTAAGGATGTTGAGCATTTCTTCAAGTGTCTCTCAGACATTAGGGATTCCTCCTTTGTGAATTCTCTATTTAGCTCTGTCCCCCATTTTTTGATTGGAATATTTGGTTTCTTGGCATTTAATTTCTTGTGTTCTTTGTAGATTTTGGATATTCGCCCTCTGTCAGATGTGGGGTTGGTAAAGATTTTGTCCCAGTCTGTAGGCTGCCATTTTGTTCTAATGACAGGGTCTTTTGCCTTACAGAAGCTTTTCAGTTTCATGAGGTCCCATTTATTGATTGTTGATCTCAGGTCCTGAGCTTTTAGTGTTCTGTTCAGGAAGTTGTCACCTGTGCCAATGAGTTTGAGGGTTTCTCCCACTTTTTCTTCTAGTAGATTTAGTGTGACAGGCCTTATGTTAAGGCCTTTGATCCACTTGGACTTAAGTTTTGTACAAGGTGATAAGTATGGGTTTAATTTCATTCTTTTACAAGTGGACATCCTGTTGGACCAGCACCATTTGTTGAAGATGCTGTCCTTCTTCCATTGTGCCA
This sequence comes from Lophiomys imhausi, assembly GCA_907164525.1. Classification (NCBI taxonomy): domain Eukaryota; kingdom Metazoa; phylum Chordata; class Mammalia; order Rodentia; family Muridae; genus Lophiomys; species Lophiomys imhausi. The sequence goes on along the minus strand of CAJQZJ010034075.1, from coordinate 5,495,248 downwards.
TTTTGGCTTCTTTGTCAAAAATTAGGTGACCATAGGTGTGTGGGTCTATTTCTGGCTCTTCAATTTGATTCCATTGATCTACTGGTCTGTTTCTATACCAATACCGTGCTGTTTTTACACCTATTGCTCTGTAGTACAGCTTGAAATCTGGGATGGTGATACCTCCAGATGTTTTTTTATTGTACAGGATTGATTATTCTGGGCTTTTTGTAGTTCCATATGAAATTGAGAATATCTCTTTCCAAGTCTATAAATATTGTGTTGGCATTTTGATAGGAATTGCATTGAATCTATATATTGCTTTTGGTAGGATGGCCATTTTTAATATGTTGATCCTACCTATCCATGAGCATGAGAGATCTTTCTATCTTTTAAAGGCTTCTTCCATTTATTTCTTCAAGGGCTTGAAGTTCTTGTTGTACAGGTCCTTTACTTGCTTGGTTAGAGTTACCCCCAGGTATTTTATGTTGTTTGTGGCTATTGTGAAGGGAGTTGTTTCCCTTATTTCTTTCTCAGCCCATTTGTTTGTTGTATAAAGAAGGGCTTCTGATTTTTTTTAATTAATTTTGTATCCAGCCACTTTGCTGAAGGTGTTTATCATCTGTAAGGGTTCTCTGGTGGAATTTTTGGGGTCGCTTATGTATACTATCATATCATCTGCAAATAGGGATAATTTGACTTCTTTGATTCCAATGTTAATCCCCTTGATCTCCTTTATTTGTCTTATTGCTCTAGCAAGAACTTCAAGCACTATATTGAAGAGATATGGTGAAAGTGGACATCCTTGTTTTGTCCCTGAGTTTAGAGGAATGTTTCAAGTTTCTCTCCATTTAATTTGATGTTGGCCACTGGCCTGCTGTATATTGACTTTATTATTTCTAGGTATGGTACTTGTATGCCCGTTCTCTCCAGAACTTTTAGCATGAAGGGGTGTTGAATTTTGTCAAATGCTTTTTCTGCATCTAGCGAGATTATCATGTGTTTTTTTTCCTTTCATCTTGTTTATATGGTGAATGACGCTGGTAGACTTTCGTATGTTGAACCATCCCTGCATTCCTGGGATGAAGCCTACTTGATCATGGTGTATGATACTTTTGATGTTTTCTTGAATTCGGTTTGCTAGTATTTTATTAAGTATTTTTGCATCTATGTTCATGAGGGAGATTGGTCTGAAGTTCTCTTTCTTTGTTGGGTCTTTGTGTGGTTTCGCAATCAAGGTGACTGTGGCCTCATAGAATGCGTTTGGCAATGTTCTTTCTGATTCTATTGGGTGAAACAGGTTGAAGATTGTAGGTGTTAGCTCCTCTTTGAAGGTCCGGTAGAATTCCGTGCTAAAGCCATCTGGCCTTGGGTTTTCTTTGGTTGGGAGATTTTTAATGACTGTTTCTATTTCCTTAGGGGTTATAGGGCTGTTTAATCTGTTTATCTGATCTTGATTTAGCTTCAGTAGGTGGAATCTATCAAGAAAATTGTCCATTTCACTTAAGTTTTCAAATTTGGTGGAGTACAGATTTTTAAAGTAGGATCCAAATATTCTCTGGATTTCCTCAATATCTGTTGTTATTTCTCCCTTTTCATTCCTGATTTTGTTGATTTGGGTTTTCTCCCTCTGTCTTTTAGTTAATTTGGCTAAGGGTCTGTCTATTCTGTTGATTTTCTCGAAGAACCAACTCTTGCTTTCATTGATTCTTTGTATAGTTCTTTTTGTTTCTAAGTTGTTGATTTCAGCCCTAAGTTTGATGATCTCCTGCCTTCTGCTCCTCTTGGGAGTGTTTGCTTCTTTTTTTTCCAATTCACCCAGTTTAGCTGTTAATTCGCTAATATGAGCTGTCACAATTTTCTTTTTGAAGGCACTTAATGCTATGAACTTTCCTCGTAGCACAGCTTTCATTGTGTCCCATAGGTTTGGTTATGTTGTGTCTTCATTTTCGTTGGATTTTAAGAAGTTTTTGATTTCCTTCTTTATTTCTTCCCTGACCCAGTGGTCCTCTAGTAAAGAGTTGTTCAATTTCCATGTGAGTGTAGACTTTCTGTTGATTCTTTTGCTATTGAAGTCCAGCTTTATTCCATGGTTGTCTGATAAGATACAAGGGGTTATTTCAATTTTCTTGTATCTGTTGAGGCTATCTTTGTGTCCAACTATATGGTCGATTTTGGAGAAGGTTCCGTGAGGTGCTGAGAAGAAGGTGTATTCTTTTGTGTTTGGGTGAAACGTTCTGTAGATATCTGTTAGGTCCATTTGGTTCATGATCTCTGTTAGACTCATTATTTCTCTGTTTGGCTTCTGTCTTGATAATCTGTCCATAGTTGTGAGTGGGGTGTTGAAGTCTCCCACTATTAAAGTGTTTGGATCGATGTGCAATTTAAGTTTTAGAAGTTTTTCTTTTATAAATGTAGGTGCCTTTGTATTTGGGGCATAGATGTTCAATATTGAGATGTCCTCTTGGTGGATATTTCCTTGAATGAGTATGTAATGCCCTTCTCTGTCTTTTTTTATTAACTTCAATTGGAAGTCTATTTTGTTTGATATTAGGGTGGCTACTCCAGCTTGTTTCCTGGGTCCATTTGCTTGGAAAACCTTTTCCCAGCCCTTTACTCTGAGATAGTGTTTATCTTCAATAGTGAGGTGTGTTTCTTGTATACAGCAAAAAGATGGGTCTTGTTTACGGATCCAGTCTGTAAGTCTGTGTCTTTTTATTGGCGAGTTGAGTCCATTGATGTTGATGGATATTAGTGACCAGGGGTTGTTATTTCCCATATAATAATGGTATAGCTGGTTGTCTCGTGTTTCTTTTTGTTTAATTGCTGTGGAGGTTTCTATTTCCTCTGTTTTCTTGGGTGTAGTTATCTTCTCTGTGTTGGAATTTTCCTTCTAGGATCTTCTGTAGGGCTGGGTTTGTGAGGAGATATTGTTTGAATTTGATTTTGTCATGGAATATCTTGTTTTCTCCTTCTATGTTGATAGGGAGTTTTGCTGGATATAGTAGTCTGGCTGGGCACCTATATTCTCTCAGGGCTTGTAGGACATCTATCCAGGCCCTTCTAGCTTTTAAAGTTTCTTAGGAGAAGTCAGGTGTGATTCTGATGGGTCTGCCATTGTATGTGATTTGGTCTTTTTCTCTTACAGCTTTTAATATCCTTTCTTTGTTCTCTACATTTGGAGTTTCTATTATTATGTTGCAAGAGGAGTTTCTTTTCTGATCTAATCTGTTTGGTGTTCTGTAAGCCTCTTGGATTTTTACTGGCATCTCTTTCTTTAGGTTTGGGAAGTTTTCTTCTATGATTTTGTTGAAGATATTTCCTGGACCACGGAGTCGGGAGTCTTCTCTTTCCTCTATGCCTATAATTCCTAGGTTCTGTCTTTTCATTGAGTCCTTGATTTCTTGGATGTTGTGGGTGAGAGATTTTTTAGCTTTCTCATTTTCTTTGGATGTTGTACTGATTTCTTCCATCGAATCTTCCATGCCTGAGATCCTGTCTTCCATCTCTTGAATCCACATCCGTAGTTCCTGTTCTCTTCTCTTGATTCTCCATTTCCTCCTTTAACTCTGACTGTGTTTTCTTTATTGTTTCCATGTCTTTAATGGTATTGTTCGTCTTGTACATTTCCTTCTCCAGTTTGCTTGTTTTTGCCTGGAAATCTTTCATTGTTCTGTCCTTTTCCTGTTCAAGCTGAGTTACCTTGGCTTATAGCTCTTTAATGGTGTTATTCGTTGTTTTGACTTGTAAAATTGTGGCTTCTTTGAATTCCTTCATAGATTTAAGTTGTTCTTGAAGGGACTCTATCACTTTCCATATGTAGAATTGTCACCGTTTTCATGTGTTTCAGTTGTGGTGAGGTGGTTCGGGCTGGACGGAATAGCATTGCTTTCTTTTGTTGGGGACAGTTCGCTCGTTTTTTTTTTTTTTTTTTTTTAGTCTGGGGCCTCTGGCCATGTGGAATATTTTGCTGTCTTCTGGACTTGGGTCCAAAGGGGGCGCTTTGGTGTAGTTTTCAAGTTGCCTTACTCCACCCCTATAAGGTGAGTCATTCAGCCCCGCCTCCTAGGTGGAGTCCTAACTAATCCAGGTGGTGGAACTGTGTACAAGTAAGCTCTGGTTCCCCACTGGAAGGGCCAGTACTAGTACAAAAGTCCAATATACGACAGTTTCAAATATCTTGCAGTTTGCCTGGGATTGGTTTCTGTAGCAGGTAAATCTGCCCTTCAGCTGCAATAGCCTTGCTGCCTCCGTGGCTTGGAAACTGCCCAGTGACGTCACATCAGTGGGTTGCGATCTCCAGTCTGCAGGCACTTTTCAGCCGAGCTGTGCTCACTTCCAAGGGTCACAACCTTTTGCCAGATAGTTGGATCGTCTGTGCGAGACCTAGGGGTGCCCAGCAAGGTGGCGATTATCTCTGCATGGGATCTGAATCTGCCCGCTGGGTATTAGGTTGGAACTTACCAAGAGTCTCTCCTGGTGGGGGATGGGTGACCCCGATTCCTGGGTCCAGCGGCTTCCTTGCGTATCCGAGAGTGGGAAGGAGCGTCTTGCCCAGGGATCCTCAGTGGTCTCTGGGTAGCTGGGTGAGATTTAGAAGGGGTCATGCCCTTTGTACAGTGTCCTGCAACACTTGCAGCCTTGTGACTGTTAACCCCGAAATCAAAATACGTCCGCGCAGGCCGCTGCCATCTTGAATCCCCCATGTCTGTTGTTGTAAAGTGTCATTGATGTGTAATCATATATTGTTGTTGTTTTAGTTTTTATAGTTAAAAATGATTTTAAGCATCTTTTCTTTTCTTTCTTTCTTTTCTTTTTGTTTACTATCTACACATGTTCTTTAGTAAAGAAGTGTCTGATCATTGGTCACTTTTAGTTGGGTTACTTGTTATTTTTAAGTTTTTTTTTTAAGAATCTGTGCCTTTAATCCCAGCACTTGGGAGGCAGAGGCAGGCAGATCTCTGTGAGTTCGAGTTCGAGGCCAGCCTAGTCTAGAAAGCAAGTCCAGGACAGCCAGGGTTTTTACACAGAGAAACCCTGTCTCAAAAAACAAACAAACAAACAAAAAAGAATCTGTATGTTAGGAAGGGAGGGAAGGAAAGGGGAGAGGAGAAGAAATAAGAAGAGAGGAGAGGAAGAAGGAGAATACATTGAGTATGTTCTATGTGCAGGCACTCTGGTAGACCTTTGAAGTAAGCACATGTGAAGATTTTGTTCTCATGGTGGACAACAGCAAAAGGCTGTAGAACAGTAGTAGGACAGTAGATACTATTAATCAATAAATGAATCAAGGAAAACACTAAACAGGAAATAATTGAAGGGAAGAAAGGTGAGTTCAGGAGGCAGCACAAACATTTGTTGTCTGAGAACTTATTAGTGAAAAGATGATAGAGAGAGAATTGAAGGAGATGAGTACTTGTATGAAATACTTCCCAAATATTCCTTGGGATATTTGGGGAGAGCTCTAGAGGCAGAGGAACACTGGTACAAATGCTTTAATGCATATGGCTTCTGAGGAAAGGGGAGGGGCCAGGGTGGCATAAGAGGAGTGAGCAAAGAGAAGAAACAAGTAGTGAAATAAGGACTGAGATGCGGGTAAGGACGGGGCTTGTAACTGTTATGAAGACCCTGTCTTGTAGCTGAGTCAAGCGGTAAGAAGTTTCCCCCAGCAGTGGGAGATATAACTCAAAGTCACCTATGCAGCCTAGGGAATTATCCGCAGAGACTCTGACACAGGAACAGGCAGGATCTGGACTTGTGATGCACCAAAGAACCTCAGGAGACTTTTGTAAGAATCCAAGCTAAATCTTATTAAGTGAAGGAGAACACACATTCACAAAGAAAGAGTAATGTGGGTGTGGGTATCAGTATAGATACACTCTAGAAGTCCTAAGTATTGCTATAGATGTCATTTGGGGGGGGGGAGTTGAAGTTAATTAAAATTATATATTACGTGATCCTAATTATTTATTTAACTTGTTGCTATTAAAAAAAAAACATTTTTAAATTATGGAAAATGAGCCAGCATATTTAATTCTCTTATCTAGACAAATTTCTGCATATGCTTGGCACTGTACAGGTTTATGGGCGAGAAGTGTTAATAAAATGAAAGCTCAAAGTCTCTGAGTTTAAGACATGTCTTGACCTTAAATACTGTTTGCTGGATGTGTTATCACTTTAATTTCAGATCTTTCTCAGAAAGAAGAATAAGTCTTCTGCATGTGGTCCTGTAATTTGTGCTGAATTTCTTTCCCTTCAGCATAAACAAATCTAGGGAAGTGAGAGCTTTTTCTCTTCTCATGCCCCCTTAACTTTCCATATGCTTCTATCCCACCTCAGCCCTGTGGTGTCTTTAGGGGAGGAATGACATAATCTGATTTAATTTGGAAGGGATCAATAGCTGGTGTGTTGGAGGCGACTCCAGTGGGGGAAAGGTGAGAACCAGGGGAGCTTGTTAGAAGACGGCCTCGGTAGTCCAGGTGGGAGAGAACAGCTGTTCTCGCCAGTGGCAGAAGTGGAATCAGGTTCTGGGCAACTTCCTTATAGAGTAAATATGAGATATGAAAGAGAGAAATCATGATTCCAAGATTTTAAGCCTGAGTGGTTCAAGGAAATGAACTTGTCATCACCTGAGAAGTAGACACCTTTGTTGGAAACAGGATGTGGGAGGAGGGTCCAAGGATTGGCTATAGACATTATTTTGAAATGCCCAATGGGCATTCATTGAAGTTTTTGAGAAATAATTCAGAGTTTGGAAGTGATATTGGAATGGAAGATGCAAAATTAGCAGTCAAAAATATGTATTTAAAAAACGTAAGGCTTTTGTGGATAGTAAGCCTCTGTGCTGGCTAGTCTTGTGTCAGTTTTGACATACAAACTAGTTATCTGAAAGGAGGCGCCCTTAATTGAAAAGCCTAAGGGCCTCCACAAGATCCAGGTGTAAAGCATTTTCTTAATTAGTGATTGATAGGCAATGGCCCAGCCCATTGTAAGTGGTGCCATCCCTGGACTAGTGTCTAAGAAAGCAGGCTGAGTAAGCCATTGGGAACAAGCCAATAAGCAGCACTCCTCCATGTCCTCTGAATCAGCTCCTGCCTCCAGGTTCCTGCCCTGTTTGAGTTTCTGTCCTGACTCCCTTTGATGATGAACATATGAGAGTGTAAGCTGAATAAACCCTTTCCTCGCCAACTTGCTTTATGGTCACAGTATTTTGCTACAGCAATAGAAAGCTTAACTAAGGCAGCCACCAAGGGAGGGACTATGGGCAGAGACGAGTACCAAAGATGGAGCTGTACTGTATCACTGGAGACCTGAAAAGAGATGGTCAGGGAGAGCAGTCAGGATAAATTTAGTTTGGAGCTGGAGGAAATAAAAGGCAAATGTGAGAAATATGGGGTTGTTTGAGGAATTTTGCTGAAGGAATCAACAAAGATATGGTAGCTGTTAATAGAGAATTAAAAAAAATGTTGCTCTCCTATGATTCTCTATCCCCTATGACTCCTACAATCTTTCTTCCCCCAACACAGCCCACCAAATCAACTAAGCAGACCTCACTTGGGCTCACAGAGACATGGGTCTGCACCAGGTCCTTTGCATATATGTTATAACTGTTAGCTCGACATTTTTGTGGGACTCCTAACAGTGGAAGAGGGTGTATCTCTGAGTTTTTTCATTAATTAATTTATTTTTTTCTCTTTACAGCCTGATCTCAACCCCCCTCCCTCCTCTCCTCCGAATCCCTCACACCTCTTCCCCCATCTCTCCTCCCATTTTTCTCAGAAAAGGGAAGGTTCCCCCATGGTTACCAACCCACCCTGGTACATCAAATCCATCAAGTCTCAACAGGACTAAACACATCCTCTCCCACTGAGGTCAGGCCAGGCAGCCCAAGGGGAAAAGGGATCCAAAGACAGGCAACAGAGTCAGAGACAGCCTCTTCTCCAATTGTTAGAGGACCCACATGACAAGGTCCAGAACATGAATGCTCTTTGGTTGATGGTTCAGTCTCTGAGAGCCCCCATGGGTCCAGTTTAGTTTACACTGTAGGTCTTGGGATGTCTGTCCTTAAACCCTCTGATTGCCTCAATTCTTGCCCCCCACTCTTCTACAAGACTCCCTGAGCCCCAATTATCATTTAGCTGTGGGTCTCTCTATCTATTTCCATCAACCTCTAAGATTAGAATTATGCTAGGCTTATATCTGCAAGCATAGCAGAGAATCATTAATAGTGTCAGGGGTTGGCTCTCTCCCATGGGGTGAGTCGCAAGTTGGGCCAGTCATTGGGTTGGCCATTCCCTCAATCTCTGCTCTGTCTTTGTTCCTGCATTTCTTGTAGTCAGGATAAATTTTGGGACAAAGGTTTTTGGGTGGGTTGGTGTCATGTCTCCCTTCCTTCACTGGAAGTCCTGCCTGGCTACAGGAGGTGGCCACTTCAGGCTCCATAGCCCCACTGCTGGGAGTCTCAGCTTCTAATTATTTTGCCTGCTCTTGGGATTCTTTTCCTCCTGTTAGGTTGTCTTGTCCAGCCTCAATATGAGGGCTTCTGCCTTGTCTTATTGTATCTTGTTTTATCCTGTTTGGCTCTCCTTTCTTAGGTCTGCTGTTTTCTGAAGAGGAAACAAGGGTAGAGTGGATCTGAAGGAGAGGGGAGATGGTGGGGAGAGGGCTTTGAGGAGTGGATGGAGGGAAAATTGTGGTTGGGATGTATTGTATGAGAGAAGAATCTATTTTCAATAAAAAAATTTAAAAAATCAATTAAACCTAAAATTAAAGTGTTGCTTTATCTCTTGAGTTAGAAAATATAACAGTGAATGCTGATTGAAGTGACACTGAAGATAGAAAGAGGTAGGAAATGGATGTTTCTAAAGAAAAGGAAGAACTCAGTAGAGTATTTGTCTTTATCAGGTAACTCAGGGAATAGACAGAAGGACTGGCATCATACAGTGGCATAGAGTGAAAATTTGCCATAGCAATTATTTGCTTTTAATTGTGTCACAGCTACTTCTACGTTAACTACCACTTTGTGAGGGGTAGGACAATTTCTCACAAGGACACTGTTCAGATGAGCTGTGGGGATTAGCTGTAGGAGCTCCCTGCATAGAGACATTGGACAACAGAACTGGGCAAAAAGTGAGTGCTTAGAGATCAGAGAGAACACTGAGATGGTATTATACTTAGGATCATCATATGGGACTGCCTGGACATAATTCGATATCTAACTGGTGGTTCTAATAGAATAGATTATTTGTGGACTTGATTATTGTGGTTAAGATTGAGAATATAATTAGAAGAGAAAGTTCCTGATTGAGAGGAGAAATTAGTTCATCTTTGAGTATTTGACTGAAAATTGCTTTCAAGCCACCACACTAAGAGAGGATTCCATAGAAGAGAGTTGGAGTAAGGACGGATCTCTCTGAAAAGACCATGCAGACAGATGCATGCTTCCATATATCAACATTTAACAGTACTAACAACAGAACTCAAGTACAAGAGAGATGCAAAGGTGAATAGGGATAGAGAATTTAATTGACCAATCACCAAGTGAGATATGTATATCAACACACACACACACACACACACACACACACACACACACACACACACAAACGGAATGAGGGAGGAAACAATGCCTGTTGTCAGACATTATCTAGCCAGTGCAAACTGGCGTGCTTGGAGGAAGGGTGGCCTAGAGGCTTTTAAAAAGAAGCACCACACTCACTGCTTGGCTGCTCTTCACCGTGGTTCTGTGTCTTCTGGGAAGCTTGGGCCTTGTTGGGTACCAAGCTGGAAGTGCACGCTTGAATGGTAGGAGAATGGACTTTTCTCCAAGCAAAGCGGTACAGCCCTCACACAAACATGCAGGGGAGAGAGACCGTCTCCGCCATGCAGCATGAGGTCTCAGCCCTTTTAGCTAAGGTGCCAGCACCAAGTCGGGCAGCAACAGGGAGTATGAGGCTTCAAAATTGGATCAGGCGGCAGAGGAAGCCCAACCTGGCTCAGACAGGGTAGTGTGGCTTTTTCCATCCACAAACACTAGGACTTCATGCTGACAAGCAGGGGGGAAGCTCATTGTATTGGTGAGCTACAGGGATGGCTGCAGCAACTGGCAGTGGTGATTTAGATGTGAGCCTGACAGGCATCAGCAGTGAGGAGGCAGGGGTGGGAGCTTGTGCGCCAGGTACCCTAAAGTGAGCTCTGGTTGCCAGCGACAGGAGTCTGGCTAGGCAGGCAGATCCAGTGATGAATTCTTCTGGGAGGAGAGGCTCTTCCTTCCCAAATAAGCAGTTAGTCTCAGATGACCTTTGATGAAGTGGATGGTGGAATGAAGGAATCATTTATTTCGTGAACAGGAACATTATAAACCTTGAGCGGTGGGAGGGGCTTTGGGGGTGAACACGTTTGATTGTTTGGGGTTAAGAGTGCTAGGGATGCTTCATTTGCATGCGGCAGCATGATCCTGTCACAAGAAGGGGAACACAATACCCAATTATCCTATGGGCAGCAGGGGGGTAGGGGAAGAATAGGAAGATGTAGTTAGAGGCATGGACAAAGGTCATTGGCTGAAAGCTAAGGTACTAAGATATCTCATGAGCATGAGGAGGCACTTCCAGGAATCCCAGGTGGCGCTAAATGGGGTTTCTTAACAGGAGAAAGGGTTGGATCTGTAATTGCTCTGAGGGCTATATGACATTCCTCAGATAGAGGGTGTGGGTTCCAGCCATCTGGGAACGCCCAGGTAGATAAGGGGAGACCTTGACAACAAAGGGAGTCCATCATTTTGCATCCAGCTCAGAAGTTTTCTGGTCATGACAGATTTAGAACTTAGCAGCAGGATTTCCTGACACTCCACCTCCAGAGACAACCAGGGGAGACTTTTTTTCTTAATTTTATGTGGGTGCTTCTTACAACTGCTCATGTGTGCAGCCCAAAAGATCTCCGTATGTCCTGTCATTTTTGCACATGTGTGCTGATGTGTGCTTGGCAGATGTGTCTATGATATGCACAGCCTGTTATAATTTCCCTACTGCGTTCACAATTGCTTTGTGGGTTTTGCTCACACATTGCAATCTCCTGCCAAGACCGCCTTCCTCTGAACATGTTTTTGCATCACAAGGCACTTCTTTAGAGCTTTGAGGTTTCTTAAGCACTTTTATGTTCAAGTTTACCTCTCACAACAGCTCTTGGCATGTCCACTTTATGAAAGAGAAAAACTCCTCAAAAACCAAATGATTTACCAAAAGTCATATAATTAATGTGATAAAAGAGTAGTAGTTAATATGACTATTCTCTTATTCATGCAATAATACTGCTCTGAGAGTTTTACATACTAATTTACATTATAACTCATTTTGGCCTTACAGCAATCTGACATGGGAGATTGCTGTTAGTGCCCTCATCTTATAAATGCAAAAAAAAAAAAATCTGTATCTATATCACAGGTAAATGAACCATAAGGTTGTAAATAAAATTAAAAAAAAAGGATTCAAAAAAGATTCAAACTCAAGTTGTTCGGTTTCAAAGTTGTCTGGTTCTGTCCAATATTTTCTATATTGTGTGTCCTGAGCTGAAAACACAGAGGGAAGGCTTCACCTCAGCATCTGCTGCCAGACTGAACCCATTTTTCCTCACTCCTCAGAAGCCCTTTAATTTCACCTTTGTAGTTTTAAGTCTTGTGGAAGTACAACCGTGTAATACTGACTGTATTGAAAACTACAAAGACCCTAGTTTTTCCCATCAGTGTTCAGTGCCACTCAACCATGAGTATGAGTTAGTCTGTCCTCTCCTCCCTCCCCATCCCCCCCACATTTATTCTTATGATTGGTCATTTTATGACCTTCTATTCTCTCACTACTGGGACCAATATGCCAAAGGACTCACTCACTTCCTGTTTAGCAATCATCCTTAATTCTGTCTTGATTTTTTTTTTTAAATCTCCTGACAACAACCCTACACTGGAGACTTTATTTACTCCACAGTTTTACAGACCATGAAACTGAAGGACAAGAAGGTTAAGGGACATGCTGGGGTCACAGTTCACAGAAGCAGTTTAAGGACTTGGACTTGGACATGGGCATGTGAATGGTGCTCCAGTGGCCCTGTTCTTTTCTGCTGTATCCTGCCATCCTCTGGAATTCTGACCTGGCCAGGAAGTTCATTTCTAGTGCCTCTAAATAAAACATAAGAAGAAATTTCAGCAAGTATATGAAAACTTCCTTGCCTGCTTGTCTGGCACCTTACTTTTATGCTGTCTGACATACTACTGGCAAAACTTACTCTCTAACTTACAGCTGATTCTCCTGCCCAAATGCCTTCTAGTAGTCTACTGGCGCAGGTAGAATGGGATGCATAGGCTCTTCCTGGTACCCACTGGCTCTGGGGCCAGCTCTGTCTTTCTCAGCTTCTTTACAGCTCTCCTGAATGCTTTATCTGTTTCAGTGACAGCAGATCACTGAGGATTTCTCCCACAGGCTTGCACTCCTTGACTTCCCTCTCCTGCTAATCTCTCCATCTGTCAATGTTCTACCATCCCTCAAGGTCCTGTGCAAACACCTCTTCCTTTCCTATGTCTTCTCACATGCCCCCAGTTAAAATCAATTTCTGTTTCTCTGTTGCCCCACTGAATTTGACTTGGAGTACCTTTATTATGCACTTAAGCCAATCTGGTTTTTATTACAGTTATAGCCTGAAGTGTGGATGATACATCTGTCTCCCTTATTATAGAATGAATCTCAGAGGGCAGGAGCTGTGCTGGGTTCCTCTTTATGCCACAGAACCCAAATCAGTGTCTCTGCTTGTAGAAGGGGCTGAATATACTTAGAGCTTGTATTGTTAGATCATACCAATCCACATAGGATCTTGGTGTATGTTGAATCCCCACTTTCTTCTTTCCTAGGTCACAGTGCATTGTTTATTCTAAATCATCCCTTGAGGCATGTCTACATCCTGGGTCCACAGGATTGCAAATGGGAGACACAATTGGGAAAGTCTACTCGTGTCCACAAGGGGGAGTAGTTGGGGGCATGCACAACTGATCTGGAGAAGTTCTTTATCAGTTATGGTCCTGGTCCTATCCTCTTTCACTGACCTTGGAGACAAGGGCAGCTTTCATTGCAGTCCTCACTACTCTTGTCACATACATTGACACCTCAAGGATGTCAACCTCTCCTAGAAGGAAGATGGAGGGTTTTTGTTGTTGTTGTTTTGTTTTACCTCATGAACCCTAAATCCCCAAGTATCTTTTCTTTCTCTTTGTCTCAATCTATGTCACCTACCTACTCTCCTGAGGCAACTACTGGGTTACCTGAAACTGCACATTCTGCTTCCATAGCAAGGAGAGAGGGAGAGAGAGAGAGAGAGAGAGAGAGAGAGAGAGAGCGCAATTGTGTGTCTTGGCACATGTGGAGGTCAGATGCTAACACTTTGGTTCCTTCTTTCTACCCTGATGTGGGTTCTGGATATCAAATTCAAGTCACTAGGCTTGCATGTCAAGCACTTGTATCCAATAAATCATCTTGCCAGTCCTCTGAGATTTTTCCTGATGGAAAAGAAAAATGCAAACAGTTCCCTCATAAGGTAGCATGCTAATCCAATCCCCAGCAGGGCTTTTCCTATCTTAACACAGAACAAAGTATCTCAACCGTGGAACTATGGCATTTAGGATTGGGTCATTCTTTGCGGTAGAGGTAATCGGTAATCTTATTCCATCTAAAATCCAATTGGATATCTGGCACTATTTTCAGCCCTTCTGAGTTTTATGAAAACTCTTCAAAGGATCAATAAGGTATTTGGAATAAGAGGATACCTCTATTGTCAAATCCCAACGTTCCTTCAACTTTCAACTACACACACACACACACACACACACACACACACACACACACACATCCACATTTTTTTTAACTTCTTGAAAAGCTTAGTATGAGCTTCTACATGAAATTAAAATCTCTGTGAGTGATCACTAGAGAGTACCAAGGAACAAACCCTGTAACGGCTTGCATTTCTGTAAAATGCAGCACTGCACACTTCTGTTACATTGCTGTTCAGAATGTTTCTTTATGATGCTTTTCCTTTGGTGTTAAATGACCTAAAGTACCATATGTTTCTTAATAAAAAGCTATGTAAAAACCCATATTAATAAACTCAACTCAAAGAAAAGCTGCCCCAAGACAGCTCTAACTTAGCCTTTTTATGGGCTTGCCAACAATTTCAAGATTGTTTTAATGAAAAAAAAAATGTTTCTGTCTTCATAGACCACAATACACTAGTTCCCTTTACCACTACTCAATTTGCCCTTACCCCACTTACCCAACAACCCTCAAGCCCAGCCAATTCTCTAGTGCCCTACAGAAGGGTCACACTTACCCTTTCCTGGAAGGGCTGAAGCATCTGGAACCCTCTTTGGCACAGGGGTATGTATATGCACACATTCACAGCAGTTAAATGCACACATAACCAAATCACCACTTACAAGTCCTTGCCTGCCAGCATTCCCAGGTACCCTATAGCCATTCTATGCCCGCTTGATCTTGTACTTTGCAAATTGGGCAGAGGAACTATATATAGCTGATGGCTTTGCCAGGGGAAATTCCTTGGCACCTAACCTAATAGCGCATGTTTTCAGATTGAAGCTCTCTAAATGTTTTGAAGGGGGCAGGGCACAGCTTTCAATCCAACACTTGTCATTCTGTATTATAATTGCTTATTTATTTGTTGCTCTTGGCTACTTGATGGAAAATCTTAACCTATGATGGGGTTTATCACTAAGATTTCAATATATATGTACTAATTGATTTGATTACTTTTCAAATTCCAGTGTAACTATTCTAGATAACTCTAAATTCATGTTTGTGGACTAAATGAATGAATGGAAGAACCAAGTCATTGTTACAGGTCACAACTGTATGATGACCACTATGGTAGTCTGATTGTGACATTATAACAAAATACCTCAGACTGCATTTCTCTTTTTTTATTGAAAAAAATTTTGTAGAATATATTTTGATCATATTTTTCCCTCCCCCACCTCCTCTCCATACCCCACCTATCCACATTGCCCCTTTCTTCTTTCTCTCTCTTAAAAAAGAAAAAAAAAAACAAGAAACACACACACACACACACAAACACACACTCAAACTTCCACACAAACAGAAATCAAAATATACAAGCAAAATACCAGTAAGAAAAAAGATGTCAAAGCAAAGCAATATGAAACAAGATGTCTATAAAAATACTACTGAGCTCATTTTGTGTTGGCCAACTACTTCTAGGCATGCAGTCTACCCACAAGTGTGGTTAACATACCCAGTGAGTTGCTGCTGGAGAAAATCAATTTTTGTTTGTAAACAGGCGCCAGTAATAGATAACTTCTGGGCTAGGGGTGTGAGCCCATGTTTGCTTCTCCCTCTCAGCACTGGGACCCCACCTGGCTTGAACCTGTGCAGGCCCTGTGCGTGCTGCCACGGTCTCTGTGCGTTCCCATGAGCATCGGTCCTGTTGTGTCTGTTCCTGGGGACACTGTTTCCTTGGTGTCGTCCATGCTCTGGCTCTTACAGCCTTACTGTCTCTTCTTCCAAACAGCTCCCTGAGTCCTGAGGAGAGGAGTTCTATTCCATTTAGGACTGAGGGCTCCCAAGTCTTTCACTTTCTGCACATTGTCCAGTTGTGGCTTTCTGTGTTGGTTCCCGTCTACTGCAAGAAGAAGCTTCTCTGATGATGGCTAAGAAAGGTAATGGCCTATCTATAAGTAGACAGAATGCCACCATGAATCATTTTATTCCTATCTTTAGGGAGCAGATTTTTTATAAAGACATAAACTTGTTTCTCACTGTTCAGGATGCTGGGAGTACAAGATCAAGATACCACAGATTTACTATGTGTTGCTGTTATTTATCTTGGAGGCTTTCCAAGGGAACAAATACTCCTCTCACATGACTTTTGTAGTTCTCTCTAGCCTTTCTCCCTCCAGCCCCCTTTAAGGCACTAATCACATTGATGAGGGCTCTATCCTGACCAATGTCATCTTTTAATACTGTTGTTGCAAGGATTCAGTTTCAATAGGAATTTTGGAGAAGACAGAACTATTCAATCCATAGAACTTTTAGTTTTGTTACTACTAACAAATTTAACTATATGCACTTCAGGCCATTTGCCCACTCTGAATGTTAGTTTTTTATTCCATCAAATGTTTCATGATACATGCCTCCTTACTAGATTACCATGCTGATTAAAACACCTGTACCAGGTGCTCAATAAAGCTTAATTTTCTAGTTCTCCTTTCAGAGTAGAAGTAAAGACCACTTTTGTTTCTACCACCTACCTGAAATCAAGATTTACCCTTGATGAAAATATGACATAATCTGTCATTATAAGTCAAAGTGAAGATGCAACTCCATACCAGTTTCTCCCTCTGAATCCTTATAAAGTATGGGAAAGGTGGCCCCTAGCTCTATAGGGAATAATCATGTTCAGGATCTTACTTATAATTGTTACCTTTGGCCATTTTCCCTCTTATTCTTAATGTGATTATTTTCAAGAAATACTAGCTTGTTACCACAAAGGTAATTTTAATAAGTCTTAGTGTCGTTCACTCCTCACAGCTTTTAAGAAAGGAAAAGGGCATCCCTTACACTTTACTGTGGCTGTGGTAGCTGGGAAAGGTATCTTTTCTTGGGGTAGATGTAAAAATTGGAATACTAGGCTATATTGGTATGACATCTCTTACTACAACATCCTTTCTAATAATTCTTGATTGGGTTCATTGCTTATTTTTTCTCTCTTTCTCTTTCCTTTCTTTAATTCTTTATTTTTTTTCTCTTTCTCATAGTTGAGACGACTTCATGATTGGGCCATCTTTTAAATATTTTTGCATCTTTAAAAAAATATCTCCACTATTCTCATGTAGAGATAAAAGAGTAGGTGTAATCCTCTGTGGCCACAGAGACAGAGGCAGAACCAAGATAAAATCTTGAGCCTGAAGCAAAAGGGTGTTTCAGCAGTCAGAATGTTGTAAGAGAAGAGAGTTGCTGTCTAGAAGCTGGGAGCTCAGCACACCTGGAAAAAAAGTACAGATATAGTTATCTGAGCGGAGATGCTGCATAGTTGGTTCCTTGAAGTAGGGAGTTGCATAAAATGGCATGTGACAAGACTGAAGTGCTTGGGGCTCTGTGAGTACTGCAAAGAATCTCTTATTCCTGGCCTGCATGACAGGCTGGGCAAGCTCGCATGCTCTGTTTGAGAATTAGAACAAAGAGCCTGATGTTGGCTTGGTTGCTGTCTGTGCAGATGATCCCAGCACAGATTGATGGAACCTTTCAGTCAAATGTTCTTTATGGCTTTGCCTTAGAGTTGTTCTCCTAGCCACTTGTCTTGTCCTTTTTCCTTCTTCTTTTATCACTGGGCCAGTTCCCTCCTCTCTCTGGTTTTCATCTACATGAAAAGGTTCTGACCCTTGACGTCTCTTGACTCCAGGGCACTGCACATGTCCTGACTTTTGTTAGTCTGCTTGGTATCTGAATTTCTGCTTTGCTTGATCTTAATTTGCATTTGCACTCAATCCCCAACAACATGAAAATTTAGTGTGATCGTTACATGATTGCCGTGGATTCACAAGCACTTAAATCCCCATTTTTGATCTTCAAGTATATTCATGTAGATTTGTGTTACTCAACTATTAAATGAAAAGATGGGGTACCCACATGATGAGGAATTGGCTCATGGCTTATGCTCAGGGGATGAGACAATCAAGACTTTTTGAAGAGTCTAGTTCAGTCTGTGCTGATTCTAAATTCCCATTTCTTGATGTTCTCACCAGTAAATCTCAGTACAAATGGAATCTTAGTTGGGGTTTCCCTTGCCCAGTAACATGAATATGCCCCAGCTAATTTACTTACAAACCCATTTCCACACACCCTGTGATATTTGCAATTTAAGCCCAGGAAGACACTTCTGTCTTAGATTCTGAATATAATGAAAGTTGAACCTCAGGATGCAGAAAATCTTTCAAAAAATAACATCTTACAGGGAGATATCATTAATATTCAAAACAGCACAATCAGAAACTGCACATTTGTACAAGAAAAAGACCAGCACAGAAGGCATGGGGCCCTCAGATTCCACCCGTCTGTGAGGTGCAAGCCTTTGGAATGAATGTGTGATGAAATTCATGAATTTTCAAGTTTAGAAGTCGGTCCAGCAAAATGAGATCATTTGTCAGTGTTGCAAAACTACCACTCACTACTATGTTCAGCATTATTATTCTGTCTCAGGACAGCTAGCTTAAAGAGAACCAGATATTGTACGGGTTCAGACAACAGGGCTGTGGAAATGTTTTTGATGAAACAGGCACGGTGCATTCTCGTTAGGCACTGGCCATTTCCTGAATATGTCCATCAATCTAACAGTCACTAGACTATTCCAAAAGGACTTGAACCAATCCTAACTCCACATCCATGTTCAGTTAGAACCAAAACCAAATATTAATGCTTTAGTAAACCATTAACTGAACGACCTTTCCAAGAGGAAGAAAAAGAAACTACTTAAACTGTATGATTTGAAGCCAAGATTATATGTTTTATGAAACCATTGAACTGAAACAAAACCAGATCAAAATATGCTCTGAGCTGAATTTAAACTAAACAAATAAAATTTTACCTCTTTCAAATTGATTCCCTGACTGCCAATAAGACTTATTTTGTTTCATATGATATTTAATTTGGTGTGTGTGGGGGGGGGGGGGGTCATCTTGGATAGTTATTTTCTCAGCATCTTTTCTTATTATTCAAAAGAAGTAATGACATCCACCTACCTATGAAGATTAAATTATAATGATATCCACCTACCTCAGCATAGTTACTATGAAGATTAAAATAAATAACCAAATGTTTGTTGACATTAATCCTTGTCATTGCCAGTTCTACATTATATCCAGCACACAAAGGGTCAATTTATTTTAAGTCCTCCAATATGTTCACCAGCCACAAGAGGGCAGCAAAAAGGTAGAAACCCTCTCTGTGCCCTATTTGTAAGGACAAACAAGAGAGTTTACTGTGTGCCAAACACACTCCAAGCCTCATGGTTGTGTTAACATAGTTATTCCTTAAAACAATGCAAATGTGTAGATTCTGTTGATATTTTCGTAGATTGTTTATGTAGAGCAGATGAAGAAACTGAGGCAAAGAGAGATAAAGAATTTTTATTTGATGTCACACAACCAGCAGGTGACAGACGCAAAATTAGACACGGATTGTCCCACCTCCCATCACCCCCCCCCCCGACAGAGTTACCTTTGAAGCTTACACTCTTAACTTTCATTTCTTTTGGAGATAATGAATGTGAGAGAGATTCAGAGCTTGGCATTGTTCACATAAACATGGATGACTGGAACCAAAGATAACTTTGCAGAGTCACACAATTCAGGGACCAGAGTTAAAAGAATCCAAACTGGGGCCAGAGGTGCCTGATACTGTCAGCATTGGTGGCCAGGGTAACTTGAGGCAGCAAGATTAGCCAAGCAGACTAGAGGAAAGTTCAACAAGAGGAGGAGGAGGGGGACGCTGGGATGTAGGAAGAAAAAATGTTCAGGACTGTTGCCCTTGACAAAAAAAAAAAAAAAGTCATTGCATAGTGGCAGAGTCCAGTTGGCCCATTCTTTTGAAGTTGCAAGCATGTCTTCAAATTCAAGGAGCTACTACTAGCAAAACCACAGGGAGCTGACCCCACTTTACCTCGAAACAATTTGCTCTTATTGTTGTTTGCTCTTAAAAAAAAAATGAAAAGATGAATCTGTCTTTGTAATCACCACAGCCTTCAAATTAACACCCATACTAATTTCCCAGTACCTTAATTTCCTACCCACATTTCAACCCACTCCAGTGACTCTACTACATCCATTCTTTCACTGAAACTATGGACATCCAGGTTGACAGTCTTCCCCCAAATGCCAAGTCCTACAGCTAACCACTTGGCTATCTTTTCAGGTATGCCTGCAGCATGTAATACCCTTGGCCACTCCTTTATGGAACTTCTGATCCTATAATGGCTTGAAATTCCCTGGAGCATCCTCAGCCTGGACCTATCCCCTTCCCCTGTAAGTTCCATTTTTTAGCCTATTTTTTAGCCCCTCCTATTGTTAAATAAAGCCTTCTCATTGGTCCTCTCTCCCTGGTTGGATGCTCCCATTCATCCTCAGCAGTGATAGGAAGAGAATTTCCTAAATACTAACCTCATTGTGTTTCTCTCTTCCTTCAGGTCAGTCATTGGCTACTGTTTCCCACATCCTGAAAATTATTTAGCATGGCAAGCAAGATTCCTTTGGCTCCTTGTCTACAATTCATACACATTTGCCTCTGGTCTGTGGATGTAACTAAGAACCACTCAAGTTTCCAAAGCGTGCTTCCTGTGCCTCTTTTTACTTTGATTTCTTTCCAAACAGTTTAGTGTTCTCCTGTAAAGACTCCCCTGAAGTTCTTTCCCATAGACAGAGATACTGCTGGCCTCCTCCAAGAGCATCTAGACCTCTGAGCCATGGGTTATTCACAGCTATATGGCTTCTGTGTAGATGCTAACCTAACTTAGATGATATCCCCACAACCTGGCACAGAGACACTTAATGTACATCTTGTGAATAAATGACCTTATTTAAGAGTAAAGCAAACAGACAACTGAGGAGAGCAAGACACCACAATTAGTATATCTGTGCTTACCAACTGGTATGCATATTGAATTGGAATCTTGACTTTGATTCTATATCGCCAGTCATTACAGGTCCAAAGGACAGCAGTGATGCTGAAAGCCATAAATTATAAGTCAGATGGGAGTTATCCTATTGGCTTTATTTTGTTATCAATGAGAAGGCAGCAAGAATGTTAATGAGAACCAGCAGGGCTCAGCCCAGCTCCTGGAGCAGCTTGTGCAACTGGCTTTCCTCTGTCCTGGACCACTCAGCAGAACGAACCTTGACAGTTTAACATGGAGCAGAAAATATGCTCTCTGTGTAGATTAACACAGCTTTTCACATATCTCACTAGAATCAAATCTGCATCTGACCTTTTTTGTTGGTTTGCTTGCTTCCTTGCTTGCTTCTCTTGCTAAAAAGAGTAGACTGTGTCTACACTGTCTCACCTCCATCTGCTAATTTGGTAGTAATTTAATAGTCTGAGAAAATGGGCACAGGTCACTCCCCCTTTGTTTGCTAAAACTTCAGAGAAATACCACTATTGCTTTAGCATTTCTGGGCAGAAACTCCAAGCAGTCACAGGCAATGCCTATATGGCACCCACTCACTTGTTGCTATGGATTGGGTATGAAATGTCTCCCACAGACTCAAGTGTTTAGGCTCTTGGTTCCTGAATGATAGCAGGGGCTTAGGAGATAATGGAACCTTTTCACCTGGCTGGCTCACTAGAGATCAGCCTTGAAGGCTGTACCTACTTCTGCTTCCAGTCTATTTTCTCTGCTTCCGGGTATGGCTGCCACCTGAGAAGCCACTCCACCATAGACCAACTTCCCACCACCTTACTTTACCCACCTTGATGAGCTGAACCTTGCAAACCAAAATAAACCTTTCCTTCCCTAAGTTCTTTCTGTTGGGCATTTTGCCACAGAAATGTCCTGGACTCACTTTGTAGATCAGGCTAGCTTCAAACTCACAGAGATCTACCTGCTCTGCTTCCCAGTTGCTGGGATTAAGGGCATGCAGCTCTGGGCTGTCCTTCTCTTCTCTAACCAATACAATAGCTTCAGATTTAGGGGTAAAATAGGTTGGGGGTGGAGCAGAGAAAGCTCCAAGTCAGCAAGGCAAGGCATTTCCCTCTCTCCAGTGACTGGATTTTCCTCCAGCTTCCACTGCAGCATGGAGATTACATGCATGAACTTTGCAACCAACAATCTGGGTTCAAATCTTGGTGTTTCAAACCCTTAGTCACAGGGCTTTGAAACAACTTATTTCACCCTTCATTCTTCAGTACTCTCAGTTACATTTCTCAGAGCATTACTCTAGTGAAAAATGGCCTGTAAAGTGGTTGGCACTGAGCTCTCGCATCAGCACTTTGTAAAAGTGAGCTCTTGCGATTTAAGTTCTTAGCAATTGGATTGGCTGTCAAGGAGGTCCAACTCACGGTGGGCTCCGTGTGCTTTCACATCTACCCTGAGACCTTTAGAAACCCCAGGATGGCTGCCACAATGGTGACGGCAGAGCCCCATGTGAGCTGAAGAGAAAGAGTAGATCTGCTCCTTGTGGCGGAAATTAATCTCTCTTACCAACATAAGCAATTTTTGCTACTGTCATCATCATAGAGGCATTGTTGGCTTGGACAAGAGAACTGGGTCATTCTTCATTTGTTTATTTATAAAGTCATCTATCAACAGAATTCAAACTAGTCCCTGTCACAATCAGCTTCTTCTATTAATTTGTCACAACCTAGAATCACCTGGGAAGAGAGAACCTCAACTGAAGAATTGCCCAGATCAGATTGGCCTCTGGCCATGCCTGTGAGACACTGTTTTTAAGCGTCAATCAATGTAAAAGAGCCTGGCCCACAGTGAGAGGTGCCAACCCTAGGCAGGTTGGCATGGCTAAGCAAACCAGAAGAAGCAAGCCAGCAAGCAGCCTTCCTCCATGGTCTATGCTTCTGTTCTGCCTGCAGGTTCCTGCTGTGGCTTCCCTCAATGGTGGACTATAACCTGCGAGATAAAATATACCCTTTCCTCCCCAAGTTAATTTTGGTTCTGGTTTTTATCACAGCCATAGAAACTAAACCAATACATCCCTTACTCAGAGTGATGAGGTAACAAGGGGTTGATAGTCCAGGTCATTGTGTATTGAGTCCTGTGTCTAACTGTATCCTGCATCTCATATAATACGGCAAAGTGATAAAAGAAATCACAAGAGCATCAGGCCAACTTTCCATATACCAGACAAAACATATTTTGATTTTCAAAAGTTCAAGCAAGTTCTCAGGATTGGCCACTAGGAACAATTTCTTGATTTTCTTCTCTAAAAAAGAAGTAAGTGTTTCTGAAGCCAGACATAAGCATAATGTCCTTTCTATAGATATACAGTAGACATTTCTATAGAGATACAAATGGAGAAGAGGAAAATAGGAAGGTTAATAAAAGAGGTTTGGAAATCTTCCCAGATTTCACAACTGCAGTTCTTTTAAAGTAGTCTCTCAAGGGAGATACTGGAAAACCACTACATGGGCATTTTTACTAACACATACTACCCTAAATGAAATGAAGAATATTTTTCAACAACATGAGCAATAATAATATGTCTGAGTCTTTGACTCAAGCCTCAATACTAGTATGACACGTAGAGACTGAGTATTAGCCAGAATCACCCAGAAAAACAACTCTGTGTGTGTGTGTGTGTGTGTGTGTGTGTGTGTTTGCATGCATGTATATACACATGAATGGCACCTAGAAATCATTGGTTCCAGGGTACCCCTAAAATTCCAAAAGTGTGTAGAGGCCCAAATAACTTGTATGGAAAGGCATAGTGTTTGCATGCAGCCCACTTACATCTTCCTACAAACTTTGAATCATTTGGAGGTTACTTATGATAGCTAATATAATGTAAATAATCCATGGACTTGTAGTCCAAAGGGTAAGAAGTTAGGAAGGGAAGATGGATAAGAGTAGGAAAGAATCTACAAACATGCAGGCATGAACTATGGCCCCACAAGAGAAGTTGAAACTTTTGGCAGTTCTTGTGGCCTCCGTCACTTCTAGTGCAGATAGTCAGGGCCTTTCACAGAGCTAAATAAATCTAACTTCCCCAGCAGCTGGAGAAGCTGAAGGATGAACCAGGAGAAGGCGAAGCTGGTGCCACCTCTCAGCACTGAAGTGAATACATAGACCAGTTAAGACATGGTGAATAACTAAATAATTTGTGCTCCACCTTTACTAAAAACATATGAGAGAGAATTCTGGGAAATGTAGTCCCATCTAGCCAAGATACCACTGGGAATCCTCCACAGACACAAATTAGACCTTTCAGTTCCTGACTTCTGTATAATTTCTTGGGGGGGGGGGGGGGGCTGATATGTTATTTCCAGCCTGGAACAGTTAAAATCTGTAGGATAAAAACTTCTTACCTATCATATTACTTACCTTCTCATATTAGCTACAAAGTAAACATAATTATTTCAAAAATACTTTGACTACTCAGTACTTTGTTGAATTCTCAAGGCTCAATAAAGACATTTCAAGAGTCATAGTAAAAGTCTATCTGCTATTATAAGACCTCTGGGTGCTACACTTGTGCACGCATGTGTTAGCACATCAGTCTGCAGTTCATAAGCCTCACTCCAGTTTTGAATTTCTTATATTTTCAATATTCAGATCTTGCACGTGTCACATGTGTGCCTGTCCTCACTGGTCACTCTGAGCACCAATGGCCTAGAGATTGAGAGATAACTCTACCTGACACTGAACCAACTGGAAAGCATCAAACTAGGGCTGCTTGGTGGCTCTTTAAAGTGGTATGCACCCCTTAGTTTCTCAACAGCTGTAGTGTAGAGGGAAACTGGAGGTGACCATTTACCATCTTAACCAAGGCATTAAAATGAAAAAAACCTGTAAGGAGTCATCACATGACAATATTAAATATTTTTCATTATATTTTCTAATAATTCTCAAGTACTGGTAACCATAAAAACCTCCATAATGTGTTTATTGAGGCTGGTAATCAATGCAGGATGGACATTTCAACATAACACAGGCAGCCCAGGTTTGATGAAACATTACCCCTTCACTGGAATATAAACTTGACTCCCTCTTTTGAGCACCGAGGTAGTAAAAAACAAGAGAACTTCCTAATGGAAATGAGACTATTCTCATTAAATTAAATGAGACCATTTAATGTGGGTGAAAGTGATTTAAAATTCACACACCTCCAGAAAATATGTTCTTGATTTAGTTTTTAAAGACTAAAATGGGTTTAGTAAATATTGCCAGGTATAATAAATCATAAAACATTTAACACCGATTTGTCAAATGTAGTTTACATGACCTAGCACTTAGTGTTATTTATGCCAGATCGAATGAAATGCCTGATATGTTAGGAGGGTTTTAGTCAGTTAGGAAATGCACAGTGAGTAAAACATTGTTCTGGGTGGCATGTTGGTTATGGAAAATGACACAACACTACATTATTCCCCAAATGCTTAGCATCTTGATGGGGTAAATAACCTAAAATATAAGGCAAGAAAGGATGAACCTGAGCATATCAGCTAGTTTCATTTAAATCAACCAATGAAAATCACCCTTCTTATCTGACTCTATCCATCACCCCAGATGGCCACCATCCATCAAGAAAGTCCTTTCCCTGCTACCCAAAACCTATCTCCTTCCATCTTGCATTCTGTTTGTAAAATATTTAAATTTCAACTCTACATCTTATATCTTAAATGGCTTTACAATCCGTTGTGCAACAATTAGTTACAGTTTAGATGTGTGGCTCTCAAGTCACTCTGTGTAACATCCTGATGCAATTTAATTTGTATCCTGGAACTTTTCTCTAATACAGGCTGGTTTGAATAATTTTATAACCTGGTATGTTCTGATAATTATGTAGATTTACAGGGATACCTTATAATATGCATCAACTTCTTCAAAAGTTAGAATAGAAAAAAGAGAATGAAATGGCTTGGGCAGTCGTCTTTTCTAGAATGCTATTAAACTGAAGATCTAGAATGAGGAAGAATTTCTCCAGAAGAACTTGCAAAAGTCTCTCTGTATTCATGCATTTCATAAACATCCCAGAGATACCTGAGTTGGAACTGACCTTAAGGCCTCCTCCCTGATGGCTTGCTTCCATGGAACCAGAAATCTCCATATAAGCTTCCAAAGAAGAGAGGCAATCAATGGTTCTATCCAGCTACGATGCCTATGAAGCACCTCAACACCCAGTATGGGTCAATAGCCTTCAAAGTGCAGAAATAGCATGCATATTTTGATGGTAACCAACTCTCTAATTGGACTTACGACCTGCTCAACAAGAGGGGAACCATGCCTGGCACTAGAAATCTAGATACTCTGTGCTAGAAAAGTCTTGGCTATTGGAAGAGGATCTACCACTGCTAATCTACTGAACCAGCATAATCCCTAACAACAATTCATAAACATTTGTCTTTATACCCGCAGATAAGTGTAGGCTTCACCTGTAATCAAGGAAACCTCCCTTTGCAACAGACAGAGACTATTACAGAATACCACAACCAATCAAAATGCAGAGTTTTGGAGCCCAGTCCCAGGGAATACATGTACAAAACACTACTACACATAAGGGTCAGGGACCATTGTTGAAGAGGATGCAGAAAAAACTGTAAGAACTAGAAAATCAGGGAGTTCGCCATGAGATTATGTCTCCTTATAATATCAGAAGCTATACCCATAAAGTCTCATCAACACTGCCCAGACTTGAGTTGAACATGGCTGACACCAAGGGACATGCCAAATTTGATGAGGAAAAGCCCATGAGCTCTTAATCCTGCCCAAAGAACCATAGGCAATTGAGGAAAGCTTGGAGTGGGAGAAGATATCTTCTCCCCTGGGAAGAGCAGATCAATTGGTTGCCAGGCCCAAAAATTCACCTGAAAACATGCATACAAGTAACCCCATATGGACTCAAAGTTTATAATTAGAAATATAGATAGGTATGTAAAAATACATACATGCATAAATGCAGTAACAGTTGCTGAAAAGAGGCTATGAATGTCAAGAAGGATGGGGAGGGAGAGGTATATGGGAGGATTTGGAGAGAGGAAAGGGAAGAGAGGAATGTTGCAGTTATGATTTCAAAAAAATGTAAATGTATATATTGAAAAACAGGTCTCAAGGTCTAGAAGATTCCCCAAACCATAACTGGCATGTCCCTTTCCACCACAGGCACCATCATGTCCTTATAGGAAGAATGAGGTTTCAACTATCAGTGTCAAAATGCTCTGCTATTTATCTTCACTCTGAGTCTTTCATCATGAACACCATACACAATAGGATTCCATCTATAAATCTTTCATTTCATTTGTTAACTCTCAATCAAAATTCAAGATTGAATCTTTTGATTCGGGGGGTGAAAATGTCTCCAATGGTAGAGAAAAACTTTGAGCTATAAGAAAGAGTTGTTTGAGTGGCTGTAAAGTTAGACTTATTATCTTTAGAGTTAGGAGATGTGAGGGGAAATATATCTTCTTACAAGGAGGAAACAGAGGTGAAGAATTTGGGCAGCAGCATGTTGTTAAATCATCTTTCCTGTTTGTGCTCTGTAGCTCTTTAATAAGCATCAAATCTTCAAGGATGACAGCAAGTCAGCATCTGGCTGGCTAAGATAAGTCTGGGGGCTTAAGGTCACTTCTCACTTGATCAATACTTAACAGTGCTGTTTCATGGGACAAAAAGACACCGGAACTCTAGAGGTAGAGGAAGATGTATAGAATATTAAATGGTTGGAAAAGAGACTATGGAATCTAAGCCAACGGAAGTCTACTCCCTGAGGGAGTCCTGGTCTTCTGTATCAAATGAGTGCTCCACCTACTACCAGACCTTTGCTATGCTATATTTTTCATTTGTGGTCCCCTTGTGGCAAATGTGTGACTGATTAAACTTATAGCCCTGCCATAGGATCCCTTCATCTCCACGGTTACAAATCCCAACAGGAAACTCTGTTAAGACCAAACCTTGGTTATAGTCTACTCAGAGTTTCTTTCATGGTCTTATCCTGAGGACACACTGTGTTCTGATCCCAATGTTATACTGCTGGCTGCAGGCACCATGGTGCTTCTCTACAGCTCCTTAGTTCACCTTTGCAGCTGTATCATTGGCTTCCATCATTGGTTCCTCTTGCACTGCTAGCACATATCTTCAGTGTGTGTTTGTTTTCCACACATTCCAACTATAAGGCCTTCTCTGTTACTCTGGAAATTTGATTGGTGCAGAAAAGAATACACCCTTGGAGCTTGGAAGACTTCAGAGGCAATCCACTCTCTGATCATTTGACAAGTAGTTCTGCATACTTCACACTCATTGCAGTGGGATGAAGCTCCATTTCCTATTGGAGCTGTGTTTCCTTCTCATCCATCTTGCTCATCCTGCTGGCTCATAGCACTTTATAGAACTTTTTTTTTAAAGAAAACTGCCAGTACCCCAGTATTAATCTCACCTCCAGATTCTAGGAGAAATCAAACAAATACTCATACTAAATAAAAAAAAAAATCCCTTCATATTTCTCAATCTCTCTCTCTCTCTCTCTTACACACACACACAAACACACACACACACACACACACACACACACTCTTGCATGTACAAAGGCAGCATATACTTTTAATAAGTCATCAGAACATAATTTCCTTCTAGTTACTAGGTTATAGGAATTTGTTTATAAAATAGTAACTCTGAGACACTTACTTCTCTCCTTGAATGATTAATTGCTATGGGAACAGCCCTCCTAATAGAAGGTAGGAAAAGCAAATAAAATCACTGTTGTCAGAAATTTGCCAACAATCTGCATAGCACCAAACTCTGAGAAAAGGGGAACAAATCCAGTGAGTCCTAAAATTCAGATTGCTACATAGAGGCACTTTCTAAAGCGCAACTCAGGGAGCATTAACCCACAGTCCACAAGTCCTGTTGGATATAGGGAAAACGCACTTACAGATGACTATGGTGTCTAACATTCATGGGAGAAATTACTAGAAGTAAGAGAGATGTCCAAAGTGAGACCCTGAGGACTATGAAATTGCCCCTTAAATTTTGTTAAGTGGTTATATGCACACACAGGAGGAGAAATTGCTTAAGGCCACAGAAAGACATATCTAAACATTGACCATTTCTGGAGTTCACAAAGGAGATCCAATGAGGAGATAGCTTCCGATTAATGGGGAATTAGATATATTCTTCAAAATTCATTCACCTTTGGAGAACTGAATTATATCTAGGATAAAGGATAGCCTGGACCTGTCAAGAGAAATGAAAAGCATGCCACAGATGGATCAAACCAATCTAAAATACTTAAACTGTATGCCAGAATGATATCTAATTCTCCAAAGCAATACAACAAAACACATCATTCCACAATATAAGATACAATACTTGGTGCTATAAAAAAACGAATTAGCATATAAAGAAGCTTGTCATGTAATTCTGGAGATCAGAAATGGGATTCTTGCATTTTCTAGTTTCTAATGGCTGTTTGACTTCCTTGATCATATCTACAAAGCTTCCAATGACTAAACCAACCTTTCTCATTTCATTTTCACAAGCTACAAATCCTGAAACCTACAACACCAATCTGCTTGCAAAATATACTGATGTAAGAGTAGCATAGATGTTATTGGAATAACCAGTCACTTTTAAAAAAATGAATTTAAGGCTCTCTCCATCAGCTGAAACCTATATCTAACGCTGCTAAAGTAGCCAACAAACTGAAACTAGATAGATCACAGGCCTAGAAGAAATCCTACTACTATTCAGCTAAAACAATATGGCAGTAAAATGACTTCTAATGCCATATCACTATACCTATAGATAGATCTGCACTCAACACTCATCAGAGAAGTGTCTCCTTGCAGTAGATGGAGGAGACACATCACAGAGACTCACAACTCGTCAATATGCAGACAGTAGAGACTTTAGAGAACTCAGCCCTAAGTGGAAGGTCTTTATCAGACTTCTTCCACCAGAGCCCAGGGATCTATGCAGAAGAGGAAGAGAAAAGGCTATAAAAGCAAGAGATGGCAGATGACTCCAAGGAAACAGTGTCTTCCAGATAACAAGACTGATACACAAATGAACTCACAGAGATGTGACAGAATGCACAAAACCTACACAGGTTCCAACTAGACAAAATCCCAATGCTGGGGAGAGAAAATAGACACAAAGTCCCACCCCTAACCAAGAAGCTATTTGCAATTTACACCTCCTGGGAAAGAAAAAAATCAGTTTCTAACATGGGTATATCATTGGGCATATTAACCACACTCTAGAGCAGGTTCCATGTCAAGTAGCAGTTTGCCAAAAACCAAACTCCAGTGTGTGTGTGTGTGTGTGTGTGTGTGTGTGTGTGTGATTTTTGATTGCTGCTTTTTTGTTTTATTGGTTTTCCTTTTTTGTTTGTTTGTTTGTTTGGTTTGGTTTTTGTTTTTCTCAGAGTTGAGAGAGAGAGAGAGAATTAACATGAAATTAGGTGGTGATGGATTGGGGAGGGTCTGGCAGGAGTTGGCAAGAGTAAAGAAAATGTTCAAAATATATTTCATTATTTTTAAATAAAATTATTAAACTAATTAATTAAAAACCACAGAGAAATACAGAGAGGGTCTAAGAAAGAGACAACAGTATCACCACAGTTTCTGATTAAAAACAAAACAAAAACTCTCTAAATATCCACATTAAAAAACAAATAAACTGGTATGGAGAGATAGCTTAGTTAGTAAAGTACTTTCACACAAATTTTAAGACCAAGTTTCAGATCTCCAGCAGCAGTGTAGAAGCCAAGCACAGCAAGGCATTCCTGTACCACTAGACATGGAGAAGTGGCGATTAGAGGCTTGCTGACCACCTAATCTAGGCAATAAGTGAGTGTCAGATTTGATGAAACACACTGACTCAAATTTTAAGGAAGATAATGATTGAGGAGGAAGATACAGGACATGGACCTCTGGCTTCCACGTACATGTTCACAAATGTGCATACATAACCATACATGTATGTACTGCATACATACACACATACACAGAGAAACATTCCAAAAATTCAGAGCAACTAGTTAGAAAAACCAATTCCCATGCTTATCGTGTATGTAAAGTACCTGCCATAACAAAAACCTACCTGGCGAGGTGTTCCTAAACTCTTAAATGGAACTGAGTAAGGGCAAAGCCCCACAGGCCAAACCCAGAACAACAGCTGAAAAGAGAAACTTTTTCCAGCTCTAGGCCAATAAATGCAAGGAACCCGCAGGCAGAGCTGAAGGAGCCAGGCCAGTCTAAACCCTGCATATTCTCAACGATGACTCCTGTGAGCTTCATTTCAAGTGAAGAGACTGTGGGAAATAGAGTCAGACTGGAGGAAAAAATTGACAAAGCAGATGAAGGCAAAGAAGGTCCACCTAAAAGCTGAAAAGAAAATAGAGCCAGGTTTCTTAATATTAAGAAACCATGTTTCTTAATATTATACTAAATATACTTACATACTCACTGAATGAATGAATGAATGAATGGATACCACAAAAGAAGAAATAAGAAATAAATAATAAGGGCTGGGGTGTCTCTTAGTAATTGAGTACTAGGCAAGTACTCAGGCCTGGGTTCAACCCCTGGTACTGACATAAAATCATTAAAACAAAAAGTAGAAAAAAGAATCTCTATCATATGAAGGAGACTACTCTGAATAGTGTCTAGAAAACCAATTTCACACATATATGAACAAAATAAAATACTAAAACCAGAAAATGAGAATGGGAAAGAGGGAAAGGAGGAGGCAGTATAAGAGATATGCAATCCTTATACCAAGGATGTGTTCAAATCTTAGAGATAATTATAATTTACTATTTCCAAACAAGCCAAGAAACATTAATAAAATTACACAAGATATACACTGTATAAAGAAAAGCTAGTGGCATGCAACATTTAATGTATGCAACAGAAACAATATGCAAGATGTTTACACAAGGTCAACACAAATTAGAATTGTAAAACGTCATAAAAGAGATGATAGACCCCAGGGGAAAAATATAAAAGGGAAAGTAAATCTCTTTTCAGAAATAAAGACCAAGCTGAAAGCAATGCATGACCAGATCAATACAAGAAATACCTTAGGAAAAAATATTATTATAGAGGAGAATTCTTATTAACTAGAAAAGAAGTGAGGGAATGAAAAATGGTTGTAGAAAAAGTAAAGGTGCTGAATGAAGGCCACGTACACCCATAGGTAGCTGATATGTAGAGAATAAAGCTAGAACAATGAACTTTAGTCGAGACTTTCCTCACTGTGACAAAAACCTGAGGAAAGGAATGTGAAGTGGGAAAGAGCGATTTGGGCTCAAGGTTTCAGACTGTGGTAGTTTCGCTCCATTGCTGTGCACTTGAGGAGAGCCAGAGCATGATGCAGGACGAAGATGTGGGAGTGCAGGGAGATGGCCTCACAGTGGCCAGGAAGCAGTGAGAGAAGAAACAGGAAGGAAGTTGGCCAGGAAAAGACAAACCTTAAAAGGCATACCCCTAGTTAACTTCCTTTCTCTATACAGACCCTAATTTCCACAGTTCTACCACCTCCCACAGGGTAGTCAAAGCTTGAGTCCATCAATGGACTAATCCATTCATGAACTCAGAGGCCCCATGATCCAATTACTTCTCAAAGTAGCACAATTGGACACAACTTGTATCAGGGACCATGACTCCAACACATGGGCCTTTTAAGGGGGACACTTGTTACCCATTTAAAAACAAGTACAAAATTGTAGATTATGTAATTCAAAAAAGCTTTGTTGAAAATTAAGAACTGAAAATATGTATGTTTTCATACGGAAAGAACACATCAGATATCTGAGAATGATGCAGAATGGTCATCATGGGAATATTCTAGCTAAATTACTGGACTTTAGAGAAACAAAGTGAAAAATCTCTTGTGCTTTCAGGCCAAAATAGCAAGGGACTTACAAAGGCAAACTAAATTAAATTATCAACAGATTTTTTTTGACAGCAACAGTTTTTGCCAAAAGAGAAAGGATCACAAGCAATTAATATCAGCATGCAGGAATTCAAAAACATTGTTCCATGAAGTCTTCCTTATAAATTTAATAAAAAAAATAGTTTCAGAAATCAAAACAAAAAGAGCCCATTATGAAGTTGGGTAGAAACAATTAAATCCAGTTGCTTATAACACAAGTGTCTGAAGGGTAAAATCCATAAAGAAAGGATATATCCACAGATAGTTCACACCCTAACAACAAAAGATAATATTAGAACATATGCAGAAGTATTTTTGAGCTATTTTCAGTAATTATACTGGCATGTCATTAGAGTTATTCTGAAACTGTTGTGTGTGTATATATATATATATATATATATATATATATATATATATATATATAAAATGCTAGCCAAAGAAAATGAGTAATTAGGAAATATTCTAATTCTATTATCCTGTGTGTCCTTGAGAAATAGTTCTCAGTGTGGGAAATGACTAAAAGCAATACTACATTAGGGAATATTAATAGTGACTTTTAGTTGGGACTTTCTTGTGACCTCGAGAGGGTTTGTAAGCTTTATCCGTTGAAGAGGCCACTCTTATAGTAATAAATAAGCACTCCTGGCACTCATTTGATGATACTGAAATATAATTTCTCACTACAGGAAACTGACGCTTTGGGGAAGATTGTGTAGTCCAAGTCTAGGAAAGAAAATGAACAAGATGAGCTTGGAACATCTCACTACACCAGAAAACAAATAACCTACCAAGGACTATTAAGGCTGTATCAAAAAGGACCCAGGAGGTGTTACAAGAGATGCACATTGCCAAAATTAGAAAAACTCAAAATTCAAAAAGATAATACAGTTGATCAAAACTCACAAAAAAGATATTTAAATCCATGAAACATGACTATATGCACATTTTAAAAGCTAACTGGCCATTCTCATGTGATAGATTTACAAAAAAGTAAAATGGTTTTTTTTTTTCTCATATAACCAACAGGTAAAGAGCAGCATCTTCTTACAGAGTAAGTATATATAGTAAATGAAAAATAATGATGGAAGTAAGTGAACGCCACAGCGAAGAGTCCTGAGGTGAAATGGGTCAATGTCTGCCAACATGGCACACCATGGTTGGTGGGCCTCCTGGTAAAAGAGTACAGCATATTTACAGTCTTGCCAGAAGAGCAGAAAGAAGTCTGATGTAGCTTCCAAATTAGGGAAAGTTCAAGAGTCTGGAGTATAAGTGAAACTGCATAGATCTGTAATTAGCCAAACGAGACTTTGGTAAACTGTGCAAGTCATGGGTGTCTAGCTACTCCAAAGACAGTCTGAGAAGAAAGGGGCGGAGGGTGGACCTGTGGACTACAAGAGGTCAATGCATGTCAGTTTATTTGTTGTGAAAAAAAAAAAGCATGACAAGATGCATTTAAATGATAAACTGTGAAAGCATTAAGGGAGGTAAAAATTATCCAAATTTTAAGACTATCTGTCAAGAAATAGCAATAAAAATGCATATCAGTTCAATTGAAACAGAAAATGCACTAAAATATTTTTGGATGTATTTGCAATATTGTACTTATACTAGCAAGAACTTTACATAGATGATGTAGCCTAAGGAAATGAAAAATATTCAATGTTAAACAATAATTCATTAGAAATATGTAACTTTTAAAGTTGATACACATTCTAAAATATTGAATCTTTGTGAATCCTCAAAATCAATATTTAATAATCTAATCCAAAAAGTATAAAACAAACCATAAATGCTAAGGGAAATTAACTAAAATGCAGGAAAACCAAGAAATATCTCCACTGATGTTCTTATCTATATAAATAAATATTTTAAGAAATCTTGAAGTGGGTAATTTTCTGGGGGTGGTGAATTATCAAGTAAGTAGATAACTACGGGAGAAACATATTTATAGATGCATTAAACAGTCAGTGATAGAAAAAGCAATGGAAAGATTAATAAAAACCTATAAAAATCAACAAACGTAGGAATTTCTTATATTAATAATAATAATAAAATAATATTAGTAAAAAATTCCTCTACTAGTTATTCTTGACATAAAGAATTAGTTGAGGTAACTGTTAAGTAAATGAGAGATATAAAACCACTCTTATATAATAAAAGTCTGTCAATAACACACAAGTACTGCCTAATAAGGCATTATAAATATTAGCCTTTCATTCAGGAAAAATACCATAGCTTCTTCTCTGGCAGCTGTTGTTTATTTTAATGTTTTGGATCAACGAAAGTATATTTAACAAAAGAAAGTGATTAAACATACAAAATAAGGGAGTAAGATTCAGTTGTCATATTTTTCTGGTGTCTCTGAAAATACAAAACCAGTCAATTTCACATAGAAAAGCAGAAATAAGGAAGATGAGACTCCATTCACAATACCAGAGAAAAAGAAAACCACTAAAAAAAAAGCCATACCCACAGTCTCTCTCTCTGAATAAACATTTAAAAATATTTCCTAGGGGCAGAAAGAAGATAGACACATGGCAAAGTCATATCCAACATCATAAAAGTGCTGCTTTCTGCTAAATTAGTCTATAAATAAAACATAATCCCAATAAAAATAGTAACACTTGTTTTTCTGGAGGGAGACAAGCTGATTCTAACATTCTTACAGGGCAGTAAATGAGCAGGAAAACACTGAAGAAAAGCAAGCATGGTATTCTGGACAGAAGAATCCATTATTACAATAAATTTCTAATATATCGCTATAGCTCAAAAATTAAAATAATATGATATTGGCAGATAAATAAAGTAATATCATTGCACTATTGTAGGAGGCAAAATAATAAAATAAATATGAATATATAGAAGAATTTAGTTTTTGAGGGGGATGGAATCTCAAATATGTAAAAATAGTAACTAGTAAATTGCAAAGGAACTAAGACGTACCCTCTGGAAAACAACAACAAGCCAATATATTTAGAGCACATGCACCATTCAAAAGAAACTTTAGAAAGATAAAAATATCTAAATGTAAATATCAAAACTGTAAAAGTTCTACAAGTGGAAAAAATCCTTACAAACTTTATGTGGAGAACCTTCTAACACAATGGGAGAAGCTGGTAGATATTGCCATTACCTTTTTTTAACTATAAGGCAAACCTACCATCAAGAAAAACCTTTTTAAAAAAATAAATTGGAAAAAAAGGCATGGCAACATTATAAATCAGTGATTAATTTGTACAACATATAAGTAATTCCTATAAATCAATTACTTATAAATAAAATGATGAACAAAAGGAAAGTTCATAAGAAAACACAACTTTCATTCTCTGGAAACATGAGGAAATGTTTAGTTCTACTCATAATTATAGCTGACAAATAGTATTACTGAGAAGGCTGAGGCGATAAGTCAGTCAGCAAAGGGCTCCAAGCACTAGGGTCAAGTCTGATCCCCAAAATCCTCATTTTAAAAGCCAGGTATGATTGTGTGAACCTGCATTCCTGGGGACTCACTGACCAGCCAGCCTAGCCTACTTGCTGAGATTAGGCAAATGAGAGACCTTATCTCAAAATAGAAAAAGAAAAAGAAAAAAAAAAAAAAGCAGATGGCTTCAGAGGAAGGCCACCCAAGGCCTCACATACACAGGCATATATTGAGAATCCATACTCCACATAAGAGCTTGCTACAACATTTTGTTAGTCTAGATGTGGAGTGATTGGAATGCTTGTACCTTGCTAATGAACATGCTAACTTTGCTCAGCCTCTGTAGAAACTGTTTGCAAACTGTTCGCCAAAATGTCGCAAAACTAGACTCTTAGTTGATCCTAAAACAAAAACGTATGCATTCAAAATGGCTGTTAACATACCTTCACATAAGAACAACAATGAAATTTGAAACTGCCTAAGTATTTATCACTAAGCCACAGGTCAATGTGTATTTATATGCCACTACGGAAATTATTTAACTCACACTTTGTATATTTATATGGAGAGATTTCTAAGGTACATTTTTAAGTGGGAAAAAAAACCCCTGAATATATTTTATCTTTCTGGAAAATGATAAAAGGCACTACTCAGTAGTACCCAAAATATTTTACCACTCATGTGTGAATGAGTACAGATGAGACTACATGTATGTATGTATATATGTAAACACACATATTTATACACATATACATGAAAGGCATACATATATCAAATATGTATATTATACATGTATATGCATGTCTATATAGATTTTTCCCTTTAATGGTGTCTTAATTTCCTTTCCCATTGCTGAGATAAAATATGGTAACAGAAGCAGCTTAGGAGAAAAAGGATTTGTTTTGGCTTACAAGTCCAGAAGGATAGAGTCCATCATGGCAAGGAAGACATGACAACAGGTGGCAAAGCCATGGTGGCATGAGAAGGAGACCTGCATCAACATTTGAGAGGCAGAGGATGAACAGGAAGTAGTGCCAGGCTATGACGTCTGAAGGCCCACCCCCCACAGACCCACTTCCTCCAATGAGGCTCTATCTCCTCTGAAAGGATCTATGATCTTCCTTAACAGTGCCACAAGCCAGGGACTAGCTTCCTATGGGGTACGTTTCACATTCACAAGACAATAAATGGCAAAATATTTCAAGGGAAATACTCAGTAAGCTAACATTATTTTGACATGTGAAGATGGGAGTTATGTGGCTAAAGATATCGTTACAAAAAGAGTAATACTTCATGCTTGTTGAAATTCAGACATGAATGCACTAACTGACATACGTATGTGCACAAATGCACATATAAATACATCAAAATATAAAGAAAACTAATAACAAACGCCCTGGTAATGTGATTATGGTGGTTTACTCTTCTATATTTCCTAGATCTTTCTATGATGGCTTTATAGTACAACTGCACAACTAATTGTCACATTTATAAGACTAAGAAGATCTTGACATCAGCAAATGGCTCCTGAGATTCAGAAGGTTTGAGTTTTCCCCACAAAGGACACTAACCACCTGGATGCCTTTTGTTGTGTCTTTTTCCTCGTCTTATTCTTATTTTTCTCATACGGAAAATGAGAATAATATTGCCTGCCTGTGTTTGCCTGAATTTGAGAGGAAACAAATTAAAAACTAGATCTTCAAATGCTTATAAATTATAATGCTACAGAAATGTGCAGTAGTGCTTCAGATAATGCTCTAAGAAGTGCCCCTGGAATGTTAGATTGCACTGTTTTGGGTTTATGATTTATATTGAGGGACTTCAATAAAACCAATCAGTGCATCATGTAGTATGAGGCCATTGGACCCTATTCTCTGCTGTTGCTTCCATTTTTAAACTGGAAAGAAAAACAAATTTAGCAGAACTCTATAAACTGTTCCAAGGTGGGGTGGGGGGATTCTCACCCATGGAGACAGCACTGTCTTGTGATCTCCTTAGACATCACTACAACAAGCGACTACTGAACGCCATCATCCATCCCATGCCACCAGAAAAGTCTGCTTCTGTTGCACAAGCCATGGTGCTCTGCCTAAGCCTGCTTTGATGGCCATACTCAGAAGAAACCTGAGTGGCCAGCGTTAGCACTCCCCTGTGACATTCTATCACCACAATGTCCCTCATTCTCCACTGCCGCAAATGTGCATACACACACACACACACACACACACACACACACACACACACACACACA
>CAJQZJ010034075.1:5427809-5450290 GCA_907164525.1 Lophiomys imhausi | reverse complement strand
GAGCAATACTTAGTTGTGGTTTTTCTGCTTGCTTGTTATCTCTTGACTGACCAGAGGGAAATGGTTCATGTGTTTTCTGTGAGGCCTTGAATTATTAAATCTCCTATTTTATTTCCAAATTAAAAGAGGTAGTCTTGAACATCTCTCTTGGACCTTCACCCCTTGCCCTGTGACACTCTGACAAAACTTTGACAAACCCTGGAAATCCTTGAGGTTCTTTCTGAAAACTCACTGCCCCCCCAAAATAGTTTGTTCACATCTCTGGTAGAATATACTTTATTTCTCGAAATTAACACACCAGGTATTTTGAGATCTGACTCAGAAAGTAATGCATTTCTCACAGTTACTGCACCAGACATTTTGAGATAGACTTTCAGAGGCTTGTCCAAACTTTCTTTGTAAATGACCAAATTCACCACAATGAAAACATTAGGTATTTTGATATCAGGGAGCTATAGCTTGTCCTGTGATATTGGCATTTTGTTCATGAGAGCTAATATCAGTCATGTCCCTTATCCGCTTGTACCTTTATCAGTCTAATAACTCTTTTACATTCAGTGTTTGAATTCTCAAATGCCAAGGTCTCTATCAATACCTGTCTCCTATCAGGGTCTGATATGGCTTTGTTTACAGCTGAAACCAATATTTGCAAAAGATCTGTGAAGGCTTCCCCGGAGCCTTATATTTTCTTAGTAAATGAGGTAGCCTTTTTCCTGGGTTCCCTAACTTTATGTCAATCTCTTAAGCCTGTCAAGTGACATTGTTCTATAATGGCATCATCAAATTTAATCTATTTTTGTAAGTCAAAATATTGCCCATCTCCAGAAAATTGATCTTTAGCAATAGTCATTCCCCTTGCTCTATTTCATTGTTTGATATTCATAGCTTCCTCCCTCTACCTCCTTAATCGTTGTACTTCTTGGCCAGCCTCTAGCAAAATTGTAACCAGAGGTTTCCAGTTTGGGGAATGACTCTATTTTGGGTAGCCCAGTTATTTAATATTTGTTTTACCTAAGGTGAATGTATTCCATAGGAAATAATAGCCTCTTTAAAGTGCCTCAGATCTACCATTTCTATAGGACACTCTGTTATCTCATCATAAACACAATCAGCACCATTAGCAGGCATGTGCTGTACAATTACTGGGAAAACTAATGGTGATTTTGTAATCTCAGACCACCCCTCTTCTGGCCGCACAGTTGGCTCAAGATTAATCCTTTCTTTCAAAATGGGCTGCTTTTCTTTAACTCTGTCACACTCCATGGTATCCCCATCCTCCCAACGCCCCACCCCATCCTGGGGCTGTGAGGACTTAAAACCAAAAATGCATGGTTTTAGGCAGGGGTATGCTTCTAGACTGGTTGGATTCCCTTTTTCATCCTACAGGATGCTCCCATCCTCTTACTGAGTCACCAGGTCTGAGCCCTTTATTCCTCCCCTTTCCTGTGATATTTGCTTTACAAGTGCTTCCAACTCCACTCATAACTTTTCCAGTTGCATAGTCAAACCCAACACATTTTCAAACATGAGAGAATAGAGTGACCCTTTTGGTTTTTGCACTTCAACCATTTTTTTTTTTGTTTGTTTCTCCGATTCCTTCATTTATGCCCACAATTTTTCAAACTGGATAGCCATGCTCTCAACTTTTTTTTTAATACAGTATAAAGGAAATGGAAGAGGAAGAGTCAAAGGAAGAAGAAAAGAAGGAGGAGGAAAAATCCCCTCAGGGAGCAAAGTGGGAGAGCACCCAGTGGTAACAGCCACAGTAAACTTTTTGCTGATGTTTCCCTTTTTTCCTTGCTGCTTCCTCTATGGCATTAGAAATCAAGCTTTCCATTCTCCCTAGCTGCACATATAGGCACCACATGTAGTCGAGCTTTTGGCTGCTTTACTGGGTTCTTTTACCTATCACCTTTCTCTACCTCAATCCCCTCCCAACACTAGGTAGAAGATAAAGAAGGTTAGAGGGGAAAGGGGATTTAGCTTTCTTTAGATTACTTCCTGCTGATTAGGGGCATCAAGTTTCTTGAAAAAAAATCTAATCTTCATCATCACAATATCTCCAACCAGCAACCAGCAGTCCAGCAATCCAGCAACAGCAAAAACAGCAGCAGGAACCAGCAGGAACCAGTAGCAGCAGGGGCAGCAGCATGGGGAGCAGCAGCTGCTACAGGCCCTCTTGGAGTTCTCACATTTATACCCCCTCAAGAATCTCCAGAATTTGAAATATAAACTATCTACAGCTGGAAAAGTCATACCCCTCCTAAGACATGAGTCAAATTAGTGGCTGTGCACAATGTGAAGCAGCTTCATATCCCACACCTGGGGTTAAAACAAAAACAGATTCCCACCATATCTGGGTTTTTAGAGAAACCAAAATTCTCACTACAAGACCCTACTTTGGAATGTTGAAATAATGGCCATCTGCTGCCTTGGGGCCTCATCCAATGCTAAAGAATGAATTTGCATTCATTTGGATATTCAGTTTGTCAAATATTTTAAACTCATTACTTTTATATGTTTAATCACTTCGCCTAATGACCTCATTAGTTTCAGAATTATCAGTTGTTTCACTTGGACTTTTTATATAAAAACCATTTGCTATAAATGATAATTTTCCCTTTGCAAGATGTAGAAGTCATGTTTCTTCCCCTCTTTTAGTGCACTGGTTAAAATCACCAATACAATGTTTAGAGTCTCAGTGAGTGCAGACATCCCCTTTAGCCCAGCTTAATTAGATGGAATTCTAATATTTCAATTATGTATGGTATGCACTCTAGCTTAATGTTAGCTGCTCCTTAAATTTTAATTTGAAAATCTATTGTATTTCTAGATGACTAAATGTGTTTATGTTTTAAGGATGATTGAATTTTATCAGTTTTTAGCCTCTGTTAAGATGAAAGCAAGAGCACTCAGTCCATTAGGGAGTAATTACATTGTTGAAATTTTTTATGTTGAGTCATCTCCTACATTCTTAGCATATCTTTGTTTAGTCATACACTTTTTTCTTCTAATATTTGCTGGTATTTAATTTAAACACTTCTCTTCTACATTTGTAAGAAAATGCTCTATATTTTCTTTTTATACTCTTTTTTTTTTTTACCATTTTTTAAAAAACCTGTGCATGTGTACATTCATGGGGAGGGCAGTGCACAGTGCCATGATGCCTGCTTGGAGGTTTGAGGATAACTCCCTGAAATCAGTTCCCTCCTAGGAATCAAATTCAGATGGTCAGAGTTGATGGCAAGCACCTTTGCATTCTCAGCTATCTTGCTGCTTCCTCTTTTTATCAAATTTACAAAATAATGCTAAGTTAGATAACTTTCTATTTTTTTTCTCAGAATAAGTTTTAGATCTTGGAGATAGCTGTTTCTTAAAGGTTGATAGCAATTACTCATAAATGTGTTGACTTTTCCTTTCAATTTTATGCAATGTTGGTTATTTTTGCAATCTTGGGGACTGAAGCCAAGGACCTACACATGTTAGGCAAGCACCCTGCCACTGAGCTAAACCCCATTTCCTCAGCATTTTGACTCCTTTTTCCATTTTACTGTGTTATAGTTGTATTATTTCTCTTCTTTGTTTTGAGAAATGCTACATAATTTACATTTTCCTAGAAAAATGTTCACTTCACATAATTCTATAAACATACTATTATATACTATTACAAAAATTTTGACATTTAATGTATTTCTCTTAAATTTTATGATTCCCACTTTTCTAATGATGTTTCAGCTTTCCTTTTATTCTTAGTTATATTTGTAAAATGGTTGTTTGGTATTATTTCCAAATAGACAGTTTTAGATGAGATTGTACATGCTCACTGCAATATGGTCATAGATATAAAATAAGCAATTTTTAATTGATTCTTTAGTGGTTATATATTTTTCAATACCTTTCTTCTACTTTCCCCAAGTTTTCTTGGCTATTCCTTTTTAAAATGTTAGATTAAATCATTTACCTTGTTTCAGTCACTATTGCTTTATAATATTCAATTTTGTTGTTATAAATTTTCCTTGGAAATAAAGTAGGTTAGCTTCAACATCTAATAGGAACCTAGACCTCAGCTAAGAACCCATTCTGACTGCCTAGTCTTTAACCTTATGGAGCCTTGCCTCTGAGTGCAGCCTGGTTCACTTTCTGTATTTTCTGTAAGGAATATGCTAAATAATAAAAAATATGGAAGATAAATTATTCTAAAAAATAAATAAAATTTCTTTTGACTACAATGGCATCTGCATCTATATCTATGAATATGTCATGTTTGTTTTACCCTTTTAACAAGCTTATTATCTGTAAATTTATTCTATAATACAAAATATATTAAATTCTAAAGCAAATATTGAATTTTTTCACTACTCATTCATAGATTTTAATTTTATCACAATGAATATACCTAGTATAATTTCCACTTTTGGAAAAAATTGAGACTTTGTATTGCTATTATTGTTCATTTGTGTGTGAATTTTCTCTCTACTAGGGCGGGAGAGACACTTGTTTTCTTTCTTTCTTTTTTTTTTTTTTTTTTTTAGGGAAGAAAGGGTTTATTCCAACTTGCAACTCCAGATCGTAGTCATAATAGAAAGAAGTTAGGGCAGGAAGTCAAGTTGGGCAGGAACCTCGAGGCAGGCACTGATGTAGGGGCCTAGGAAGGTGCTGCTTACTGGCGTGCTTCCCATGGTTTGCTCAGCCTGCTTCTTATAGAACCAAGGACCACCAGCCCAGGGATGGCCCCACCCTTAATGGGCTGGACATTCACACATTAATCTTCAATCATGATAATATCCCACAGGTTGGTCAGGTAGGGACATTTTCTCTCTTGTGGGTCCTTCCATATCATGTAGACATAAAGCTAGCAGCAAAGAATGTGGCATTTGTCTTGCATTTTAGGTATCACACTCACAATTTAAGCCTTTTGTTTCCACACTGTGGCCAATCTGATAGAATTTTATCCTTAATTTACTCAAAAGTAAAACAGAAAACATAAACACTTTTTTAATACGTTATTTTTTTATTTCTTCAAGTTACATCTCAGTCAAAATAACTTCCCTACTCCCCCTTCCTGTCCCACCCTTCCACCCTCTTCCCCACAACAGCTTCCACTTTCAGTCCAACAAATGGTTCTTTCTCTTATAACAGTAAATACTATACAGAACAACAGAAATAAATATGCCACATTTATGAGAGTTAAATGGCCCAGTATACATTCCCAATGTCCAGTTCATACATATTTGGCCCCTGACTTTAAGATTCTACCATCTAACTATCTCCATGAGTTTAAAGTTCTATATCTG
The DNA here is from genome assembly GCA_907164525.1 of Lophiomys imhausi. Classification (NCBI taxonomy): domain Eukaryota; kingdom Metazoa; phylum Chordata; class Mammalia; order Rodentia; family Muridae; genus Lophiomys; species Lophiomys imhausi. The sequence goes on along the minus strand of CAJQZJ010034075.1, from coordinate 5,444,996 downwards.
ACTCAGCTTTCATACTAACTTGCATCACTATTAAAAACATCTTCTTAGATCCAGAACGCCCTCTTGATTCCTAAACAACTCAAAATTTAACTATGAGACTCTAGCTGTCTATTCTTCAACCACCTCAGAGACCTGAGAGGGATAAATATATCTGATTATGTAGGAAGTGCAGGGCCTGCAGCTTCCAAAACTAAGAAATGACATACCAGTGGCTACCTGGGCAGTTCCCATTTTCTCTCCATACATTCCAGCATCAATCTTCAGCCTTTTGGTCCTGTTTCTCTGACAGACATTTATTGTAGAGCAGGGATTATAAAGGACTTACCTACCCTGTCTTGGCAGAGCTAGGCTGTCGACTTCCCTGCTACCAAGTTTTGTCCTTTTTGGACAGCAGTTTGTCTGCAATTGAAGCAAGGGTTTTTTTTTCATACCAAGAGATAGGCTTGCCAATAATTCAACCATCTCACACTGGAGATTCTTCGATGCTTATTTTCTACTTGGAGTAGAATATGGGGTGCTGTCAGGAGCTGATATGTCTCGATATAAAAAAAAATCTTAATTTAAGACAACATCTTTGAATGCCATATTCTGCAGATCTCTTGGGGTTTTTGAAGATGCCCTATCTATCTCTTGTATTTAGATAAGCAAATGTTGCTTGTCTCTTAACAATTGATTTCTGAGTAGCTTAGAGAATATCGGTGATAGACTGTCATAGTACCTAAAAAAGTAACATGCTTGCATGACTAGGAGTTTGTATTTCTTAACTATCCTAAACAGTTTAAGATAGTTGGTATCAAGAGGCCAGAGCTTCACATTTCATTTTTAAGTATCTCTAGGTAAAATACCATTAGGAAGCGTTACCTTTAATTTTGTATCAATATACAAAGATCTATTCAAATGTGGCTAAATATACTCTTAATTTTGTATCAATATACAAAGGTCAATGCCTATGTAGCCCAATACAATCTTAATATTACATCAATATACAAGAGTCAATACCATTGTGGCCAACTATAATCTTAATTTTGTATCAACCTACAAAGATCAATACCGGTGTAGTCCAATACAATCTTAATTTTGCACAATAAACAATGGTCAATACCACTTTAGCCAAATAAAATACTAATTTTGTATCAATATACAAAGGTATAAGGGCATATTCAATAATCTGTCCCTTCTTCTTGGTCCTTCCCATACTATGTCTATGTCTCATTTTTCTCAAGTCCATGCCTTCCTACATAGGAGAGAAAGAAGGATACAGAAAAGGAAAAGAAGGAAGTCCTTGGGTCTAACCTCCAAAACCCATTTAACATGACCATTTAACAGCTTGTAGTCTCTTCCCCTAAATAACAAAGTTTTCTGTTTTCCATCAAATAACCAAAGGGGGGGGGAACACCCTCCCCACCCTCTGGGCATGGGACGTCGCTCTCTTAAAATAACTTCCTGCTGATTTGGGTCGTAGTAAACCTGTTTGGGACCCAAACCAGAATGGAAAAATGTTTAAAAATATTAGTACAATCCTTTTATGTTCAGTCCTTTTGTGCTCAGCTGTTTAGATGTCCTAAAAAGTTTGTAGACAGAAGCTGATCTTCCAGGCTTTACTGAAGTTCTGGCTGGTGCAGTGTGTGGAGCTGAACGATCTTAGCGATTTTGAGTTGTTGTGGTTGTAGACTTTTGATGAAAACAGCAGTTGAGGGAGTCTGCAAGGTTGAATCATCTGGGCCACTCGTCTTCTTTGGTGTCTGATTCTGTTTTCTGCTGAGGTTTCCGTTGTCCAGTTGTCCCTGGGTTCCTTGAATGGATGCTTTGAATCTCCTGGAAAGATAAGAACAGAGGCCTGCCCTAATCCTAACTCTGGGAAAATTACCTTTTTCTTTTGGGGGGGGGGGTTAGGTAATACTTCTCCTGAAGCAAATTTGTTTTTTTTTTTTTGACAATATATAAAGTATTATCTTTCAATCTAGATTAAAGAAGAAATTATTTTGTTATTTTGGAGCTAAACAATCTTTAGTGTATGTATTTTGACATCTCAAAGGACAATTTGTTTGTATTGAGTAGGCCTTTTGTAAGTAGCTTTTAAACTTAGGTCCTTCCAAATCCTATGTGTCTGTCTCTGCATTCTAATTATTAGGATCAAAGACCTGTGGTTCCCATCTAAAGGGATTAAAGATGTGTTCCACCACTCCTGGATCAAAGTTTTTCTCTATTTAGAGTTTGTTTTGTATCAGGCTGACCTTGAGCTCTGAGATCTGCCTGTTTCTGTCTCTAGTGTGTTGGGATTAAGGGTGTACTCTTCTTGAATGATAGGATTAAGGGTGTGCACCCTTACCATCATGTTCCGTGTAACTCTAGAATTTATAAGACCACTAACTCTATAGTGCTCCTCCCGTCTCTGCTGAAGTTAAAGGCATGGGTTAACACTACATTTTCATGTATTTTGCCTTAACTCTAAGTTTTTTTCGACTCTTGGAGGTTTATAAAACCAGGTTGAACGGCTGTAACCTTTATTTTATTTACAGTGTTTTAAAATTGTTACCTGCTTTTTTTTAATTAATAAATTTATTTGTTTGTTGCTTCAGGTTACATCTCTATCATATTGTCCTCTTTCCCCACTTCCCAGACATACCCTTCCATCATCTACACCCTAACACTTCCCTCTTGTTCCTCTGGGGTGGAGTGTCCCTACATAACAGTCCCTCGCCACAGTTCAGGAGTCATATGAAGGCCAAGAGCCTCTGCATACACCGGGGGCCTACAAGGCAGTATGGCCAGTGAAAGGTGTCTACTTGCTACCAGGGGAAAACTAAAAAAAGACCAACAAACACACAAACCCACAAAAACAAAGAACAACAACAAAAAAAGAAAGGAAAAAGAAAAAATGGTCTATGTCCATGTTCCTTTTGGTGTGTTGGTTGTAGTACAGATATCCTGCTATAAGTGAATAGATGCCATGTGCATCCTTCTGAGTCTGGGTTAGCTCACTCAGGATGAGCTTCTCTAGTTACATCCATTTGGTTGCAAATTGCATAATTTCATTGTTTCTGATAGCTGAGTAATATTCCATTGTATAGATGGATGTACCACAGTTTTTTAATCCATTCTTCAGTTGAGGGACATCTGGGTTGTTTCCAATTTCTAGCTATTACAAATAAGGCTGCTATGAACATAGATGAGGAGACTTCCCTATGACTCTGTGAGGAGTCCTTTGGGTATATACCCAGAAGTGCTATGGCTGGGTCCTGAGGAAAAGTTATTCCAAGATTTCTAAGATATCGCCATACTGACCTCCATAGTGGTTGCACAAGCCTGCACTCCCACCAGCAATGGAGTAGGGTTCCCCTTTCTCCACACCCTCGCCAGCATGTGCTGTCATTTGAGCTCTTTATCTTAGCCATTCTGACTGACAGGTGTGAGATGGAATCTCAGAATCGTCCTGAGTTGCATTTCTCTGATGATTAAGGATGTTGAGCATTTCTTCAGGTGTCTCTAGGCCATTAGGGATTCCTCCTTTGTGAATTCTCTATTTAGCTCCGTCTCCCATTTTTTGATTGGATTATTTGTTTTCTTGGCATTTAGTTTCTTGAGTTCTTTGTAGATTTTAGATAATAGCCCTCTATCAGATGTGGGGTTGGTGAAGATTTTCTCCCAGTCTGTTGGTTGCCGTTTTGTTCGAATGACAGTGTCTTTTGCCTTACAGAAGCTTTTCAGTTTCATGAGGTCCCAATTATTGATTGTTGATCTCAGGTCCTGAGCTGTTGGTGTTCTGTTCAGGAAGTTGTCACCTGTGCCAATGAGTTCGAGGGTTTCTCCTACTTTTTCTTCTAGTAGATTTAGTGTGACCGACCTTATGTTAAGATCTTTGATCCACTTGGAATTAAGTTTTGTACAAGGTGATAAGTATGGGTCTAATTTCATTCTTTTACAAGTGGACATCCAGTTGAACCAGCACCATTTGTTGAAGATGCTGTCCTTCCATTGTGCGGTTTTGGCTTCTTTGTCAAAGATTTGTTGGCCATAGGTGTGTGGGTCCATGTTTGGGTCTTCAATTTGATTTCATTGATCCACTGGTCTGTTTCTATACCAGTACCATGCTGTTTTTACAACTATTGCTCTGTAGTACAGCTTGAAATCTGGGATGGTAATACCTCTAGATGATTTTTTATTGTACAGGATTGATTTAGCTATTCTGGGCTTTTTGTTGTTCCATATGAAATTGAGAATAGCTCTTTCCAGGTATATAAAGAATTGTGTTGGTATTTTGATAGGAATTGCATTAAATCTATATATTGCTTTTGGTAGGATAGCCATTTTTATTATGTTGATCCTACCTATCCATGAGCATGGGAGATCTTTCCATGTTCTAAAGGCCTCTTCCATTTCTTTCTTCAGGGGCTTGAAGTTCTTGTTGCATAGGTCCTTTACTTGCTTGGTTATAGTTACCCCCAGGTATTTTATATTGTTTGTGGCTATTGTGAAAGGGGTTGTTTCCCTTATTTCTTTCTCTGTACATTTGTTTGTTGTATAAAGAAGGGCTTCTGATTTTTTTGAGTTAATTTTGTATCTAGCCACCTTGCTGAAGTTGTTTATCAGCTGTAAGAGTCCTCTGATGGAGTTTTTGGGGTCGCTTATGTATACTAACACATCATCTGCAAATAGGGATAATTTGACTTCTTTGTTTCCAATATTTATCCCTTTGATCTCCTTTAGTTGTCTTATTGCTCTAGCAAGAACTTCAAGTACTATATTGAAGAGATATTGTGAAAGTGGACATCCTTGTCTTGTCCCTGAGTTTAGAGGAAATGCTTCAAGCTTCTCTCCATTTAATTTGATGTTCGCCACTGGCTTGCTTACTGTATATTGCCTTTATTATTTCTAGGTATGGTCCTTGTATGCCTGCTCTCTCCAGAACTTTTAGCCAGAAGGGGTGTTGGATTTGGTCAAATGCTTTTTCTGCATCTAGCGAGATTATCATGTGGTTTTTTTTCTTTCATCTTGTTTATATGGTGAATTACATTGATAGACTTTCGTATGTTGAACCATCCCTGCATTCCTGGGATGCAGCCTACTTGTTCATGTTGTATGATACTTTTGATGTGTTCTTGAATTCGGTTTGCTAGTATTTTTTAAGTATTTTTGCATCTATGTTCATGAGGGAGATTGGTCTGAAGTTCTATTTCTTTGTTTGGTCTTTGTGTGGTTCAGGAATCAGAGTGACAGTGGCCTCATAGAATGAGTTTGGCAGTGTTCTTTCTGATTCTATGTAGTGGAAGAGTTTGAAAAGTAATGGTGTTAGTTCCTCTTTGAAGGTCCAGTAGAATTCTGTGCTAAAGCCATCTGGCCCTGGGCTTTTTTTAGTTGGGAGATTATTAATGACTGTTTCTACTTCTTTAGGGATTATTGGGTTGTTTAAGTTGTTAATCTGATCTTGATTTAGTTTTGGTAGGTGGACTCTATCGAGGAAATTGTCCATTTCGCTTAGGTTTTCAAATTTGGTGGAATATAGATTTTTAAAGTAGTACCCAAATATTTTCTGGATCTCGTCAATGTCTGTTGTTATTTCTCCCTTTTCATTTCTGATTTTGTTGGTTTGGGTCTTTCCCTTTGCCTTTTAGTTAATTTGGCTAGGGGTCTGTCTATTTTGTTGATTTTCTTGAAGAACCAACTCTTGGTTTCATTGATTCTTTGTATAGTTTTTTTGTTTCTAAGTTATTGATTTCAGCCCTAAGTTTGATGATTTCCTGCCTTCTGCTCCTCTTGGGAGTATTTGCTTCTTTTTTTTCCAGTTCACCCAGTTTAGCTGTTCATTCGCTAATATGAGCTGTCACAATTTTCTTTTTGAAGGCACTTAATGCTATGAACTTTCCTCGTAGCACAGCTTTCATTGTGTCCCATAGGTTTGGGTGGTTGTGTCTTCATTTTTGTTGGATTTTAAGAAGTCTTTGATTTCCTTCTTTATTTCTTTCCTGACCCAGTAGTCATCCAGTAAGGAGCTGTTCATTTTCCATTTGTTTGTAGGCTCTGTTGATTCTTTTGCTGTTGAAAACCAGCTTTATTCCAAGGTGGTCTGATAAGATACAAGGTGTTATTTAAATTTTCTGGTATCTATTGAGAGTATCTTTGTGTCCAACTATGTGGTCGATTATCGAGAAGGTTCCGTGAGGTGCTGAGAAAAATGTGTATTCCTTTGTATTTGGGTGAAACGTTCTGTAGATATCTGTTAGGTCCATTTGGTTCATGATCTCTGTTAGACTCAATATTTCTCTGTTTGGCCTCAGTCTTGATGATCTGTCCATTGTTGTGAGTGGGGTGTTGAAGTCTCCCACTACTAATGTGTTGTGATCGACGTGCAATTTAAGTTTTAGAAGTGTTTTTTTTTTTTTTAAACAAATGTAGGTGCCTTTGTATTTGAGGCATAGATGTTCAATATTGAGATTTCCTCTTGATGAATATTCTCTTTAATGAGTATATAATGCCCTTCTCTGTCTTTTTTCATTAACTTCATTTGGAAGTCTCTTTTGTTTGATATTAGGATGGCTACTCCAGCTTTCTTCCTGGTTCCATTTGCTTGGAAAACCTTTTCCCAGCCCTTTACTCTGAGGTAGTGTCTTTCTTTGATAGTGAGATGTGTTTCTTGTATGCAGCAAAAAGACGGGTCTTGCTTGCGGATCCACTCTGTAAACCTGTGTCTTTTTATTGGAGAGTTGAGTCCAGTGATGTTGATGGATATTATTGACCTGGGGTTGTTATTTCCCATTAGTTTGGTATAGGTGATGGTCCTGTGCCTCTTTTGGTTTAGTTGCTGAGGGGTTTTCTATTCCCTTTGTTTTCTTGGGTGTAGTTTTCTTCTCTGGGTTGGAATTTTCCTTCTAGGATTTTCTATAGGGCTGGGTTTGTGGGTAGATATTGTTTAAATTTGATTTTGTCATAGAATACCTTGTTTTCTCCATCTATTTTGATAGAGAATTTTGCTGGGTATAGTAGTCTGGCTGGGCACCTATGTTCTCTCAGGATTTTTAGGATATCTGTCCAGGCCCTTCTAGCTTTTAAAGTTTCTGAGGAGAAGTCAGGTGTAATTCTGATGGGTCTGCCATTGTATATGACTTGAACTTTTTCTCTTACAGCTTTTAATATTCTTTCTTTGTTCTGTACATTTGGTGTTTCAATTATTATGTGGCGAGAGGAGTTTCTTTTCTGTTCTAATCTGTTCAGTGTTCTGTAAGCCTCTTGGATTTTTATTGGCATCTCTTTTTTCAGGTTTGGGAAGTTTTCTTCTATGATTTTGTTGAAGATATTTCCTGGACCTTGGAGTCGGGAGTCTTCTCTTTCCCTTATGCCTATAATATAATTCCTAGGTTCTGTCTTTTCATTGAGTCCTTGATTTCTTGGATGTTGTGGGTGAGAGATTTTTTTAGCCTTCTTATTTTCTTTGGATGTTGTAGTGATTTCTTCCATCGAATCTTCCATGCCTGAGATCCTGTCTTCCATCTCTTGCATCCTATTTTTGAAACTCACATCCGTAGTTCGTGTTCTCCTCCCTTGATTCTCCACTTCCTCTTTTAACTGTGACTGTGTTTTCCTTATTGTTTCTATTTCTATTTTCATGTCTTGTATGGTATTGTTTGTTTTGTACATTTCCTTCTCCAGTTTGCTTGTTTTTGTCTGGAAATCTTTCATTGCTTTGTCCTTTTCCTGTTCAAGCTGAGTCACCTTGGCTTGTAGCTCTTTAATGGTGTTATTCGTTGTTTTGACTTGTAAAATTGTGGCTTCTTTGAATTCCTTCATAGTTTTAAGTTCTTCTTGAAGGAACTCTATCACTTTCCATAATGCAGAATTCTCATCATTTTCATGTGTTTCTGCTGGTGTGAGGTCATCCGAACTGGATGAGCTAGGATAGTTCTGCATTGTTGGAGTCATATTTCCTTGATTTCTATTTTTTTCTTGGACCTTTGGCCATATGGATGTGTTTAGCTGTCTTCTCTCGTCGTATTCTGGGCTTGGATCCACAGGGAATACTTTGCTGTAGGAGTCGAAGTGCTTGGCTATGTGTCGTTGCTTGCAGGGGGATCTCAGAGTCACTGTGATTCTAATAGCCTGAAGCACTCTGAGCTGGTGCAGCCTATTCCCAGGTAGTGAGAAATGGCCTGGGATTGTTTCACTGCTCTCAATTCAGACTTCTCTATGTTGCACACTGAGTGATCAGCCTGTAATTGTTCTGATGGTATGGACCTGTTTGCCCAGGCACAGAATCTGTGGACTTTGGTTGTCCACAGAGACTTACCGGGCCCGGCTTCACACCTAATATATCTGTGTTTTCCAGAATACAGCTATGGTCCCCTGGCTTCTGGCTTCCCACTAGGCTCCTCCGCCATGGGCAAGGCCCCTCTGCCCCGCCCGCCTGTGCCGGCTTCCCGCCCCGGCTCCTTTGCCTCGCGTGCGCAGATCCTCAGCCCCACCCACCAGTGCCGGCTTCCTGCCCTGGCTACTCTGCCCCGGACTTGGCGCTTCTGCCCTACCTGCCGGCTTCCCGCTCAGATCCTCTGTGGCTCGCACGGCTGCGGACCTCCCGCCATACGCCCTATTTCTGCCTTGCTAAGACTTCAACTAGCCTGCAAAGTTTCCTAAATAGCTATAAGGTCCTCCCGAGGTGTGGGGAGCCTAGTAGGCTAGTGAGTGATCACCATGTGGGCTCTGATTCTGCCTGCTGTGTATTAGGGTCGATCTTACCAGGCACCTCTCCAAATGGGAGTTCCCGAGTCCCGGATTTAGTGGCTTCCATGTCTGAGAGAGATGGGGGGAGAGCCTTGCCCTGGGACTTTTAACAGTCCTTTGGGAGCTGTGTGTGTCCCCGGAGGGTCTATCCCCTCTGGTTTTGGCACAGTGTCCAATAACTCTGTGCTTTTTATAGCTCTTTTCCCCCACATTCAAAATGCGTCAGTGCGGGTCGCCACCATCTTGGATCCCCGACACTTGTTTTCTTTAAGGTATTTAAAAATATAGAACTAAGGTTACTCATTGGGCTCTCAGATTTTATATGCAACTAATTATGGCAAACATTACCAATAATGTTATTAATTCATCCCAATAGGACTGTGGCTTACTGATTTCTATTTATATATATTTAATAGATGTCACATAGTACTTGTCACAGCAACATATAGATATGAAATATGCAGAATGGAGCTCTTCTGCCTCTTCTCCATGGTTATCAATGACATTATAGAATCTGATTCGTTTTAAGTTCTTATACTTTTAACTTCCATATCCTTACTTGTTTTTTGGATCATTCTCTCTTTTAAGTGCTTTGCTTTCCTGTGGGATCTCTTTTTCATTTTATTAGAGTCCTTCTTCCATTAATTTTCTTAGAGGAAGCTCTTAAGTAAAAATTTCCTGAATTATTGAATGTTCTAACATTTTTATTTCCCCTCAATAATCATTTGATTAAATAAAGGACTTTGGTTTCATTATTTTCTTTAGAAATTTGAGGATATTCCACTATGATTTTCTTAGAACCAGTGTGCTAAATGAGAAACACAATTATGAGTCTGCTTTGTTTATTTTTCCCCTTTCTTTGGCATCCTTTAGTATTATTTACTGATTATTTATATATTACAGGACAGGATCAGATCCAGGGCCTTGTGTACTCTATGCCAGTACTCCATCCCTTAACTAGATCCCCAGCCCAGTTATTAGGATCTGTATATTTTTAATTTTTGGTGCTTGAAAGTTATATCTTCTCCAAATATATTATCTATATTTTTCAGTGACTAATAGAACCTTTAAAAATTAAACCTACCCTGAGAATATGTATTCTTCTATCATTACTCTCACTTTTATATTATTTTCTTTATTTTCAATGTAGATGTGGTACATTAGTATGCTTCTGTTTTGTTTGTTCTTTGTTTTTTAAGGAGGACAATTCAGAAGCATGAAGTCAAATATCTTTTCTGTTGTTTTTTTTTTAATCACAAATATTCTATTTTATCAATAAATACTCAGCATCAAGACACTGTGGTAATAAGTTGTTAGCTCAGAGAGGCAGAGAAAGCATCCAGCTGACCTTCTTCCTCAACTAACATCCCAGAAGGAAAAAACCATTCAAATTGAATGTCCCTCCTTTCTACTTTCTACTTTCTGGCTTCTTCTCACTCCCTATGGTTTTTCCTTGTTCACTCTCTGTCAACTAGTTGTTTGCTCCACCTGTTGACCTATGGTTGACTTTATTTAATTCTGTTTGCAATAAACAGAAAGCTCTTGAATTAAAAGTTTTGCTAGGGACGAGCCACACAACAACTAGAAACAGGTTTTTCCTGTACACAGTCTCACGGTTCACAGTGATCAATATCCTACAACACTTTCCCCCCAATTTCATCCTGTCTATGAAGTTTATAGTATTATCAGTTAAATATCAAATTAAATAATCTACATCCTTTCATTTGCTTTGAAACAAGTTAACACATGTAAAGCTTATAAAAATCAAAAGCAACTAAACAGTCCCTGGTCCTCCACCCCCATCCCCATTCTGTTTTGTGTGACACAAATACTATAAACAGTTTGTGCTTGTTTCCTTTATTGCGGTTCCTACCTAAACATTTAGAGACCATGTTGACATTTTCTTTGATTTTCCAAATGTGACACATTAGTCATTAAATGTTTTGTATAGAATAAGAGGATTTGTATAGCTTTACACTATCCCTCATCCTGGCATGTACTTCCCCTACCTTTGCTGCCAATAATGTAATCAGAGTGTGATTTTTAGCTAAATCAATATTCAGTGTTTACTTAATTAGAACTATGCCAATATTTTTCTCAGCCAAACCTCTGATCAATAACAGAGTTCCCTTTAGTTAGAGTACTGATTTCCTCTGGCTGACTACCCAAGGAATCTTCTCGAATGTGTAACTGTAGGTTCACTTGAAAATTTCTCTCATCCAGGCTGCAAGTTCAAATCTTCCCCCCACTTTCTTTATAACATACTTAAGGATGATCTAACATGGGCAGTCACTCATTCATAGAATCTGTACCCTGAGAAAACCAGGGGCACTTTTACATATAGACAATTCACTCTTTGTGATGTTTAGCTGAGATTTGTAGCAGAAGAAAACATATTTAAAAGCAAAGCACAGCAGTTGGTTTTCCAGTACCAAACCATGAGCCCTGAAAACACACATACAACTAATGTAGACTGAACAGGTTGCATTTAAATATTTAGGAATTGGAGGGGCTGGAGGGAAAAAATGAAGAGGAAAATTATGTAATTATATTATAAGGTCAAATATGAAATTTTGAATTTAAAAGATAAATTAATAACCCATAGTACATAAATGTCTAAGTAAAATTTTAAACAGACATGACAACTAACTTCAAATGTGTGCTACAAGTAGAATTTGGTTTTAATGACCAGTGCCTCCACCTCAGAGAACTGGCAAGCGTCCAGAGACAGCTGGCTGTTTGAACATATTTCCTGTGATGTGCCTTTGTCCTCATGATTGTGTTGAGGAAACACAGACTTTTCCCTTGTGGATTTACTGTTCATGGATCATAATATCACAGCTTTGAGTTGTCTTTAAATTATTCTACTTTACTCCAGAAATTAGTTTCTTGTCACTACTGTATCCTAAAAGTTCTTCACAGCCCCACAGAGGGAGTGAAACCAACCACACAACCAAACTACTCATTTTTGTCAAATTTGCACATTGAAATCGTTGAGATATTTTGAAATACTAATACCTAGGTCATCCCCAATGGATATTTGTCCAAATTCTCCAGGAGATTTACAGGTGCTTCTAAAGTTAAGAGTCATGGAAACAGACTCCTGTGGGAGATATTAGGGGAGGTAAATTATCAACTTCTATTTGCTTCTTTATAAATATGAAGTGAGTGATTGTGTGTGTGGGGGGTGTGGTGGCATTTGTATGTATGTACACATGTGTGCATGTATACGGAGGTCAGTAGTCAATGTTTGTGTCTTCCTCTGTCACTTTCCACCTGAAGTTTTGATCTCTTCCCTAACCTGGAGCTCACTGATTTGGCAAGTCTAGCTCCCCAACATGTCCCAGCAATCCTGCTATCTCTTTTTCCCAGCACTGAGATTATAGGTTGCACCAGTTTTTTATGTGAATGCTGGAGATCTGAACTTAGGACTTTATTATTACACACAGCCTTTTGTTCTACTGTGAACTCATGCTTGTTTCTATTTTATTATTCTGTTTTCCAAGGGGAACTCTAGACTTTACATGCTTTAGGCTTACATTATACCACAGGAACATCTTATTCCATGCACATTATATGAATGAAGGTACTTAAAAAGTTTTTTCATTCCAAAAATAATAATCACTGGTGTTTTCCCCATGTTCCTGTCTCCAGTACTTGATGCAATACTGCTTCAGGAATGTTTACATGTAGAACTCAATAGATCACTAGCCCTGCTCCTCTCAGCATCCACTGTACCCTAGGCTGTTAAAGGCCATCACCCATGTATTAATTCCAATAGCCACTAGGAACATATCTCCCTTAGGAGACAAACACCAATTCCTTTTCCTTTTAAACAGAACTTTGTGTATATTTGTAATTTTAATTAACTATTTCCTTTGATTTAATTCTGCAATGCATTGTTTCTGTCTTACCATATGAAAAAAAATGCAGTAGCCAAAAAAAAAATCCTTATTGAGTAAAAGAGGAACACATTTAAAAAAATTGTATACTGTGCATGGTTTGTGTTGGGGGTGTGTGTGAGGATGTGAGTGTGTGTATGTCATAGCACACATATGGAGATCAGAAGACAAATTGTAGGAATTGATTCTCTATCTTATGGGTTCCAGAGATTGAATTAAGTTCATCCAAGCTGGTGGCAAGCAATATTAGCCACTGCGTCATCTTCCTGGCACAAGGAAAACATTTTTATGAAACTGAAAGTCAAGTATTTTCATCCCCTAAGACATTCAATGAGATAAAATTACAAAACTCTCTCTTCAGTAAATAAAATCCTACAAGTTGTGTATTTATTTAATAATTGGTCTTAGCATTATTGTTACTTATTATAAGTTACACATGTATCAAATAATGGGGGGTCAAAATTAAATTCCCAATTCCCTTGAACCTGGAGCTCACACCCAGTCCACAGCAGCCATATTAAGACCTTTTGGGCAAGTTGTCCCAGAGGTATGCCTAAATACCTCAGAATGGCACTCTCAGGCCAGTAAGATGACTCAGCAGGCAAAAGTACTTGCTTACAACAGGAGAGAACAAGTTCCTCCAAGTTGTCTTCTGATCTCCTCACACAGCCGTGGCCACGAGGGCTCACCCTCACAAATACGCATCATACACACACATACAGCCACAATACACTTTTACAATGACATTCCTTAATGAGGTAACTCACATCTTTTAGAAAGGCATCGTGGTACTACTGTGGTTTGAACATTTCCCTCCGAAATTCATGTGTCAGAATTTACATTATGAGATAATAAAATTAAGTTATAGGTTCTTTGGGGAAGTGCTTCAGACTTGAGAGTTCTGCTTTCATCTCATCCAGCAGCTCAGTACGGGACAATTATAAAACTCAGGTTCAGAAATGAACCTGAAGAACGTGGCTAGGTATATCTTTATATATTTGTCTTTGCAAGTACTGGAACATTTTTACACTTATGATAATTCTAGCCTATCAATATGTCCTGAACTCTTTTCATCCACTAATAAAAAATTTATAGCCTGTGTACTAATGTGAATGTATGGTTTTTAGTAAAGCTTTAGCATGCTACCCCAAACACTCCTAAATTATGTGTGCCTGTTCAGAATGCTGATACTGCTTTAAATAACAACCAAAATAAATGTTTACATAAATATCACGTTACTTAGTACTTTAAATTGTAGAAAGGGTAACAAAACAATATTTAAATTTTCCTAATTTCCATTCTTGAAAGCACATTAGAAAGCCTTTCACCCCAGCTGTCACCCACTACCATGTTGCTGTCCTCTCTTACAAGGACAGTGGACTTCTGTCATAGTCTCTAATTCCTCACCTTTGTGCCATTCTCCATTCCATCTGGTTTAGCCTCTTGCCTCCATCAAGTCCCAAAAGTCATAACTGCCAAGGTCTCTGTACATCACAAATTCCACTGGGAACAGCTTAGCTTCCTCCCACTCCTACCTGGAACACTGTCTATCATGCTTTATATGCCATTTTGCAGTCTGTTTGTCTACTTTATATTCTAAAATTTTCTTTCTTGTTTCCTTTGTTGGCTTAATCTCTTTAAAATTACAAATTGTGATCACTTCATTGGATTATGTCCAATTACATCATCCATAACTTCAACTGACTTTCATATATGTTGATAGACAAATATATATTTTTGTTTTTTAAACAAAATAAAATTCAATAAGTTAAAACAAAAACTATCACTTTGTAGCTAGGCAAGACAAACCAGTAGAAGGAAAGAGCCTAAGGGAAGGCATAAGAATTACATACAGATTCACTTGTTCACACAATCAGGAGTCCCGTAAAAATACTAAACTGAAAACAATACTATATGCACAACAGGGCCGATGCAGACACCTGTAGTAGGCCCTGTGCACGTTGCTGGGGTCTCTGTGAGCTCATGTGATCCTTGCTCAGTTGATTTTTTTTTTATATATATAAGTACTTTATTTTTTTTCTTCAAGTTACATCTCAGTCACAAACTTCCCTATTCCCCCTTCCTGTCCCACCCTTCCACCCTCTTCCCCCCCAACAGCTTCCCTTTTCAATCCAACAAATGGTTCTTTCTCTTATAACAGTAAATTCTATGCAAAACAGCAGAATTAAATATGCCACATTTATGAGAGTTAAATGGCCCAGTATACCTTCCCAATGTCCAGTTCATACATAGTTGGCCCCTGACTTTAACCTTCTACCTTCTAACCATTTCCATGAGTTTAAAGTTCTATAACTGACTTAGCTTTCATACTAACTTGCATCACTATTATAACCATCTTCTTAGATCTAGAACGCCCTCTTGATTCCTAAACAACTCAAAATTTAGCTATGAGACTCAAGCTGTCTATTCTTCAACCACCTCAGAGAGCTGAGAAGGATAAATATATCTGATTATATAGGAAGTGCTGCTCAGTTGATTTTGAGGTATGATATTGTAACGGGCCAGGGATACAGAGAAAACGGTCAACAAAGCTTCAACCCTGAAAACCTCTAAGGTGGCGATGGCAAGTCTTGGCTATCTCCCCACTCTCAACCCGGCACCCCAAAGCTGGCTCCCCCACCATCAAGAACTTGTTACCCTGCAGTCTTCAGGCTTCACCCTTTATTTGACCTTATACAGTTTTCCCCCCCCTGGACCCTGTAGCCCCAAGTATGCATGTGAAGCACTTTCCAACACCCCTGCCATAGTCAATGCTCCCTTCATCCCACATCCTCACCAGCAGGAGCTGTCACTTGTGTTATTGATCTTAGCCATTCAGACAGGTGTAAGACAGAATCTCAAAGTAGTTTTGATTTGCATTTCCCTGTTGGCTGAGGTTGCTTGTTGAACATTATCATGAAGGGGTGTGGAATTTTTGAAAGACTTTTTTTCTGCACCTCATGAGATGATCATGTGGGTGTTTTCCTATGAGTTTGTTTAAACGATGGACTGCATTTACTGACTTTGTGTTTTGAACCATCTCTGGGATGAAGCCTACTAATAATAGTGGATGATATTTTAGGATTAAGTTTGCATGCATTTTATTGCATATTTTTGCATCTATTTCCATAAAGGAAAGGAGTTTGTCATTCTCTCTTTGTTGGGTCTTTATGTGGTTTTGCTGGTAGAGTAAATGTGACCTCATAAAATAAATTGAGCAATGTTCCTTCTGCTTCAATTTGTGGAATAATATGAGAAATATTGACATTAACTCTTCTTTGAAAGTCTGATAGCATTCTGCTTTAAACCATCTGTCCTTAGGCTTTTTTTGGATACGACACTTTTAGAGACTGCTTCTATTCCACCAAGGGTTATATATTTGTTTAAATTGCTTATCTGATCTTAATTTAACTTTGTTAGGTGGTATAGATCAAGAAAACTATCCATTAACTTTATATTTTCCAATTTGGTGGAGTACAGGTTTTAAATTTTCAGATTTCCTCACCATCTGTTGTTAATGTCCCCCTTTTCATTTCTGATTCTGTTAATATGGATATTCTCCATCCACCTTTTACTGAATTTGGATAAGGGTTTATTGATCTTATTGATTTTCTCAAAGAACCAATACTTTTTAAATTGGTTTTCTTATGTTGTTCTCTTTGGTTTTATTTTACTGATTTCAGTCCTGAGTTTATGCCTTACTGTCTATTCCTTTTTGGTGTGATTTTCTTCTTTATGTTCTTGAGTTTTCAGGTGTGCTTTTAAATTTCCTTACACTGTTTGGTTGTGTTTTGTTGGATTTCTTTTTTTTTTTTTTATAAATACTTTATTTTTTTTTCTTCAAGTTACATCTCAGTCACAAACCCCTCCCTATTCCCCCTTCCTATCCCGCCCTTCCACCCTCTTCCCCCCCAGAAGTTTCCCCTTTCAGTCCAACAGATGGTTCCTTCTCTTATAACAGTAAGTATTATACAAAACAACAGCTTTAAATATACCACATTTATGAGAGTTAAATGGCCGAGTATACCTTCCCAATGTCCAGTTTATACATATTTGGCCCCTGACTTTAACATTCAACTATCTAACCATCTCCATGTGTTTAAAGGCCTATATCTGACTCAACATTCATACTAACTTGCAACACACTTTTAAGAGTATCTTCTTAGATCTATAACAACCTCTTGATTCCTAAACAACTCAAAATTTAGCTTTGAGACTCTAGCTGTCTATTCTTCAACCACCTCAGAGACCTGAGAGGGATAAATATATTTGCTTATATAGGAAGTGCAGGGCCTGCAGCTTCCAAAACTAAGAAAGGACATACCAATGACTGCCGGGACAGTTCCCATTTTCTCTCCACACATTCCTGCATCAATCTTCAGCCTTTGGGTCCTGTTTCTATGACAGACATTTGTTGTAGAGCAGGGATTATGAAGGACTTACCTACCCTGTCTTGGCAGAGTTAGGCTGTCGACTTCCCTGCTACCAAGTTTTGTCCTTTTTGGACAGCAGTCTGTCTGCAGTTGGTGCAAGGGGTTTTTTCATGCCAAGAGATAGGCTTGCCACTAATTCAACC
>CAJQZJ010034075.1:5370041-5417809 GCA_907164525.1 Lophiomys imhausi | reverse complement strand
ATTTCCTCTTGATGAATATTCCCTTTAATGAGTATATAGTGCCCTTCTTTGTCTTTCTTCATTAACTTCAGTTGGAAGTCTGTTTTGTTTGATATTAGGATGGCTACTCCAGCTTGCTTCCTGGGTCCATTTGCTTGGAAAACCTTTTCCCAGCCCTTTACTCTGAGGCAGTGTCTATCTTTCGTAGTTAGATGTGTCTCTTGTATACAGCATAAGGAAGGGTCTTGCTTGTGGATCCACTCTGTAAACCTATGTCTTTTTATTGGGGAGTTGAGAACATTGATGTTGATGGATATTAGTGACCTGGGGTTGTTGTTACCCATTAGTTTGGTATAGGTGGTGGTCCTATGCCTCTTTTGGTTTAGTTGCTGAGGGGTATTCTATTCCCTTTGTTTTCTTGGGTGGAGTTTTCTTCTCTGGGTTGGGATTTTCCTTCTAGGATTTTCTGTAGGGCTGGGTTTGTGGGTAGATATTGTTTAAATTTGATTTTGTCATGGAATATCTTGTTTTCTCCATCTATGTTGATAGAGAGTTTTGCTGGGTAAAGTAGTCTGGCTGGGCACCTATGATCTCTCAGGACTTGTAGTATATCTGACCAGGCCCTTCTAGCTTTTAAAGTTTCTGGGGAGAAATCAGGTGTAATTCTGATGGGTCTACCATTGTATGTGACTTGACCTTTTTCTCTTACAGCTTTTAATATTCTTTCTTTGTTCTGTACATTAGGATTTTCAATTATTATGTGGCGAGAGGAGTTTCTTTTCTGGTCTAATCTGTTTGGTGTTCTGTAAGCCTCTTGGATTTTTATTGGCATATCTTTTTTCAGGTTTGGGAAGTTTTCCTCTATGATTTTATTGAAGATATTTCCTGGACCTTGGAGTCGGGAGTCCTCTCTTTCCACTATACCTATAATTCTTAGGTTCCGTCTTTTCATTGAGTCCCTGATTTCTTGGATGTTGTGGGTGAGAGATTTTTTTAGCCTTCTCATTTTCTTTGGATGTTGTACTGATTTCTTCCACTGAATCTTCCATGCCTGAGATCCTGTCTTCCATCTCTTGCATCCTATTGTTGATACTCACATCCGTAGTTCCTGTTCTCTTCCCTTGGTTCTCCACTTCCTCTTTTAACTCTGACTGTGTTTTCTTTATTGTTTCTATTTCTATTTTCATGTCTTGTATTGTTTTGTTCATTTTGTACATTTCCTTCTCCAGCTTGCTTGTTTTTCTATGAAAATCTTTTATGGCTTTTTCCTTTTCCTGTTCAAGCTCTGTCACCTTGGCTTGGAGCTCTTTAATGGTGTTGTTCCTTGTTTTGAGTTGTAGAATTGTGGCTTCTTTGAATTCCTTCATAGATTTAAATTCTTCTTGCAGGGACTCTATCACTTTCCATAATGCAGAATTGTCAATGTTTTCATGTGTTTCTGTTGGTGTGTGGTCATCCGAATTGGATGAGCTAGGAAGATTCTGCTTTGTTGGAGTCATAATTCCTTGATTTCTATTTTTTTTTGACCTTTCGCCATTGGATGCATTTAGCTATCTGTTTTCTGTGCTTGGAACCACAGTGGATGATTTGGTGCAGGGGACAAGTTACTTGGCTATCTGTTGTTGCTTACAGGGGGATTTCAAGGTCACTGTGGTTTTAACCGCCTGAGGCACTGTGAGCTGGTGCAGCCTATTCCCAGGTTGTGAGTAATGGACCAGGATTGTTTCACTGCTCCCAGTTCAGACTTCCCTATGTTGCACTCTGAGTTATCAGACTGTAATGGTTCTGATAGTATGGGCCTGTTTGCCCAGGCACAGATTCTGTGGGCTTTGTTTGTCGTCACGGAGGCTGACAGGGTCTGTCTCCACACCTAATATGTCTGGATTTTCCAGGATACAGCTATGGACCCGATTTCTGGTTTCTCTCTAGGCTTCTCGCCACAGTGCTGGACTCTGTGCCTGATTCCCTTCCTGTCTGCACTGCCACGGGTCCCGTGCGTACCCCAAGCCCCGGATCCTCTTTCTGCCTGAGTGCACCTCTCGTCCCAGCAGCTCAGCCTTGGGTGCATGGATCCCTGGCCCCGCCCACGCCTGTCTCTCACCCCAGATGACCTGCAGTGTGTTCGTGGGGATTTGGCCCTGCCAGCCGTGCTCCCTCCCCAGCTGGGCTACCGTGAGTGTGCGGGATTTGCCCCCCCCCGCCCGCCTTTGTGTTCCCAGCTTCCCGAGCTCTCTTGGAACCTCCCGCCCTCCGCTTCACGAGCGGCTGCGGACCACCCACTCAGCCCCCTGTTTGTTCCATGCTAAGCCTTCCACTATCTCGCAAAGTTTTTTAAGTGGGTATAAGTTCAACCTGATGTGTGGGGAGCCCAATAGGCCAGCGATCTATGGCCAAGTGTACCCTGATTCTGCCTGCTGTAAGTTGGGATCGATCTTAGCAGGCGCCTCTCCAAATGGGAGTTCCCGAATCCCGGGTTTAGTAGCTGTGAGAGATGGGGAGAGCCTTGCCCTGGGACTTTTAACAGTCCCTTGGGCGCTGTGAGTGTTCCTGGGGGGGGGGGGTCTAGCCCCTCCGGTTTTTGCACAGTGCCCAATAACTCTGTGTTTTTTATGGCTCTTTTTTCCCCACATTCAAAGTGCATCAGTGTAGGTCGCCGCCATTTCCTTCCCCCTTGTTGGATTTCTTTAAGGGATTTATCCATTTCCTCTTTAAGGACCTCTATCATCTTCATATAGGCTATTTTAAAGTTTGTATTTTTTTCTTAAGATCCTATATTGGGATATGTAGGGCCTGTTGTGAAAGGGTTGCTAGAATCTAGTGGAGTCACATTTTCCTGATTAGCACTGTGTTTTTATGCTGATGTCTAGGCATCTGGGATTGGGATGATTATTAATTTTGGTTCTGACATCTGTTTATAACTTTGTTGAATTTTGTTCTTGTCTGGTTTTTAGGAAACTATGAATGCTATGTGTTGCCTACTAGGAATATTCTGTGGACTTGTCCATGGCTTGCTCAGCTGGTGTGTTCTTAGTGAATGCCTACTGTAATTGGAGCTTAGAATAATGGGATCGGTTTGGAGAAGGAAGTTTGGAGGAGGAGATCTTTGTGATCCATTAGGGATGCTATCAGAGGGAAATGGAGATGGCAGCAAGTGTTCTGCTACAGAGCTGGGCATGAGCTTGGGGAGATTGGATCCAGAGGAGCAGAAGGAAAGGAGAAGATCTGCAGTCAGCCTTCTGTTTCCCTCATAAATATATATTTTCATTTGAGACGTCTCTGAGCTTCAGACCTTAAAATACAACTTCTTACCTCATGTATATCTTCAAAACTGTAAATATATTCCAAACTTAGGCTTTACTGGAATTATTATTTTTTCCTAAACAGTGTCCATTCCTAGTAATTTTTATTTCAGTAATTGGTACTGCTACCTGCTCTTCACAATGGCACATTAGTCACTGGGTTGCAGGAGCCATCTTTAATTCATTGTTTCTTCCAGGTTGTCATCAACTTGTGACTTTAATTCCTTAGTATCATTTTATTTTGTCTATCTCTGTATTTACCACCTTCAACCCAGATGTTGACAATCAACCATTCATTCCAGATAACATCGTTTGCTTTATATAATGAAGTTTGGACCTCTAATTATCTGCCACAATCTATTTTACCTTTCACCTTTAGATGTCTATTTTATTTCAAATGTTACAAAGAGATCCTATTTTCCAAACCTTCTGGAACCAGGGATATGTACATGAGCAAATCGTGATCACAGGAATGCAAGCTGAGACAATTGATGTCTCTTCCAGAATGACTTATAAATTATTAACTCTTCCATTGGACAATGTGTTTGTCCTTTGTCTTTCTAGCCTACCCTTCCTGGTGGAAAGAACACAGGCCTGTGTCCAGTTATTCAAAAGCATCGTTGAGATCTTATGCCAGAATTGTCAAAGACTGAGCCCCTTCTGACTGCTTACCCTCAGAAATTAAGATTGGTAATAATTAGAGTGGTTTTGTGTACACCAAGAGGTGACTGAAGTGCCACCCTCTGATATAGTACAAGGTGAGTTGAGCAGTTGGATGCAATGGTACCATGGACTCTGGGAATCCATCCTCCCACTGACTTAAGTGTTGGATTCACTGTTTTTCTTCTCAGGAATCCTCTGAGGAGAAGTTAGGATACTGACATCTTTCAAAGACCCAATATTTTTTAGCTGCTTCTTCTCCCTATCTCTTCTTTGTCCTACTAGTAAAATACAAAGCTCTTCTCTTTCCTGTTGAAACCTTCTCATATATCTTTGAGCAAATTCTTTTTTTTTAATAAATAAATTTATTTATTTGTTGCTTCAGGTTACATCTCCATCCTATTGTCCTCTTACCCCCCCTTCCCAGCCCGCCCTGCCCTTTCACCCTCTATCCCCTGATCCTTCCATCCCACTCCTCTGAAGTGGAGTGTCCCTACATAACAGTCCCTTGCCCCAGTTCAGAAGTCATATGAGGGCCAAGAGCCTCCTCATACACTGGGGGCCTACAAGGCAGTACCACCAGTGAGGAGTGTCTCATTGCCATGGAGAGAAAACTAAAAAACAAACAAACAAACAAAAAAGTTTATGTCCATGTTCCCTGTGGTGCATTGGTTGTAGTATAGATACCCTGTACTATATAGCTAAAACCCTACTATAAATGAATAGATGCCATGTGCATCCTTCTGAGTCTGGGTTAGCTCACTCAGGATGAGCTTCTCTAGTTCCATCCATTTGGCTGCAAATTGCATAATTTCATTGTTTCTGATAGCTGTTCTTTCAAAACTATTGTAAGTGGATTGGCCTTTGTGCTGCCTCCTTTTTGGATTTGAGGCAGTATTTCCAGGCAAAATATCTTTATTTTCTTCTTTGTGATCCTTTCAGTCCAAAGCTGTGGTTTTTACAACTCTGGTTTTTACAGTTCTGTTATTTATTTACCAAACCAAGTTGTAAACAATATAAGTTATGCCATGTGGTCTTAAACAGAATGATGATAATTAATAATAGTAACAAAAAGTCAATTTTGAGCTCAAATGCCAACATCTGAAATTTGTGTTCTCTATATGTCAAACATTGCTGAAGAACAGTGCATAAAGAAACATTTAATAAAGACATGAAAATATCATGGCAGCCTACAGACTGGGAAAATATCTTCACCAACCTGACATCGGACATAGGGCTACTATCCAAAATATGTCCAGAACTCAAGATATTAAACATCAAAAAGCCAAATAAATCCAATCAAAATATGGGGTATTGTCCTAAACCAAGAATTCACAAAAGAGGAATCTCTAAAGGCCAAGAGATACTTGAAATGTTCAACATCTTTTGTCCACAGAGAAATGCAACCCAAAACAACTTTGAAATTCCATCTCATACCCATCAGAATGGCTAAGATCAAAAACTCAAATGATAGCATGCTGGTGAGGATATGGAGAAAGAGGAACTTTTCTCCATTGCTGGTGGGCTTGCAAACTTGTACAATCACTTTGGAAATCAACCTAGAGATATCTTAGAAAATTGGGAATAGTTATACCTTGAGACCCAGCCATACCCCTCCTGGGCATGTATCCAAAAGATTCTTCACCAAACCACAAGGACATTGCCTCAACAATGTTCATAGCAGCTTCATTTGTAATAGCCAGAAACTGGAAACAACACAGATGTCCTTCAACTGAAGAATGGATAAAAAAATAAAAAAAAACTGTGGAACATTTACACAATGGAATACTACACATATATCTGAAACAAGGAAATCATGAAATTCACAACCAAATGGATGGATCTAGAAAAGCTCATCCTAAGTGAGTTGACGCAGCACCAGAAAGATAAACATGGTATGTATTTTCTTATTAGAAAATATTAACCATATAGCACAGAACATCCATCCTACAACCCACAGACCCAAACATATAGGAACCTAGCATAACTATCCCAGGAAAAACTTCACCCAGAAGTGAGTCATGGAATCTGCTGCAGGTTAGTGGAACACCTTACCCTAGATGGTTTGCCATATCAAGCACCAGTACAAGAGGAAGCTCTTGGCCCTCCCATGACTGATGAACTGAGGGAGTATGATAAGTGAGGGCTCACCTCATCTGAGGAGAAGAGGAGTACCCAGAAGAGGAATAATGAGGGAGGGAAGGAGGGAAGGAAGGGCCAGGAGGGGAGGAGGGAAGAAACTATGTTTTAGAGGTAACTTGAAAAAACAAATTAATTTTTTAAAAAAGGGGTAACTAAGGTTAAAAAATATAATAAAAATAAAATATAAAAATTTCAAGTGATAATTTACCAAAGACATACTTGTCTTACTGGCATGAAAGGGAAAATGGTCTTAATTTCAGGTTAGAATGTTAGATTGCAGATTGCTACATACCTCACATACTCTCAGATGTCAGCTTATAAGTTCTTCTCCTATATATAAAGAATATTTTTGTAGTTTGGCATTAAGAAGTCAGTTAAGAGGTTTAAAATGTTTTAAGTAAATTAAGGGTCACTATAGTTCAGCCTGGTTTTGTAAACCTCTAAGAGCTGAAGTAATTTGGAGATAAGATAAAATATTTGAGAAAGGCAGTGTTAGCCCATGCCTTCAACTCCCGCAGAGACAGGAGGATCACTATAGAGTTAGTTGTCTTTTAAATTACAGAGTTACATTGAACAGGGTGGTAATGGTGCACACCTTTAATCCCATCACTTGAGAGGCATACAACACATTGGAGACAGAAACATGCAGATCTCTGAGTTCAAGGCCAGCCTGATACAGAGCAAGCTCCAAATAGAGAAAAACTGAGATCCAGGGGTGGTGATGCATACGTTTAATCCCTACAATTGGGAGTCACACGGCTTAGATCCCAATACTTGGAAGGCATAGGCAGGCACATAGGACTTGCAATTATTTAAGTTTAAAAGCTACTCCCAAAGGCATGCTGAAATTCAGAAGGAATTGTCCTTTGTGATCTCAAAATATATACACTTGAAGGTATGTTTAGTTCCAAAATATCAAAAGAATTTTTTAAAAACTCAATTGAAAGATAATACTTTTTATATTATCAGAAAACCCAATTTGCTCTAGGAAAGATATTACCTGCCAAAAAAAAAAAAAATGTAGTGCCCCAGAGTTAGGATTAATGCAGGGCTCTGTTCTTATCTTCCCAGGAGATTAAAAACATCCATGCAAGGAGTCCAGGGACAATTAGACAACTGAAACCTCTGAAGAAAAGGGACCACACACCAAAGAAGACAAGTAGCCCAGATGATCCAGACTTTAAGACTTTCTCAAGAGCTGTTTCCTCAAAAATATACAACCAGAACAACTCGAAATGTCTAGCTAACAGACGGTTCCACCCAGTACTTCAGTAAAGCCCTGAAGTTCAGCTTCTGACTTCAAACTTCTTAGGATATTTAAATAGCTGAGCACAAAAGGATTGAGCATCAAATGTTACTTTTAACTTGTTTAACCTTTTTTCCATTTTTATATGGGCCCCAAACAGGTTTGCTATGTCCCAATCCCAGAAGGTGTGGTGGGTGATCATCCCCACCCTTTGGTCATTTGATGGGTTATAGATGTTTGTTGTTATTTAGGGGGATTGGTTACAAGTTGTTAAATAGTCTTTTTAAATAGGTTTTTGAGGCTAGACCCAGCTATTTCTCTCTTTTTCTTTTCTCTATCCTTCCTTCTCTCCTATATAGAGGGGAAAAGATTTGAAAAAAAATGGGATATAGACCTAAGATAGGAATGATAAAGAAAAAGGGACAAATTATTGAATATGCTCTTATATCTTTGTATATTGATACAAAATTAAGATTATATTTGGCTATATCAGTATTGATCTTTGTATACTGATGCAAAATTAAGGTTAACTCTTTTTAAGGTATTGTACCTAGGTAATGCTTAAAATGCAATATGAAGTGTTGACCTTTTGATAGCAACTGTCACAAATTTTAGGATAATTAAGAAATGCAAACTAATAGTCATTCAATCATGTCATTTGGTTAGGTACTATGGCAGTCTATCACAGTTATTTTCTAAGCTAATCAGAAATCAAGTTGCTAAGAGGCAAACAACATTTGCTTATCCATAAGAGATAGATAGGTGGTCTTCAAAAACCTCAAGAGATCTGTAGAATATGACATTCAAAGATGCTTTCTTAACTTAAGATTTTTTTGATATTGAGACATGTCAGCTCCTGAAAGTACCCCTTACTGTACTCCAAGTAGAGGATGAGCAACAAAGAATCTCCATTTGGAGATGGTTGGATTAGTGGCAAGCTTGTCACTGGGCAAGAAAAATCCCTTGCTTCAACTGTACACAGAATGTTGTCCGAAAAGGACAAAACTTGGAAGCAGGTAAGTTGACAGCCTAGCTATGCTAGGACAGGGCAGGCAAGTCCTTCATAATTCCTGCTTTACAATTAATGTCTGTCAGAGATACTGGGCCAAAGGCTAAAGATAGATTCTATAATGTATGTAGAGAAATTGGGAACTGTCCAGGCAGTCAGTTGTCTGTCATTTCTTTGTTTTGGAAGCTACTGGCTCTGCACTTCCTATATATTCAGATATATTTATCCTTCTCAAGTCTCTGATGTGGTTGAAGACTAGATAGTTATAGTCTCACAGTAAAATTTTAAGTTGTTTAGCACTTAAAAGGATGTCCTAGGTATAAGAAGATGTGTTAAGTTGGTAATGCAAGTTAGGATGGAAACTGAGTTAGGTATAGAACTGTAAATTCATGGAGATATATAGATAATAGAATACTAATATCATTTGCCAAATATGTATGGACTGGACATTGGGAATATAAGTTATACCTATATTTTTCATAATTGTGTCCTAGTTATTTTTATTGTTTTGTATTATATGTATTGTCATAAGAAAAAAGAGCCTTTTATTGGACTAAACAGGAGAGCTGTTGGGGGGGAAATATATACATTAATTTTTTTTTAAAGCAGATAGGAGGGTGAAGGGGAAGAGGGTAGGAGGGCGGGACCAGGAGGGAAAGGAGGGAGGGGACTATGATTGAGATGTAACTTGAAGAAATAAATAAATGTAAAAAGTAAAGAAAAAGAAAGAAAGAAAACAAACAAAAAAGATGTGAATATATCAAAATTTACTAGTACTTTTAAAATAAACTAGCACATAATTAGAATCAAATCCATCTGTCTTCTCACTTCACCCCAAACCACTATTCCGTTTCCTCAGCATTTGCCAGTCACCTTAGACTTTTGATACAACATGCTTCTCCCATTCTATGAATACACAGTTTCCTCCATCTGTGTCATTCTTCTCACCAGGCACGTGTTCTCAGAGTCGCCTCCTTGACTCCTTCAGACCAGCAAAGGGTTTTCCCCATTATTTGCATGACCAGCTGACTACGTAATTAAAAGTTAACGATATAAATATTCTGTTTAATGTTTATTTCCACTTCCTCATTTATACAATTTATGAGAATACAGGCCAAATATGCCCAGCTTACCTGCAGTGCCTATCACAATAAATTATGACTAGTAGTCAATTGATCAATAGTTTTTGAATGAGGAATATGTTCATGAATGAATTAGTACATCACTTCATAGATTTTGGGCCATACCAGAAGTTAGATTTTTAGGATGTCTACAATCCATCCTAATGCTAAAGTCACTTTTCTGTGACTCTATGCTATTCTCACTCCCATAAGGAACATATATCACCAGTTTAGTGCATACTTACAACAATAACAATCAAGAACATATAAAGTTTATATTGTTGGGTATCTTTGCCAATTCTTGCCTTACCAAATGGTTGGGTGATGTCATAAGAACAAATAAAGCAGGGATCCAAGATGGCGGCGGCCAGCGCGGACGTATTTTGATTTTGGGGTCAACAATCACAAGGCATCAAGTGTTCCAGGACGCAGTAAAAAGGGCAAGACCCCTTCTAAATCTCACCCAGCTACACAGGGACAACAGAAGATGCCTGAGCAGGATGCCCCTTCCAAATCTCGGACACACTAGGAAGCCTCTGGACCTGGGAATCGGGATAACCCATTCCCCCAAAAGTAGAAATCCCTGGTAAGTTCCAACCTAACACCCAGCTGGCAGATTCAGAAACCACGCAGAGATAATCCCCACCCTGCTGGGCACTCCCAGGTCTCACACAGACAATCCGATCCAATTATCTAGTGAAAGGTTGCGACCCTTGGAAGTCAGCGGGAGATCCCCTGCAAAGTGCCTTCAGACCAAGCTGTGCAGCAGCAAGGCTACTGCAGCTGAAGTGCAGACTTACCCGCTGCAGGAACCAACCCCGGGAAAACTGCGAGATATTTGAAACGGTCGTATATCGGTCTTATGTACTAGTACAGGCCCTTCCGGTGGGGAATAAGAGCTTACTTGTAAACAGTTCTGCCACCTGAATAAATTAGGTCCCCAACTGGGAGGCGGGACTGAATGACTCACCTTATAGGGGTGGAGTAAGGCAACTCGAATCCTACACCACAGTGCCCCGTTTGGACCCAGGTCCAGAAGACAGCAAATTCCACATGGCCAGAGGCCAGAGACAAAAAGAAAAACAGAGCGAAATGTCTCCAACAAAAGAAAGCAACGCTATTCCGTCCAGCCCGAACCACCTCACCACAACTGAAACACATGAAAATGATGACAATTCTACAGTATGGAAAGTGATAAAGTCCCTTCAAGAAGAACTTAAAACTGTGAAGGAATTCAAAGAACCCACAATCTTAAAAGTCAAAACAATGGATAACATCATTAAAGAACTCCAAGCCAAGGTGACCCAGCTTGAACAGGAAAAGGATAAAGCAATGAAAGATCTCCAGAAAAAAACAAGCAAACTGGAGAAGGAAATGTACAAAAAGAACACTACCATTCAAGAAATGAAAATAGAAATGGAAACAATAAAAAAAAGACAGTCAGAGTTAAAAGAGGAAATGGGCAATCAAGAGAAGAGAACAGGAACTATGGATGTGAGTATGAAAAATAGAATGCAAGAGATGGAAGACAGGATCTCAGGCATGGAAGATTCGATGGAAGAAATCAGTACAACATCCAAAGAAAATGAGAAACCTAAAAAATCTCTCACCCACAACATCCAAGAAATCAAGGACTCAATGAAAAGACGGAACCCAAGAATTATAGGCATAGAGGAAAGAGAAGACTCCCGACTCCATGGTCCAGGAAATATCTTCAACAAAATCATAGAGGAAAACTTCCCAAACCTAAAGAAAGAGATGCCAGTAAAAATCCAAGAGGCTTACAGAACACCAAACAGATTAGATCAGAAAAGAAACTCCTCTCGCCACATAATAATAGAAACTCCAAATGTGGAGAACAAAGAAAGGATATTAAAAGCTGTAAGAGAAAAAGGCCAAGTCACATAAAATGGTAGACCCATCAGAATCACACCTGACTTCTCCTCAGAAACTTTAAAAGCTAGAAGGGCCTGGACAGATGTCCTACAAGCCCTGAGAGAACATAGGTGCCCAGCCAGACTACTATATCCAGCAAAACTCTCTATCAACATAGAAGGAGAAAACAAGATATTCCATGACAAAATCAAATTCAAACAATATCTCCTCACAAACCCAGCCCTACAGAAGATCCTAGAAGGAAAATTCCAACCCAGAGAAGATAACTACACCCAAGAAAACAGAGGAAATAGAAACCTCCACAGCAACTAAACAAAAGAGAAACACGAGACAGCCAGCTAAAACAAAATAATGGGAAATAACAACCCCTGGTCACTAATATCCATCAACATAAATGGACTCAACTCGCCAATAAAAAGACACAGACTTACAGACTGGATCCGTAAACAAGACCCATCGTTTTGCTGTATACAAGAAACACACCTCACTATTGAAGATAAACACTACCTCAGAGTAAAGGGCTGGGAAAAGGTTTTCCAAGCAAATGGACCCAGGAAACAAGCTGGAGTAGCCACCCTAATATCAAACAAAATAGACTTCCAATTAAAATTAATAAAAAAAGACAGAGAAGGGCATTACATACTCATTAAAGGAAATATCCACCAAGAGGTCATCTCAATATTGAACATCTATGCCCCAAATACAAAGGCACCTACATTTATAAAAGAAACACTTCTAAAACTTAAATCGCACATTGATCCAAACACTTTAATAGTGGGAGACTTCAACACCCTACTCACAACTATGGACAGATCATCAAGACAGAAGCCAAACAGAGAAATAATGAGTCTAACAAAGATCATGAACCAAATGGACCTAACAGATATCTACAGAACGTTTCACCCAAACACAAAAGAATACACCTTCTTCTCAGCACCTCATGGAACCTTCTCCAAAATCGACCATATAGTTGGACACAAAGATAGCCTCAACAGATACAAGAAAATTGAAATAACCCCTTGTATCTTATCAGACCACCATGGAATAAAGCTGGACTTCAATAGGAAAAGAATCAACAGAAAGTCTACACTCACATGGAAATTGAACAACTCTTTACTAGAGGACCACTGGGTCAGGGAAGAAATAAAGAAGGAAATCAAAGACTTCTTAAAATCCAACGAAAATGAAGACACAACATACCCAAACCTATGGGACACAATGAAAGCTGTGCTATGAGGAAAGTTCATAGCACTAAGTGCCTTCAAAAAGAAAATTGTGACAGATCATATTAGCGAATTAACAACTAAACTGGGTGAATTGGAAAAAAAAGAAGCAAACATTCCCAAGAGGAGCAGAAGGCAGGAGATCATCAAACTTAGGGCTGAAATCAAAAACTTAGAAACAAAAAGAACTATACAAAGAATCAATGAAACCAAGAGTTGGTTCTTTGAGAAAATCAACAAAATAGACAGACCCTTAGCCAAATTAACTAAAAGACAGAGGGAGAAAACACAAATCAACAAAATCAGAAATGAAAAGGGAGAAATAACAACAGACATTGAGGAAATCCAGAGAATATTTGGATCCTACTTTAAAAATCTATACTCTACCAAATTTGAAAACTTAAGTGAAATGGACAATTTTCTTGATAGATTCCACCTACCGAAGCTAAATCAAGATCAGATAAACAGATTAAACAGCCCTATAACCCATAAGGAAATAGAAACAGTCATTAAAAATCTCCCAACCAAAAAAAGCCCAGGGCCAGATGGCTTTAGCACAGAATTCTACCGGACCTTCAAAGAGGAGCTAACACCAATACTTTTCAAACTCTTTCACAAAACAGAATCTGAAAGAACATTGCCAAACTCATTCTATGAGGCCACAATCACCCTGATTCCTAACCCACACAAAGATCCAACAAAGAAAAAGTACTTCAGACCAATCTCCCTCATGAACATAGATGCAAAAATACTTAATAAAATACTAGCAAACCGAATTCAAGAACACATCAAAAGTATCATACACCATGATCAAGTAGGCTTCATCCCAGGGATGCAGGGATGGTTCAACATACGAAAGTCTATCAACGTCATTCACCATATAAAAAAGATGAAAGAAAAAAAACCACATAATAATCTTGCTAGATGCAGAAAAAGCATTTGACAAAATCCAACACCCCTTCATGCTAAAAGTTCTGGAGAGAATGGGCATACAAGGGCCATACCTAGAAATAATAAAGGCAATATACAGCAGGCCAGTGGCCAACATCAAAATAAATGGTGAGAAACTTGAAGCATTTCCTCTAAACTCAGGGACAAGACAAGGATGTCCACTTTGACCATATCTCTTCAATATAGTACTTGAAGTTCTTGCTAGAGCAATAAGACAACTAAAGGAGATCAAGGGGATAAACATGGGAAATGAAGAAGTCAAATTATCCCTATTTGCAGATGATATGATACTATACATAAGCGACCCCAAAAATTCCACCAGAGAACTCTTACAGCTGATAAACACCTTCAGCAAAGTGGCTGGATACAAAATTAATTCAAAAAAAAATCAGAAGCCCTTCTTTATACAACAAACAAATGGACTGAGGAAGAAATAAGGGAAACAACCCCCTTCACAATAGCCACAAACAACATAAAATACCTGGGGTTAACTCTAACCAAGCAAGTAAAGGACCTGTACAACAAGAACTTCAAGCCCTTGAAGAAAGAAATGGAAGAGGCCTTTAGAAGATGGAAAGATCTTCCATGCTCATGGATAGGTAGGATCAACATAATAAAAATGGCCATCCTACCAAAAGCAATATATAGATTCAATGCAATTCCTATCAAAATACCAACACAATTTTTTATACACTTGGAAAGAGCTAGCCTCAATTTCATATGGAACAACAAAAAGCCCAGAATAGCTAAATAAATCCTGTACAATAAAAAAACCATCTGGATGTATTACCATCCCAGATTTCAACCTGTACTACAGAGCAATAGTTGTAAAAACAGCATGGTGTTGGTATAAAAACAGACCAGTAGATCAATGGAATCGAACTGAAGATCCAGAAATAGACCCACACACTTATGGCCACCTAATTTTTGACAAAGTAGCCAAAACGGCACAACGGAAGAAGGACAGCATCTTCAACAAATGGTGCTGGTCCAATTGGATGTCTATTTGTAAAAGAATGAAGTTAGACCCATACTTATCACCCTGTACAAAACTTAAGTCCAAGTGGATCAATGACCTTAACATAAGGCCGGTCACACTAAATCTACTAGAAGAAAAAATGGGAGAAACTCTCGAACTAATTGGCACAGGCGACAACTTCCTGAACAGAACACCAGCAGCTCAGGACTTGAGATCAACAATCAATAAGTGGGACCTCATGAAACTGAAAAGCTTCTGTAAGGCAAAGGACACTGTCATTCGAACAAAACGGCAGCCTACAGACTGGGAGAAAATCTTTACCAAACCCACATCTACAGAGGGCTAATATCCAAAATCTACAAAGAACTCAAGAAATTAAATGCCAAGAAACCAAATAATCCAATCAAAAAATGGGGGACAGAGCTAAATAGAGAATTCACAAAGGAGGAATCCCTAATGGCTGAGAGACACTTGAAGAAGTGCTCAACATCCTTAATCATCAAAGAAATGCAACTCAAGACGACTCTGAGATTCCATCTCACACCTGTCAGAATGGCTAAGATCAAAAACTCAAATGACAGCACATGCTGGCAAGGGTGTGGAGAAAGGAGTA
The DNA here is from genome assembly GCA_907164525.1 of Lophiomys imhausi. Classification (NCBI taxonomy): domain Eukaryota; kingdom Metazoa; phylum Chordata; class Mammalia; order Rodentia; family Muridae; genus Lophiomys; species Lophiomys imhausi. Next base: position 5,402,691 of record CAJQZJ010034075.1, on the reverse strand, counting down.
CCCTACTCCATTGCTGGTGGGAATGCAGGCTTGTGCAACCACTATGGAGATCAGTCTGGCTATATCTTAAAAAACTTGGTATAGCTCTGCCTCAGGACCCAGTCTTACCACTTCTGGGTATACACCCAAATGCCTCTTCACGGAATCATAAGGAAGTTTCCTCATCTATGTTTATAGCAGCCTTATTTGTAATAGCTAGAAACTGGAAACAACCCAGATGTCCCTCATCCGAAGAATGGGTCAAAAAACTGTGGTACATCTACACAGTGGAATATTAGTCAGCTATCAGGAACAATGAAATTATACAATTTGCAGCCAAATGGATGTAACTAGAAAAGCTCATCCTGAGTGAACTAACCCAGACTCAGAAGGACACATATGGCATCTATTCACTTGTAGTAGGATTTTAGCTATGTAGTAGAAGGTATCGATACTACAACTAACACACCAAAGGGAACTTGGACTTAGACTTCTTATTTTTAATTTTTATTCTTTATTTATTTTTTATATATTAGTTATATTTTTTTCTATTTTTTAGTCTTTTTTATCTATTGTATGCTTATTGGTTTGTTTGTTTGTTTAGTAGTTCTCTCTCCCGGGCAACGAGACACTTTTCACTGATGGTACTGCTTCGTAGATCCCCAATGAATGAAGAGGCTCTTGGCCCTCATATGACCTCTCAACTGAGATGAGGGACTGTTATATAAGGACACCCCACCCCAGAGAAATGGGATGGAAGTGTTAGGAGTTAAAGAAAAAAAAATGAGATGTGATGTTTCGGCCTTTTACTACTAATTGTCATAAACTGTTTAGGGTAATTAAGAAATGCAAACTAATGGTTATGCAAGCCGGTCATTCAGTTAGGTACTATGACAGCCTATTATAGGTACTTTCTAAGCTAATCAGAAATAAACTGGCAAGAGACAAGCAACATCTGCTTACCCTAATATAAGAGATAGATAGAGCCTCTTCAAAAACCTCAAGAGATCTGCAGAATATGGCATTCAAAGATGTTTTCATAACTTTAGATTTTTTTATATCAAGACATATCAACTCCTGACAGCACCCCCTATTCTCCTCCAAGTAGAAGATGAGCATCGAAGAATCTCCAGTGGGAGATGATTGAATTAGTCGCAAGCCTATCTCTTGGTAGGAAAAGCCCCTTGCCCCAACTGTAGACAGAATGCTGTCCAAAAAGGACAAAACCTGGAAGCAGGTAAGTAGACAGCCTAGCTCTGCCAAGACAGGGTAGGTAAGTCCTTCATAACCCCTGCTCTACAATCAATGTCTGTCAGAGAAATGGGGCCAAATGACTGAAGATCAATGCTGTAATGCATGGAGAGAAAATGGGAACTGTCCAGGCAGCCACAGGTATGTCATTTCTTAGTTTTGGAAGCTGCAGGCCCTGTACTTCCTATAAAATCAGATATATTTATCCCTCTCAGGTCTCTGAGGTGGTTGAAGAACAGATAGGTAGAGTCTCATAATTAAATTTTGAGTTGTTTAGGAGTCAAGAGTGTGTTATACATGTAAGAAGATACTTTCAAAATTGTGTTGCAAGTTAGTATGAATGTTGAGTCAGATATAGACCTTTAAACTCATGGAGATGTTTAGATGTAGAATGTTAAAGTCAGGTGCCAAGTACATATGGACTGGTCATTGGGAATGTACGTTAAGCCATATAACCCTCATAACTGTGGCCTAACTACCTCTGTTGTACTGTATTGTATTTGTTATTATAAGAGAAAGAGCCATTTGTTGGACTGAAAGGGGAAACTGTAGGGGGAAATAAGATATACCTTAAACTTAAAAGAAAAAAAAAAGGGAAGAGGATGGGGGGGTTGAGGGTGGGAGGGTGGGACTGGAGGGGGAATAGGGAGGGGACTGCGATTGAGATGTAACTTGAAGAAATAAAAAATAAAGGAAAAAAAGTAAAATAAAATAAAATAAAAATATACTAAGAAAAAACACAGTTTGAAGAGACTAAAATCAAATAGGATAGGGACTTGTTATTCTCATGTCAGAATTTAAATAATCTATTACCATGCTAATGGTTTAAGGGGAAAAGTAGATAGTAGACAAAAACAGATAGACGTTGTCAATGTAAATATAGAAATCCAGTAAAAGAAAATGCTAAAGATAAGAAAACACCCACAAAGTGGCGCTCATTAATAGACTGGATGTGGTTGTGGAAAGAATTTCTGAGCCTCATGACATAACAACAGAAAGTTTACAGATTGGACAAGGGATGTCGCTCAGTTGATTCAGTGATTGTCCAGTATGCACAAGCCCTGGGTTCCATCCACAGCACCCCAGACAACCCAGCGTATTGGTTCACACCTGCAACCCCAGCACTCTGGAAGTAGAGGCAAGAGGATAGGAAACTCAAAGTCATCCTCCAATGTCTGTGAGCAGTGGAAGGTAGTGATGGACAAAACTCCAAAACAGAACCTGCTGTCCTGATAGCTCAACGGTAGAGTGGCTTCTATTAAAAAGCTTTTCCTTGCCAATTGTGGAGGCACACACCTTGTATCCCAGCAGATGAATGTCTGAGTTTGAAGCTAGCCTGGGGTACAGAATGAGTTCCAAGACAGCCTGGGCTTCACAGAGGAACCAAAGAACAATTTTTTTCTTTGCCTGACTTAACGAAACTTGAACATTGTAAACACAGGTGTAGTTTTTTAGTTTGAATTGAAATGTTCTTTAAACTGAAAGTGACTTCTATGTCTTTTTTCCATGGGGTGGATCAGACCCAGGGCCTTGGGTATGCCGGGCAGGCATTCTACCATTGAGCCACCAGCACAGCAAGCAGCCCCTTGGTTTGGGTTTTTGTTTCTGCATGTATCCTTCTGGAGACTCTCTGAACTTCCTGGATCTGTGTTTTAGTGTCTGACATTATTTTGAGGACCTTTTCCATCATTATGGCTTTAATCATTTTCTTAGTTCCCCATTTCTTCCAGCAATCCTCAGTCACGTACTTCTTTTAAAAAAGGCAGATTTGAGGGGTAGGGGATGGGTGGGTAGGGAGAAATATAGAAAACAACATTTACCTAGAGCAAAAGCAAAGAACATCAGCCAACTCCTCTGCAGAAACCATCAAAGTTATGTAATAGTTGAGTGTACTATTTAAAGTGTTGAGAGAAAAATCTCAAGTTCTGAAATTATTCTTCAGAAGAGAAGAACAAATATACTGTAGGACTGGTGAGCTGGCTCAATGGTTACACACCTGGATACCCAGTATTTCCTCAAAGAAAGATGAACAAATAATAGTAACATCAATGTATATGTGTGTGTGTGTTTGTGTGTGTGTGTGTGTGTGTGTGTGTGTGTGTGTGTGTGTGTGTACACTACTTATTATAAGATATTGTTGGCTGGTGTATGATGTTTTTATTTGCAATTTTTTATAATAAAGTTTTAAAAATTAAATAATAAAAAAACAAACAAATAAAGCAGAATTTTGAGGGCAAGATTGAAATATTCAGCCATAATTTTCAAAGAGGGTCCACCTATAGGGAATCCAGTAATGGAAATATGGGGGAGGGGTGATACAATCCTCTAAGAGTTTACTGTTGAAAAAGTTTTGACTTGCCTAATTGCCAAAGTAGTGCTGTATTTAGGCTCTTACCAAAGTAAATCAAACATCTACCGCAGTGCTTGAAATAGAGCACTTGTTTAATATTTGAAGAAAGATGAGCAGTCAGCATCTGCTGACCTTCCAGGTGCAATGTCTTCAAGTTTACCTGTTGCTAGGCAACTTCATCCTGCCTAACCTGACACTGAGCACAAACAAGCATGGATCCCAGGAGCCTTGAATGATCTGACTGAAGTGATACTGCTTCTGTAAAATGTACTGACTTGGCTGAAAAAAAGAAAAAAAAACTCTCTAGTAAAAAAAAAAAAAAAAAAAAAACTTGGCAGAATTACAAGTTCTTACCAAGGTTGAAAAATTCAAGGCATTTAAGTATAGTATTTATGACTGGTAAATTTTACAAGTAGAAGGTCCAACACTGACTTGTTCAAATCAGTCACTAAGTGATACAAAAGAATCAAAGTGGAGTGACAGGAGAAGAAAGGGTGCCAAAAAATTAAACGCCCTAGCACATTCTTAAAATCTAGCATTCAAAAGTATCTTTCATTGGAGTCTCTTTCTTAGAAAGTAATTCTTAAGTAGAGTACTCTTAAGTACTCTCAGAGTAACCAGTAGGGAGTAGGCTGGCAAAGGGCTTTTTTTTTTTTTTTTCCACACAGCTCAAGAGACTAGAGGGATGAAGTGCAAATTCTAACACTCACAATACTACATGGAGCACCGCCAACTCTTCATGAATACGGTTCCATAACAATGAGTCTTGGCAGTTCAGGAGAGTAACTTATTGCTTCCTTGTACCTCAAGGAGATTATTTCTAGGGAAACTTTCTGAACCTATCTTCTTCCATTAATTTTTAGCTTTACACTTATCAAATGAACAAACACCTCACATAGACTAGTGCTGACCCCCAGAGGTCACAGTTCCACTAATCTCGTTATTCTAATGAGGTGACAATGAGCAAACTTATTCTTGAATGAAAGTCGGATTTTCTGAGATTTGCTGTTCCATGACAATATTTATGTAGTACTCCAGAGTTAGTGCCAGAAACTGAATAAATTCCAGAAGGCCCCTTTGAGAACCCAAGATACAGGTCCTAGCCTCAGTGGGTAATGCTATGCTCTGAGAATGAAAGCAAGCAAGTGAAGTGTTTTCATTGGAGGAAGAAATGCTTCCATCAGAAAAAGACCAAGGTCTTAGAACACAGACAAACTGGGTATAAAATAAAAATAAGATCTTGAAGCTAGGCATGGAGGTGTATGAATTTTAATCCCAGCACTTGGGAGGCAGAGGCAGGCAGATCTCTGTGAGTTCGAGTCCAGCCTGGTCTACAGAGTGAGTTCCAGGACAGGCAGGACTGTTATACAGAGAGAGACCCTGTCTTGAAAAACAGAACAAAACAAAACAAAAAAAGCAAACAAGCCAACAAACAAATGAAAAAAAAATCCTGAAGACCAAAAGAGATATAAATAGGAAAAAGTTAACTCAGACTGGTAAAAGGAGCGGCAGCTCACCTGTAGCTAGGTATCAAAGTGTTACTGTAATCCAGATAAGTCTATCCTCCAACACAGAGATGTATCAGTTCTGAGGCAGAATTCAAAATAATTCCTCCAAATAAAGCCAGGATCCAGATCATTGTTGCAATTCCACACCACAAATATCAAGTCCATAGTTAAACCAACCTGAGTATTTCTAACAAAGAGCAGGAGCTGCAGAAACTTGTTTAAAAACAGTTGTCAAAAAGGACTAGTGAAGGGGCTGGAGAGATGGCTTAGCCATTAAGAGCACTCACCGCTCTTCCAGAGGACCTGGGTTCAATTCCCAGCACCCATATAGCAGCTCACAACTGTCTGTGATTCCTGTTCCAGGGGATCCAACACCCTCACACAGACATACATGAAGACAAAACACCAATGCACATAAAATACAATATTTTTTAAAAGGACCAGGGAAGAATATTCAAAACAGAGTGTATAACTGTTGTAGTCAGAAGAAGGTATTGTCTGGACTCTAGAGGAAGCTAACTACAAAATCATGGAGTTGGACTCTATGGAAATTCTTATCAGAATTGTGCTTAGTAAATATAAATAAAGAGATGTTAGGTCAAGACCAGACATGGCTTCAGCATTCATCTTATTGTGTGAAGGGCATCTCCAGTTACTCTTCTGCTCACGATTCTCCTCATTTCCTCGTTTCTCTTAGATAAAAAAGCCAAGTCTTCAGATGAGCCTGTGATGATCAGTTTTAAATGTCAATTTGCCAAATCATAGGATCACCTAGAAAGAAAGAATCAGCTGAATAATTGTCTTTATCAGGTTTGTCTCTGAGGGATTGTCTTGATTGTTAAGTAAGGTGGGAGACTCTGCCTGTTATTAGGGAGCACTGTTCCCTAGTCAGGAGATCTAAGCATGCAGACAGCAAGAATTGCCCACTGTGGACATGGTGTGACCACCCCTCTCAAGCTCCTGCCTCTGTAACTTCCCTGGGATGATGGGCTGTAACCCGGAATTGTAAGCCAGATCAACCCTTCCCTCCCCTTGCTCTAAGAGTGTTTCATCACAGCAGCAGAAATGACACCAGAGCATAGCCCGTTAGAGCTGTCCACTTCCTCATCTCTTCATGAAATTCCATTTTCACCTTGGCCTTCCTTGATCGCATAACTAAGGGCCGGTTTTACGTTTTTCCAAGGTGTTTTCAGATCTGAAGTACACCCCTTTGACAAGCTTGTGCAAAGCAGGCAGTGTGCCATGGGTATTTGTATCCAGCATAGTAATTCTCCCTTTGATAACTGGTATGAAGGCTGAGAATTATGCTGCTTCCTAAATATGGTGGGTGTAAGGTCTCTGCCATGGTAGACTTGTCAGTCCTTGGTCTCATTTCAAGGCAGAGCACTAAAGACTGTGTCTTTAGTTTCCTCAGCTTCAGGGGTCCCAAAGGAACTCTATTCACTCCAGAGGGAGCTGGCTCTCCCCAGGGGGCATCTACTTACAAAATTCCAGCTGCACACATCCCTCCTGCGCCCAACATCCTGTAAATCAGAATGTAGTTGAGCACAGAATATGAAATTAGGCAAGGATGAGTCTAAGTTACTTTAGACTCATCAGAGCATGACAATTTCATGTTGTTTCTAATTCTTTTGAATGTGGGGCTTTTGGGTCTTTAACTTCCAAGAGGAATTAATTTGAGGGCTTTAATTACTTCTAAGAGTATTGATAATAAGAGAGCATTTCAGAGGCAATTGAATTCTTCTATTCTCTTTCTATTGTGTTGGTATTTTATTATTCAGGCACATTTATGAATGTTATTATGAATGTTGCACATCTTAATGGTCAGAGCCTACATTTTATACATGGAAGGAAATATTTTGGGACAAAAAATGGATAACTTTTTATGACCTTTAGGACAATATATTATTAGAGTACATTTAAATAAAGATCTATTTTGAACCATTGTAGATATTTCTGAGATAAAAATCTATGTTACTCTAGAGAGCTCCCTCAACAGAAGCACAGGGCCTCGCACATATAGGAAGAGCTAATGCAATTGCTACCTACTCCTACCCTAAGTAAAAGCCACACGTGTAGCACCATGCATTTACTAGGCAAACTAATGAACATAGAATTAAAACTCCTCGGGGAAGTGTACTATCCACATCTCCTTTCCAGTTAAAGGTTTCCTCAAAAAAACTTGGGCCCTTCTCCCTGCTTCCCTTAGAGATGGAGGGAGAGAGACGTCGGGTGTGTTGCATCCAGTCAGAGAGATGGAGGGAGACATCTGGTAGGTTGATCTCAGTCAGAAGCCACACCTCGTGCTCCACAATTTTTGAACAGTGGAGGTAAGCTCTAGAAAACACAGGAAAAAGGAACCTTGATATTTGGATCTGTGTATGTTGGGGACTCAGGGGGTGGCTATTGCCACATGAGGGTCTGCCTTGTGTATTTCAACTTCCTCTGAAGTGGGCTTTTTCTAAGATCTATGTGAGGAGCTGGACCCACTAACAAGGCCTTTATCAATAATAAGAATAATTTTTCATCATTCCATCTTTTTTCTACGACTTAGACTTAGGTCAAGAAGGACAGCGTCCTTGGACTCTATGTTCTTTGATAAATGCATAGAGTAGCTGATGTGAAATTCTTACTTTGGTTTCTGGGCATTTTAGCCATGCTGGAAATGCTGACATTATTAGTGACCCACTGTGAGCTGCGTTCCCCTATATTTTCTTACCTTTCATGTGCACCTATGATTCCCTGCCTTGGTTTCTAGTTATCTGTATTGGTGTCCTTAGTGACAAATGTTTGAAGATCAGAGATCTTATTCTAGTCCTTTTTGTACTACCTGAAGCCCCTGTCATAAATCTTGAAAGAGCAGGGTGCTCAGTGAATAATTAGTTGAAAGCTAGATGAAAGACAGGCAATCCAGTGCATACTGTTAACTAGTGAGCTTGGATTTTCACATTTAAATAACCCAACCAAGGAGATCAGTGATTCTTTGGGTTCTAAGAACAGTTTCTCTACAGACAAAATATGAACAAGAGGCAAGTGTGCAGTTTGACACATGAATCACCCAATCCATGAAAACGAAACCCAGTCCCAGGGGACCTGACAGCTGCTTTCTTTAGGAAGGCTGAGAGCACTTTATAGTCAGCACAATATCCAGACTCGTTGCTGGCCTGGGAACAGCTGTATGGACCTGCACAGCTTCCTAAACACTTTCGTGCAATGTGCTTCCCCCTTTGAGAGCTCTCTGTCAGTACTGGAAACCACGTAGATGCTTAATAAATGTTATTATGAAAAACAATAATGTTTATTTGAAGTCCCGTGGTGAAAGTAAGAAACTGAACCCCAGCTAAGGGTCAAATCAGAACCTGTGGTCTCCCTCAGTCAAACAGGGGGCCTCTGCGACTATGCCATCACTACGTCAGGCATATAGCAGGCGCTGCTCAGACAGGTGACTCTTTGCCATGAACTGAAAAGGAATTTTTAAAATACAGATGAAGATATGATTCTTGGCAGTGGGTTGTGCTCTACTGAAACAAAACAGAAACCTCTCCAAAAATAACACTACATGCTATTGGATACATGCAGGTGCATGAAAACACTTTTGCATATAACTATATAGCTACATCATAAAGAGTATTAGAATTACAAAACATGTGTTTGAATGTGTCCTGTAAGTATATGTAAGTGTATGTAATTATTAGATATTAATAAAAATTCCAAGAGGAAGGACTAACAAAAGAAAGGGTCTGTAATTCGGGGGAGGGGGGTGGTATGACAAATACCATGTGTTTTTCTTCATATGCAGAATCTAGATTTAACTATATATAGCCATAACTGTACATGTACATATACAGTGTGTATGATAGAAGAGTTCATGAAAGCCAAGAAGGCTACTTTGGTTGATCTCTCTAATTCCACTTTGAAAAGTCTATGTGACTATTTTGCATTCTCTTCCATGATCAAGGTGGCATTCGGAAACAGTGGGCCTATGGAGTCCCATTTCCTGCATTCAAATCCAGGATCCACTGCCTACTACCCAGTGTTGAGAAAAATAATCTGTCTGAGCCTGTTTTGTCACATGCTCCACGTGGTAAGCATTACATAATTGTGAGTTACCATTGTCAGTAGTAGTAGAAGTAGTAATCAAATCAGCTCTGGAGATTAGTGACCTAACAGGGTCCCAGGGAATGTCAGTACTGCTGTGCATGCATCAAAGCTTGCATGAGCATAATTTGAATCTCTGTATGTTATATATCAACCACATTCATTCAGATCACCATGCTAAGAACATAGATCACCAAGTGAAGAATGAAGCATACATCTTGATTTAATAGCCTCATAATGTGCTATTAGAAAGGTCCAGGACTCAGACTCTCAGATTGCATTAGGACACATCTTTTTGAAATCTGCAGTGCTATTGGTTCCATATGACAAGCTGTATAAAACACTGGAATCCAAAGACCAAAGTAATCAAGAAAATGGGCTCCCTCCCAGCCCTACAGAGAGTGGTCAGTTTCCAAGTTACTCATGTTTTTTAGTCACTTCCCACAAAAAAAGTGTTAAAAACATGTGCGGGCTATAAAAAAAGAGTATTATCAGCATTATTATCACTGTATTAGGGACATACCGAACTCAGTCCTGACACATCAAAGAATGGGTTTCAGATTCCTTTTTTCTTTGGCTAGACGGAAAGGAAGTGAGAGACATACAGCCATGCAAAAACATATATTTTGAAACATAAATTCAAAAGTATATAAACATGCTAAGGACTTGTTAAAATTTCAGATTCTGATCTCTGAGAGGCTTAAAAAGATGTATCTAGAGTTGTTAGAAGAGACTTTTGAGGTGGCCCTCATTCATTTGGTAGTAGATCAAGCCACCACAATTCAACTATCCATGAGAAATTCTTACATAAAGGAAATTCATTCAGTCAGTCTCATAGAGGCATGGAGTAGACTGACTCATGGTCACTGTTGATTGGGAAGAAGGACCAGAGATAAGTTAGATGATGATCCCAAACAAAGCTAATAAGGAGAAAATACTTTTGTTTTTCTGTAGCACAGGGGAGTAACTATCAGTCACAGAACCCACTATATTTCCAAATAGGTACAAAAAGAAAACATAAAATCTCAACACATTGACATGATCAAACAAATTCCCTGCATTTGATGATCACATATTATATGATAATATACATTGTGTATCCCATAAAGATGCATAGATACTATGCCTCAATTAAAGTAATTAAGAAAAAGACAATTTAGCAAGAGAATGAAAAAGGTGTACACTTCTACTCACAGAGCCTTTCTAAGAAACCATCTATGCACAGGTCACCAGTGAGAGTTTCACATCCTCCAGGGTCAATAATCATCCCTGACCCAAAGACTTTTCTGCAGGCCAGCACAGTCCATGAGGGGGACTAACTAACTCTGTCTGATGTCTAAAGTGACTATCCTCTACAGGACCCACAGCATTCCCACAGGTAGTAGTTCTAATTAGCGAGATCTGGTATAGTTTGGTGGTGGTTAAAAGCATGAACGCTGAAGTCCCACATGCTTTCAAATCTAAATCTTATCTTTCCAAAGTTACCTGAACTCGTACAAATGCTGAAGTTCTTTAAGCTTCAGTTTTATCAGTCAAGTGGAAATAAACCAAACTCTAAACCAATGTTCAGCAGATTGCACATGTCAAGAGTATACTTAAGGTCTCTTGAATGGCATAGAGCTCATTCTTAAGGATTGGTCAAATACTGACTCTCTAATTACCACACATTGTATTTATGTCACACTGAGGTCATGTTTGGAATATTCAGGATTTCATCAGATGCAAAGGAAGAACATTATCAAGACTCCCTGGAAACCCTGTCATGTCTCATGATTTCCTGCTCTTTTCTGATTTCTATGTGCTTCACTTTTGGACTTCTAGGACTTCATGTCTCTTGTGGACTCTATTCATTCACTTGTTTGCCATTCATCCTCCTAGAATCCTGAATAAGCACTGTTCTGCCCCTTGTATGTCTGATAAGGACTCAGTTTCTAGGTGAACTAGTTGTTGTCTGTGTCAGGAGAAAGAGAAGACTCTGGTTTATGTTCAGTTATAAATCCCTGTGCCTTGACAGCCTGGGTTTGCTTCTATGTTGTTGGATACATCTTAAGAATAAGCTAACATCTGGCACACTAAAGCAGTTTTAGGCCCTTCTAAGAATCCCCTTACCCCATTGCTCTCTGTGTAGGGCCTCACAACACAAAGCAGAAGGAAGTGGTAAGGGGAATATGGACTAACAGTTGCTTCCTGCTTAGACCAATAGAGTCACAGTGTTTGCTTTGGAAAGGAAGTGGTTGGAATGATTCCCTCACTGTTTGTATGAACCTACGAAGCATCTGATCCATCCAATTACATCCCAGAGTGAGGGCTAATGGATATTAAAATTACATGGGTCAGAGCTCAAATACAAGTGCAGTTCTCTCAGTTTCAGTTAAATGAAGTATTTACTTTGAGACCAAAAGTACAAATTATAGGCTGTTGAATCAGCTGGAGTTCTCAAAATAGAATTTGACCTGAATAGAGATAATTCCATGAAAACACTACTGGAAACCAAAATGCTTATCTAATCTGTAAGTCTGGCAATGTGCACAGCATTACTGATCACTGGTACTGGTGAGAGTCTTAATTTTTATGTCTAGAGGAAATTAAGCCAAGAAAAAGCATACCATTTCATTCAGAGGAAAGATGCTCATACATTTTTATATTTTAAATGATTCCATTTGAGCACATGGAAAATTAAAGGGCTTTTGGCCAAAAACAGCTGTATGTTACTTGAGTTTGTACGACTTAACTGGAGCTTGACCTTATCTCACGTCTCAGAAATACACTGACCAGAAATTCTGCATCTCAGAATGTGCCTACAAGGACTAGAAAGAACTCAGAGTAAAGGAAAACAATGTGCGCAAAATGGAGAGAAGAGTAATTATAGATGCCAAGTATGAGAAGGGACATCCTAGCCTGTCAAAGTTAGCTTTGCAGTTACCTTCACTAAAAGATACAAGCAGGAAAATGCTCTGGTACTTCCCAGTAAACGAGGTTGTTTACATTTGTTTTGAGATCCTTAAAAGCCTCTTCCTAAAAGTTACAGACACAAAATCCCAATGAGAAAAAGAACAGCTGTTACTTTTAACAAAATTACATGTGCCATTGGCTTTTATTAACAGTACTCAAATCAAATCCCAGAAGGGTGGGAATTTTTAAGTCAATTAGTCAGTTGTGTGTTATTTAGCATGGCTTCAAGGGTGCCTGGAATGGCTCCTTCTGAGGCTCATCCTGGCACAGAGTTCTTTCAGGCTTCTGTAACAAAATAGTTACTCATAGTTACTCATACTGAATGCCTGATATCAAAGTCACTGTGTGGTGAGGACTCACTTCCCAGTTCCTAGGCATCATCATGTCATTGTGTATTCACCTGATGAAATGAGCAAATGTGTCCCCTCCACCCCCAGGATTATGAATGGATACTATGAACCTACTATGTGGGTTCTTTCTTCATATAGTAATCAAGTCCCAAAGATTCCTCACCTCATAATATCATCACCTTGGCAGTTAGGATATTGGCTTGTGTATTTTGGGGAGACCCTACTTTCAAAGCATCCTCCTTTTGTATACTCACACTGTGTGAAAAATATACATGCATGCAGGTATGAATTGTTTACCTACTGCTTAAAATTACGTCATACTTGGGTACTTAAATTTGATTTCATTTGTCTAAACAAATGAAAAACTTGTCCCTTGGCAGGGGGATCCCATTGACCTTTATCAGACATGCACATTTCATTGAGGAATAACTGACTGGCTGTTTTTGAAAGAGCCAGTATGAGTCACTAGAAAATGAAGTTTAAGGTCAATTGGACACCTGAACTTGGATGTTTATAAGTTGGGTATCAAAAGGAAATACATGGGGGAGACTGGTGGCTGCAAGACTTTCTGAATAATGATGACAAGAGCTATCCCTAGCCACAGAAGTTAAATTTTACATGCAAAAATGAATTTCCAGAATTCAGAAAATATACAAACTCTGCAAAGAAAATGGAAGCAACTCTCAAAAATTTGTCAGATTGTATTTCCTCTGTAGGTGGCATTTAAAGTTTTATTACACTATAAATGATGAGACTTATGTAATTTTGAGCTCCACCCATTTCTACAAATACCATAGCATCATCAAAAGATATGTATGTACATCTTCTCTCATTATCCACAGGAGATTGATCGCCACACTCACCCACTTCCTATGCAGTATTCAAACCTGCTGCAGATGCTCAAACCCCTTGTGTAAAATAACGTTCTGTTTGTATATAGCCCGTGACCATCCTCCCATGTATTTTAACAAGCATTTGCAAACTATCTAAGGAAAGTGACAAGAAAAAGTTCATACTGTGTTCAGTACAGATGCAATATTTTCCCAAATATTTTTAATCCAAACTTTGTTGAATCCACAGATGTGAAATCTGCATGATACAGAGAGCTAATATACATTCATAAATTATAGCTCTTCATCTAGGGAGACATATACAGAAAATACAGCCACTCTGGATTACTGAAGGAACCCATATTTATGAACTTATATACTCACTAGGGTTGACTTGTTATCTCAGTCGGTGCAGTCTTCACTGTGTGGACCCACATAGAATTTGAATCACCTAATAACCAGAACCCCAGCAAGCTCAAACAAGGCAACATTCTGCTTTCTAGTTTTTCAACTGTTATATTGTCTATCTGTAAATTATGCTCCATTCAAAATCTTCTTAGTGCCATTTTTTTGATGTTTTGTGATTTTTTTTTCAATGATTTCACTGCTTAAATGTCCTCATATGCAGTTCTGACGTCCTATTTAATTCAAGGAGACCGTGATATGCTTTCTAAAGAAAATGTGTCAGGTAAACTTTGACCAGGCATGAGTTATAGTACTCTTGGCTATGAGTTCAAAGCTAGTGAGGTAGTGATGCTATTAAATAAGGTGTCACTAAACAGAAGCACACATAAAACATGGGTACGTCTTGATAACTGACAAACGTGACCAGATCCTAAGACTATATTTCCACGTTGAGCAATGGCTAAGCGTTCTAATTTGCTTTCTGTTGCTGTGATAATTACCAGAACCAGAAGCCACTTGGGAAAGGAAGAACTTTGGCTTCCAGGTTACAGTCCATCAGTGAGAGAAGTCAGGGCAGGAACTTGAAGTTGGAGCTTGAAGAAGAAGCCATGTAGGAACAGTGCATACTGGCTTTCCTGGCTAGTTTTCTTATATATCACAGGCCCACCTTCCAAGGCATGTACTACCCACAGCTGGGCTGGGCACTCACACACCAATTCCACTAAAGGAAATGTTCCACATAACATGCTCACAAGCCAGTCTTCACTTGATGCTCCCTCTTCCCAGGAATGTCAAGTTGATGACAAAGATTAACCATTAACCCAAGTATTTATTAATTCAATTTTGGTTCATAAAGACTTCAGAGAACATAATTACCACAAGGAATGAGAATTCAGTGTCTATGTTTTCTTTTTTTTTTTTAACTTGGAAATAATTTCACATTCCTAGGAGTTCTCAAAAAAAATAGTCAGCTAACCCCAGTTAGGAAATGGACATTGATATAATATTATTTATTCAAATGCAATCTTTCTTCAAACTTGTAAAAATATTTACAAGTATATAACTATTTACATAGATACATTTATATCTATATATAGATATGTAAATAGGCACATTTCTCTGAATCTCATACATAATTCAGGTTCTTGTAAATTCATTTATCTATCACCACAGTCATCAGAAATAACTATTGCATCTTTACAAGAGTTCCTCATGTTACCTCTTGATAGCCACACCAAGTCTTCAACATCCACACAATCACCGACCGTTTTTTTCACCGCTATAATTCTTACTTTAAAATATTATACGGAGAGTGGGCAGCCTTGCCTTGTCCCAGATTTTTTTTTACAGGGATGGGGCAGTCTCAGTTATGGACTCTGTTGCCTGTTAGTGGGACACTTTACCCTAGCTGGGTTGCCATGAGGGGCCCCAAAGCAAGAGGAAACTCTCTTAGCCTTTATATGACTGATGAACTGAGGGGATTGGATATGTGGAATACCCCATCACCGGAGGAGGAGGATAGGAGGGAGAGGGGGAAAAGGTGGGAGGGCGGGACTAGGAGGGGAGGTGGGAGGGGGCTGTGATCGAGATGTAACTTGAGTTAATAAATAAATGTCAAAAAATAAATAAAACAAAACATTATGTAAATAGTGGTATATGATCTTTTGAGACTAGGAATATTGTTTTCATTTAGCTTCATATTTTTTTTTTGTCTATCTGAGATATTGAGTGTATCAGTTATTCATTTCTTTTCCTATTGATGAGTAGTAGCTTGTTATAGAGGCATACCATGGTTTGGCTATCCAGCCACTTATTGGTGAACTCACTTGCGTTCTTCCTAATTTGAAGAAATTACAAACAAACTTAATCATTGGGTCTTTTAATATTTGATCAAAACTGGTTTAAAGGCGATACCAAATAGAGGAGGAGAAAGCTTGCCTTTTTCCCCAGTGTCAGTGAAAGCATGGAGTTGACTTGACACTTGTCTTCTATCAGTTGCCTTTATGTTTCAGGGTTGTACATGTGTGTTTCATCTGGAGTTCTGTTTGTTTCCACCTGTCTGGAACACTAGTCCTCCTCTACCCATGCAGCCCCTCAGTGACACTATGCTTATTCTATAAGGCGCCGCCTCCCTCGAGGCTGTGTGGATGAGCTGTGCTGATAAGTCCAGGCAATGGCAGAGAACCACAGCTATCGATGTGCCTCCTTAGTTCCTAGTGTCCTTGGGTCATTCCCAACTGGTGGACTTTGGCTTCTCTGTCAAGAGAGACTCCCTTTCTTTTCTGACTTTCATAGATTTCTTTTCGGATCCTTTGACTTCTTTACCTTTCTGGCCCAAAAGCTAACAACCCTTAAACTCTTTATCCATTTCTTACTCAGAGCTAATTTAGATTTTTAAAAATTACACTTATTTACTTACCCATGTGCCATGAGTGTGTGTATGTGTATGTGTGTGTATGTGTGTATATGTGTATGTGTATGTGTGTGTGTGTGTATGTGTGTGTGTATGCACATGCGTACATGCCTGAGGGATTTGGTTTTCTCCTTCTACAATGTGCATCCTGGTGGGGATCACACTCAGGTTGTCAAGATTGTTCCTCCTAGAGAATAGAAGACTTTAGACATAAGAAGAAAGCTCAGGATGTAGCCTTGTCTCTTAACTACTTTTCTATTGCTGTGACAAAATATCATGATGATGGCAACTTAAGGAAGAGTTTGTTTGGGCTCATTATCGCAGAGAACTAGAGTCCATAATGGTAGGAGCATCATAGCAGTAAGTGGCGGGCATGGTAGCAAGAACAGAGAGTTGAGATCTCACATCTCAAACATACGCATGAAGCAGAAAGAGCAACAGCAAGTGACAAACGTTCAAAGAACATCTCCAGTGCCATACTTCGCCCAATAAGGTCACACCTTCTAAAACTCCTCAAACAGTGCCACTAACAGGGGACCAAGTATTCAAATATATGAGCCTATGGTCTGTTCTCATTGAAATCATCACATTTTATATTTTGTGGTGACAGATGAAATAGTCAGTGAGTGACAGTTGAATGAAAGAGCATTTTGGAACTTGAAGGAGGACTAGAAATGAAATGTGAAGTTAGAAGTCGAAAGATGGGCAATTATTACCCAAGAGACATCTGTTCCAAAATTACATCTTATGTTTTCTCTTCTTGCTGTTGTTTCTTATTCCTATGAAATTCCTCTTCTACCTATCCTACTAGGAGAATACTTGATAGTGATATTGAATATATAAAAGTCATCAAAGCATCAATAATTTAATTAATCATATGTGTCTTCTATAACTATGCATCTCCACTGCACCACTGTATTTTTAAGTATTGTATTGAAAAGGAAACATATTTTAAACCTTTTCCAATTGTATCCCTTTTGATGGACTTGTTTCTATATGTTTAAATTACTTTAACATATAATAACCCAATTTTCCCAACTCTACATCCTGTGAGAATACCTAGTCACTTTTTACTGTTTTAATAAGTTCTAGAAATAATTATAACTCTTAACTTCTAACTATGGGTGTGGATTAATGAAACAATACACAGCTTTGCAATTCAATACCCAGGGTCAATAACAAATGAAGTGATATATATTAAGCAGAAGCTTCTAACTTCTTCCAAACTATGCCTTTAAATGTCTTTCCTGTGGTTTGTCCAAATCCTTTATTATTAGTACTCCTACCTCCTCCATGCATGTCTGGAACGGCGTCTGTACCAGCTAATGGGAACCCTGTTCACCTTTCCAAAGGTATTTACCTAAATGAAGCCTTCTTTCACCACATTTCAAATAGCTGTTAGGGGAATTCCTCTGGGACAGCAGAAATCTCTTGACTGGTACGCCTCCTCGGTCTCTTATCTGAAAAGAAATCACCTTCCAACTGAATAAGCAAATCAGTTCTCGGTAAAAGAGAGTAGAAAGGCATGATTCTCACTGAGGACTGAACTGACTTGCCTCCAGGAGTCCCCAGAAAAGAATTTACTGTGCATAGGTCCCACACTTCCTTGACCATTTCTCCATCCGAGAGACTGAAAGTTGACAGCAACTTGGAGTTTGTGGACCTACTTGGATAAATGTGATAAAGGAAAGGGAACAGTGGATGTTTCCTCCCTTCTTTGGGAGACAGACAAACTGCAAATCTCTCCTCTTCCCCTTCTACAAGTCCATAGCATTTGTAAGCTAGATCTAGAAAAACTTTGTTTGATTTTAGAGGAGGAAATCACTTTTCCTCCACAAATCACTCGTCAAGCTACTGTCCCACTCATCTTAGGGAACAGCAATGTTCACACACTCACTGTTTATTTTGTTATGGCTCCAACTTTCCTTATTCTTATTCTTCTCCCATCTCCATTGTGTGCTGCCTATAGAAGATATGTATCTTTTTATCACTATTAGAAAATAGAGACTCTGAAGAAGTTGAAAGTGCATATAAAATGAGAAGATTGGTCTATGAACTACCCTTTCTGGTGTGTCTTTGGGAAAGGGTAAAAGGACTTTGGATCAACTTATGTTTCCCTTCTTTCTGTCTCTTCATTTTTCATTTTTTTCGTTAATAATGGTATGTTTCCAAAGTTTATACCTCCCATTTGCTCTGTAAGTAATGACATTCTTGTGCCCTTTTGACTCTTGCAAGTTTTTGGAATGGCCTGCAACTTCCTGCAGAGCTTTGTTTCTCACTGTTTCTTGGATAAAATGGAAAGGCTGTAGCTGGGAGAAGGCTCTGATTCTCTGCTTCATTGCTTTCATAGTTAAGAATATAGATGGCTGAGAATGAGTAATACAGTGATTGAAAAAGAAGAAAGATGTTCATAAAGCAAAACTTACTGAATTTTTCAGTACATACTTCCAGATTTCATCCTCCATGAACAGAGGCAGGGTTTCCCCTGAGGAACAGAGATAGCATGAGAAAGACAGTTCTGTGCATTAAAAAACCCTCAGAGCCAGCTGTATCTCATCCTTACTCCAAAAGCATCAGCAGTTCCTGAGCATAATCTAGAGGCCTTTGGGGACCAAATGCATTTGTTTTATGGCTCATTCTCTGCCACTCCCATGGTGCCTCGGTTCTCTTGCTAAACAAAATATTTCCATCACATGGTTCTTTTCTGGATGACTTAATTCTATCACTTGTTTGAAAGCAGAAAAGGCACAATGTCTCTGAAGTCATTGTCCATGACATGCTGAGGCACTCACTATGCTACAACACTGAAAGAAGCATAGGAACACAAGAGATAGCTCACGCATTTCATGACATCACATTCTAGCCTGTCCCCTCCAATCCCACCTCTGTGTTTACAGATAGGAGCCACCAGCACAGCTTTGTTTGTTTGTGGGAGCTGGCGGTTCAAACTCTGATCCTTATGCTTGCTTGGCCAACACTTTAGAAAACAGTCATATTTTTCTAATGTAGAAAAAAAAATCTTGGAAATAATTTATTGAATCTATCTTGCTTTTGGACACCCGAAGATGTTAAGTGAGGTACCCCAAGTTACAATGCTTGCTGAGAGGAATGTTGAGTTTAGAACTTTTGGGTGCTCTCTTCACCCCATCACACATCATCCAAGAGGGCTGATTGCAGCCAGGCCTGGATTTAATGACATCCTTCTGAGTTTTTCAAGACTTGACCTTCTAGACTATGTTTCCATACTCATGAGGCAGGTACAAGGTGGACTGCCCTGGCATGAGATGAGTCTGTGTTACCAACAGGTTATCTGTGTATGCATTTGTGCAGACAATATGAAACATGGGAAAAAGAAACATTCGAGAAAAGGAAAAAAGGTAGCCCAAGCAGAACAAAGGTCCTGTTTTTTCAACCCCTTCTGCTCCCAGCTTCCTGACCAAGTGATCTGGGTCCCTTTTCCTGCCCTTTCCGGTCATCATCTGTTATTGTTATTTTGATCTGGTTTTATCCTCTTTTCCCATTGCCTTCAATCATTTTGCTCTGAATGGTGAGGCCATCTTGTCAGTGCAAGACTGAGAATGCTTGTTAGTTTCAGGAGAAGGAAACATAAAACATCCTACATTCCTTTCTTTCCCCAAACCGACTTTTCAGCTCCGTATTAACTTAACAACCTAACCTACTTGTTGGCCTACAGTGGCCCATTGGAACCTGGGCAAGGATAGATAGAGCCATGATGGACACTTCTGCACCCCGAGGCTGAGCAAATGATCTACTTGCTTCCCTGATCCTCCCACTACTGATGAAAGGCAAGGAGAAAACGCTAAGCAGACAGGAATTCCTCTTCCTTCTGCACCATCTAAGTGGAGCAAACAGAGGCAGCTGGAGGTCAGCCATTCCCACCAGCAGGCTTGTCAGTGGGGGCCTGACAAGTATACTAGAAAGACTGTAGCCACCAGCCCCACCTAAAGCCAGGCTGGGCTTGGGGGCCAGGCCAGTGCAGTGTCTTATCGCTCTGCTCTTTTGAACTCCTTTGGCTGCCAGTAAGAATGCACCAAGGGACGGGCACTGCGAGAGGATGAGACACTTCCTAAGAGGGAGTAGCTCAGCCTCTGGGTGATGCATAGACTCTCAGAAGCCAATCTCACTAGCAGATAAAACACATTTGTTTTGTCCAGCCTGGAGTTGACAGGAGGAGGTTTGCTGGCGGGATGGTTTCCGGCCTATTCATTCTTCTGGTAATACCACCTCTTAGGGTAAGGCATTGTGCTTGTTTTCTCTTCTTGGAGGCTGCTAAGCACCTGCTGTGTGTGGGAATTTCTGGTCCCTCCACCCAGGCCTCTGCCCCAGAAGGACTTCGTGTGCAGCTCCCTCAGTTACCCTGGGCAGGCTAGCAGCAGGCTGTTGACAGCCAGTGAATGACTGATGAGACAACATGATCTCATCCCCCTTCTAACAAGAGGAAACAGAGTGTGTCTCAAATCCAGCAGGGGTCAAAGGCAGGCAGACTGCAAGAATGCAAAGGGTAGGAAAGGGAGAGTTGTGGGGTGGGAAGGTTGAGAGACCTCCACCTGGACTCAAGCAAAGATTTCTGGTGCTGCAACATTGGGAAATGAAGCTAGAGAAAAAATCTGGAGAAGAAGGCACCCTCTTCCTCCCATCAGGGCTTTCATGCAGACAGCTGGTATTACAGAGTTTATTACACTCTATAACCCAGCTTTCCCACAGTTCTCGAGCACAATTATCCTTCTCATTGACACCAAAAATTTAGCAAATTTGAAAGCTGATGAGATAGCTCAGTAATTAAAAGCACTTGCTGCTCTTGCAGAAGACCCCGGTGCAATTCCCAGGCTAGTCTGTAACTCCAGTTCCAGAGCCTCAGACACTGAAAAGTCAAGTTGCTTAACCTTGAGGAAGTAGCTAGTAAAGGGTGGGGACATGTGAGCCATGTCTACCCTTAAGTAACTATCTTACCACATCTGTCTTAGCTAGGTTTTCTGTTGCTGTGAAGAGACATCATGACCACAGCAATTCTTAGATTTTCAGTTGTAAGCCTAGCCTTTAATGGTTGGTCCATCTCTTCAGCCCTGCAACTCTTATAAAGGAAAATATTTAATTGGGGCTGGATTATAGTTTCAGAGGTATAGTCCATTATCATCATGGCTGGAAGCATGGCAGAGTGCATGCAGACATGGTGCTAGAGAAGGAGCCTAGAGGTCTACATCTTGACCAACAGGCAGCAAAGGAGACTGTGTGCCACACTGGGCAGAGCTTGAGCATAAGAGACCTCAAAGCCCACCCTACAGTGACACACTTCCTCCAACAAGGCCACATCCACTCCAACAAGGCCACAATCCCTAATAGTGCCCCTCCCTATGGACCAAACATTCGAACTCATGAGTCTGTCGGGGGTGCCCCTATTCAAACCACCACACCATCCTTTTCCACCTGCTTTTCTCACCTCTCCAGACCAGCACACACATTTACATGCTTCTCTACTCTACCCATGGCAGCCATTATGAATCTTTGCTATTCCCATGGGGTTGTATTTCTAGCAGAGTGATACTTCCTCATGCCAGCAAGCATGTGCCACATACTTTTACTAGTGTACTAAAGCTGGGGACTGCTGCCCTTTTGAGATCTAAGTAACACTGCCCTCAGCCCCCAGTTTTTTCCGACAATGGAAATACAAAACCCTTTCCCAATATTTCTATTTATTTTCTGGGAAGACTTCGTGCCCACACTCAACACAACCACAACATTGGGCCTCTGGTTTTGTTCCTTTACCATCCTGGCTCAGGCTGTTATCTCTGTATTTCACAAAATTCCCTTCCCTTTATCCCTGTAGTGATTTACTGAAGATGAAGAGATGACAGTGACAAATTCCTTGCACAGTTCTGAAAAACAAATGGCATTCTCATAAAATATCCTCCTTTTCTCCAAATTCATTTTGGATACCAAAAGGTGACTAAGGATTCCTCTGTGCTGGGAAACCTCTGGCCTCCTGTTGTTTTGTTAGTATCCCTGGTGCCTCTGGCTTGGTCCTCTTTTTCTCTCACTTCAGTTCCCCACCTCCCTGTAAAGATGGAATCCACATTTCCTCACAGGGAAACAGGTTGAATTCTGATCCTCTCTGTCTCAAATTGTTTGCATTTTGCTCAGGTTATCTTCTACTTAAAGGAACTTCAAGCAATTTATCAAACCTAGTTTACTTACATAGAGAAATTTGGTTAACAGCTGTTAAAATAATAAAAGTATCACTGCAGTACAGTCTTACGTGCACATCTTCATATACCACACTGGACTGTGTGTCTCCAGAACCAAAGTAGACACCCAGCAAGCATTTGTTGTTGAATGGACTGATGGTTTTGTTGGTTGCAGCCATTCAAGGCAGCCAGATGCCCTTTCAATAAAATCAGATTTAAAATCCTTTGTGGTCATTGGTAAACAGAAAGATCCCTTCCCATTCTTCAAGAAATCCTTCTCTGAGACCAAAAAAGATCATACCAACCTGTTCCTGTTTCGCAGTCCTTGGTTGTGATGACCACTTTGTTCAAAGGGAAATAGATCAAATTCTGGTCCTCACTGCCGAAAATCCAGAGGCTGCAGCTCTTGAGGTAATGTTAATGAAAATGAGTTTATGTGGATCCAAACATTTGTTTCTGTGGAGGATATTTAAACAAATTTCAGTAAAGATAGATTTATATGAGATGTTTATAAATACTGTAATTTATGAAGAATGATAACACCAAACATACACTTAGCCAGCAACTCTCTCAATTTTTCAAATGTTATTATTTTTTCCATATTTAATCAAGAGTTTTTTCTCAAAGATGAGAAAGTATCACTAATGCAGAATGATCTATGTTACAGCTTTGTGCAATTGTCATATTTACACAATTATTTCTCTTTTTGGATATTTTCTCCTTGTATGCTGTATTCATGAACCTGTTGCACATATTCTACATATAGCTTAGCGGTTGGCATGGTTTGATTCTGATATGTCCCCCACAGACTCATGTTTTGAATGTTTGTTCCCCAGTTGATAGAAGTATATGGGAAGGTGCTGTAGAGCTCTTAGGAAGTTGGGACAACTAGGGGAAGTAGAGGTGGGTTTGAGAAGGCTGCTTTGCCTGGCTTCAGCTTTACTCTCTGATTCTTGGTCTGTTTTGCATTCATGTGGCCATGAATTCTGCTGTACCTTTATCACAATAATGGACTGAAACTGTGAGCGGAAATAAACCTTTCCTCCCTTAAGTTGCTTTCTATATGGTACTGTGGCCACAGAAACATAAAAAGTAACTAACACGGGAGCGACACACTGAATGTATTTGGGAGTTGCTCTGGAGGGCTGGAGATTGAGAACACAGACCTTGTGCATGCCAGGCAAGAGCTCTACCACTGAGTTAGCTCCCATCCCTCAGTATGGTTTTTTTTGTTTTGTTTTGGTTTTGGTTTTGGTTTTTCTTAATTTTTGGCTGCTTAGAGTTGTTCTTTCAAGCCCTGTGTGTTGGAGTGACCCATAGATACTGTATTTTCTGGCTATGAATAAACATGTTCTTAGTTGCTATTTGAAGCAGGCAATGCCCAGCTAATAGGATATATAAATGTCACTTCCCCACCTACCTTTAAAATAAGGCAAACTGCCATGAGGAAGGTGACTTTCCCCAGCCTACTAGTTGAGTAAGGAATGTGGCTTTTTGCATAATAAAGAGCCAGCAACCTGGAGCAGGGGCAGGTGGTGATGCTGGGAGTTGCAGACTGCTGCAGAGGGAATACAAAAGGGAAATGAATGGCAGGGAGGTAGGTCAGAAAACCACACAGAAAGACCCCAGTGCTAGAGAAGTCAGGTTAAATTAGTAGCTAGCTGAGGAATGGCTCCAGCAAAAGACCAAGAGCTTTAAACTATATAGATGTCTCCAGGTCTTTATTAATAAACTTCAAGTGAAAGGAATGAAAATTTTAGAGACCCCCTTAGCAGGCAGTGAAGCCAGGCCCACTGGGTTCCAGTAACTTAGCTGACCATAAAAAGGGTGGAACCAAGAATGTAGGTCATATGGGTCATGGGCCCCCCAGGGTTTCAGGAACTGGCTGACCACAAAGTAGATAGCGAAATAAGATTAGGTTCATTCCTGAGAAAAACAAGTATAGGGTGTGTTTCCTGCTAATTAACTAAAGAATGAGTTGGTACTTTCCACTTGTGATTTCCCACACCTCCTTAATCTGTGGTGCTCCTCTATAAAATATTTACTCTCGGACAACTGGGGGTCCCAAAACTCCTCTATCCCTGATACGAGTTGCGCCCTCAGTGCACTGACCCCCCCTAAATAAACCTCTTTCGATTGCATTAAGATGGTCTCTTGCAGGTTTTTGGGCGGCCGTGATATCCCGAGCGTCGGGTGAGGAACTTCCCTCACCGGGTCTTTCACAAGCAGGATCAGAGAAAGCCCCACAGTACTTATATATGTTGTATATGTAGTCTTACCAAGTTCTTTTAAATGGTTATATGCAACTTGGTTGTATGAATATACTTTTACATATCAGTAACCCTGGCATTTGATATGAATGCGGTTTTTATTTAAGCTACATACACAATTTCTTTTTTACTTCGATGCCATTTTTTCTTAGAATTGATTCAAATGTTTTATAATTGCTGAAATTGATTTTGATATTTTGGGTGGTTATAATATTTAATATATTTTCATAATTTTTTTTACTCTACTGAAAATTATCATTTGTGGTTGGAGGTGTGCGCTCTCCTACTCATAGATCCTTTTCTTTCTCTAGCACAGGTAGAGAGCAAGAAATCCATGGTCATGGTGGATTTTCATAACTCATATATGTTTGGCCTATAGAAAGTGTGTGGCTTGCCTTTTGTGACATACCCATGAATTCTACCTGCTGTCTATCTGATCATCTGCTTCTTATGTGGTAGTTATATGCATACACACACTATATAGCCACCATCAAAGCCACCACTTCTAATCCCCACCTTATCTTGAGATTTTATTAATGTTCACTTTTATCTTAACTGAGGTGTATCTTCATTGGACTTCAGATTTTTGCTTTTTCCAGGAACGTAGAAACTGTTATGCCTGAATGTGGAGACCCTCAGGAAGACCCCAGGAGCTGATTCTGATGCAGGCACAAGAGGACTTTATTGGGAGCTCAAGTTCAGTCGCCTCCCCACTCCGGCTTCACTCCAATACAGTAGAGGATGAAGAGAGCCCCAAACAGCAGAATCAAGGGGTTTTTATACAGTGAAATAAACAAGTAATACTGTGAAATATCATGACTGGATGAACATAGGGGAATGTGGAGAGCTCAAAGCCCGACTGGTGTGAATGCAGCCACAATTGGCTGAATTTGCTTATCTGCAGGAACATCTGGAACTCGAAACTATTTTGACTGTTGCTAGGGGACAGGGCCTAGATTGAGGTCATGGGATTTTCCAAGAACTCAGGTTCAAGGGCTAGTCACAAAATGGAGTCCCTACTGTCAAGTGTAGTCTTCCACAACAATCTCTCCTGGGCTCTTTCTCATCGTGACAGTCCTCTCATATATGAACATTTGCCGCCCACAGAATTCCTAATCTCATTCTTTCCTTTGAATTCTTGCACTAAATGTGCCATGTCTATGTTTTGATTTCATAAAAAATACATGTGTGGTAACTCCTTCTTCCTCTGTTGAGGGTGGTTTGGGTTTTGCTGCTGTTGATAGAGTTTGCTGCTGCCTTCTTGCTGTTTGTCATCCCAAAATGTGATGCCTATATCTTTTTGACACATTAACATGACATATCTAAGGCAGCTTTACCAAGCAGAATCCTGAGGCAGTGATCTTCAGACTGATGTCCACATGTTCTGGTGGTGTAGAAAACTCTGCCAAAATGGTTGCAAGCATGGATGGCTATGGAGGAGCTCATTTCCGGATTCCTGGCTTCTCTGTGTAAATTTCTCAAAAATTGAAAAGGCATGCTATAAAGATATCATGAGGCTCATCTTTCCCACTTCCTTTTCCTCCACTGCTTTTTGCCTCTTTATACATCTCTCTTTTTGGATATTTACAAGGTGCTCTTTAATTCTAACATGTGGTCACAGATTTGTTTCATGACATATTTTCTGTCAAGAGATGAGGCCTCGTTAGATTTAGCTGAGCACAGGAGAAGAGAGGCTCTCTGGGCCATAAAGCCAAAGCTGTATATATTTTGCCTCTGCCCTGGAAGAAATCAGATTATACATAGGTCATAATGCTGTAGGCCAAGGCCCACGGAAAGGTCACGTGTGAACCTTGGGTGGATAGTTTCAGCTTAGCCAAGCCTTCAAGAGATTTCTGTCCATGTGCTGGACATAACATATAAATGAAGATGTGCTATGGTTGAATGATGGTGTTCTCTCCAAATTTTATAGTATGGGTTGAAACAAAATCTCCAATGTAAATAGTGCTGGGAAGTGAAGACTTTAAGCGTGATTACATTGTGAGGGCACAGCCTTCTCATGAAAATGATGGACTCCTAACCCAGAGGCCTACAAAATGACTGTTTTTTACAACTCTAGATTCTGGGGCTGTTTTTTTTTTTTTACAGCAATGAAAACCAAAATAGGTGTTCCTAAAAATACCTCTGGAGTGGCAAAGAAAAGGACAACTTGAGGTATCAGTGTATGTATAAGTATTTTATAACATTAAAAGACCCAAGCAACTTGGTAGCATGCATTATGATGTATCATGTTTTCAATAAAATTGTAAGAAGATTATTACAACACACTTATAAACTATTGCATAACTAAAGTAATTTTGATGTTTTACAGCAAAGTGGCTTTAAGTATATGAGTCATAAAAATCAGAAAATATAACACTATTATAATAACATTTCTATTTCTGTTTATGTAAGATGGATGTTCCTTTATGAAAAGAAATAATAGAATAGTGTGGAATCATGCCTCATTCTAAGATTATCATTCTTCATTAAACCCAGGAACTGAATAAAGAAAATATCCCTCACCATCTCATCAAGAGCTGTCTTCACAATAAAATTATACCTTTAGTGGTTTATAACTATTTGTCAGTATGTATAATTCAATTTCACCATTTTATCAGTTGTACAATAATAATTATAATCACAACCCATACAAGAAGCAATTTTTATAATATCTAGAGCTTAAGATCACAATAATATTTTCCCCAAGATTTTTTTCTCTAGATTTTTTTTTAATAAGTACTTTATTTTTTTTTCAAGTTACATCTCAGTCGCAAACCCTTCCCTATTCCCCCTTCTTGTCCCACCCTTCCACCCTCTTCCCCCCCCAACAGCTTCTCGTTTCATTCCAACAAATGGTTCTTTCTCTTATAACAGTAAATTCTATACAAAACAGCAGAATTAAATATGCCACATTTATGAGAGTTAAATGGCCCGGTATACCTTCCCAATGTCCAGTTCATACATATTTGGCCCCTGACTTTAACCTTCTACCTTCTAACCATCTCCATGAGTTTAAAGTTCTATAACTGACTTAGTTTTCATACTAACTTGCATCACTATTATAACCATCTTCTTAGATCTAGAACACCCTCTTGATTCCTAAACAACTCAAAATTTAGCTATGAGACTCAAGCTGTTTATTCTTCAACCACCTCAGAGAGCTGAGAAGGATAAATATATCTGATTGTATAGGAAGTGCAGGGCCTGCAGCTTCCAATACTAAGAAATGACAAACCAGTGACTACCTGGACAGTTCCCATTTTCTCTCCATACATTCCAGCATCAGTCTTCAGCCTTTTGGTCCTGTTTTTCTGACAGACATTTATTGTAGAGCAGGGATTGTGAAGGACTAACCTACCCTGTCTTGGCAGAGCTAGGCTGTCGACTTCCCTGCTACCAAGTTATAGACACATCAAAATGACATATTTAAGGTATCCTATATTATTTTTACATATGTATATATTTTGAAATGATTACCATCAAGCTAATTAACATATCCATCATCTCACATAGTTTTGAGGCTTAGAGAGTGAAAGACGGTGGTTGGTCAAAGGTCACTCACTGTCTCAGCTCTAAGATGAATACATACTGGACACCCAAAGTACAGTATAATAACTATAATTAACAACAATATATTTCATGGTCTACTTGAAATTTTCCAGGAAAATAGATTTCAGGTTTTGTCACTTTTTTACATACGTTTGTGTGTGTATGTTCAAATATGTGGGGCATACATGTGCATATGGAGGCCCAAGGCTGATGCGGGGAGTCTTTAATTCCTGTTTGTCCTGTTCATTCAGGCAAGGTCTCTCACTGAACCCTGCGCTCACCGACATAGCTAACTTAGCCCTCCTGCTCACTCTGGGAATGCCCTCTTTGAGTCTTCTGACTTCTCAAATTCCAGGCAGATCCCCATCCACCTGGTATTTCTGTAGTGATGGGGAACCAAACTCCAGTCTTCTTGTTCTTACACCAGGGCTTCCATCCACTGAACAATCTCCCTAGCAACTACCTTCGCAGGATGTGGTGTGTGTGTGTGTGTGTGTGTGTGTGTGTGTGTGTGTGTGTGTGTGTGGTGTGTATAGATGTGGTGTTGTGTGTGCTATAGCACATGTGTAGAAATCAAAAGACAACCTTTTGTGTCAGTGCTTGACTTCTAAATTGAGACAGAATTCATCCTTCACCACTGGAGGTTCAGGCTAGGTAGTCCAAGTATTTCAAGGTATTCTCCTGTGTTAGTCTCCTACCCTCCTTCCAGTAGAAACATGGGGATTGCAGTTTCTATTCTATTTAACTTTTTTTTTTCCTCAGGTCCTGGGGAGCCACATTCTGACCATGAGGCTTAGGTACATAGGTTTCACTCTAGGAAGTAGATCTCTTGTGGCTGTTTAAATTGAGGATACCAAATCCAAGACATATGAAACACTTAAATGAGTTTGAGATATATATATATATTAATTTCATTAAAACTCTCTGTCTCCTTCCACACCCTAGGAGCTTCTTTTTAATTTTGGTCTACTGCGTTATCATCTTCCTTTTCCTCTTTTTTTTAACAGAGGAGAGTATTTGAGAAAAATTATTGAGGACATGAGCCAGATGCTTTTGAAGATTGAATTTGGATTCCTGGAGTCAATATTTTTTTTTCTCTAACATAAGTTTTCTTTTACATCTGCAATGAACCACTTCTTGTTTCTTATATTACAAAATATTTTCACAAGCTATTTGTGTTTTTCCCCTTGTTGATTCATTCTGATTGTCCACTTCCTCCTCAGGTCTCTGATTACTTCTGTATGGAAGCAGGTAAGGTGAAGGGGGTATTCAACTATATTTCTTCCTAATCCTGATCTGTCCTCTGGGGCTTTCTGTGTGATTGGATCAATGCATTGTTCCCAAAGAGCAAGAGACTCAGTTTTTCTATCATTGTTATTGGTATTCTACAATATATTTTACTAATTTTGTGATTATAAATCAAGTCAGGAGTTATCAAGCAATGGCTTTGGTGATGAGAAGCTTTTAAATGGTTGTATCACAATGGCAGTCATTATTATTAGTATTAGTATTACAACTATAAAGGTAATAATGTGTGTTGAAAATGACCATGCTTAAAATGGAAACAGAAAAGAGAAAGTCTCATAAGTGGCAGGAAGAGGTGTGTGGCAACAAACCCTCGCTCATAGTTCACTGAAAATCAGCATGCTGTAAGATCTTTGAGTCAAGCATTTCCTCCATCCAGCTGCTGCCTAAGTGCCTTTAATTAGAAGGAACACAATACTGTCCAAACCATGATGTTGGCTAGCATCCATTTGTATTTGGTTCTTACAAAGGTCAGTATTTAATGCCATTATTGTTCACTCTGGAAGAGTGTGAGCCTACCTCCTCCAGCCAAAACTATCCTCCAGGCACAAACACAAATGTGACTTCCATTCCACATTAAGTTGAAGAAACATCATTTTCCTACCATCAGCAAAGCTGTAAGGAAAACAAACACACAAAGGGCATTTCTATAAATAGCACTGGACTTGTAGATGACACCTGTGGTATTTTCTACTCTGGCCCTCCTTGATGCTCATAATTAACCAGGGAACTTACACATGAGTATGGCATGACCTCTGCTGTCATGGCTTTAATCTGAAGAGCCTCCGAGCTTCAGTTCGGAATGCTTAATCACTAGCTGGTGACAGTGTTTGGCAAGGTTGTAGAAATTTTAAAATGTGGAGCCTGGCTAGAAGAAATAGGTCACTGGGGTAAGATAAACTATAGAGGGGCAGGTTACACACCCTGCTTCCTGGTCAGCCATGACCACTTACTCCCTCCATGATATTTTATCTAAGCACATTTTGGGGCCAACCATTATGAACTGAACCCTTGAAAACTATGAGTTAAAAAATAAATCCTCAAGGGAACATGGACATAGACTTTTTATTTTTTATTTTTTTTATTTTTATTTTTTTCTATTTTGTACCCTTTTTTATCTGTTTGTCTGCTTATTTGTTTGTTTGTTTTTTAGTTCTCTCTCCCAGGCAATGAGACACTTATCACTGGTGGTACTGCCTCATAGACCCCCAATGAATGAGGAGGCTCTTGGCCCTCATACGACCTCTGAACTGAGATGAGGGACTGTGATATAGGGACACCCCACCCCAGAGAAATGGGATGGAAGGGTTAGGGTGTAAAGAAAAAAAAAAATGAAATGTGAAGTTTTGGCCTTTTGCTACTAATTGTCATAAACTGTTTAGGATAATTAAGAAATGCAAACTAATAGTCATGCAAGCCGGTCATTGTGTTAGGTACTATGACAGTCTATTATAGTTATTTTCTAAGCTAATCAGAAATAAAGCTTCAAAGAGACAAGCAACATCTGCTTATCCTAATATAAGAGATAGATAGGGCCTCTTCAAAAATCTCAAGAGATCTGCAGAATATGGCATTCAAAGATGTTTTTGTAACTTTAGATTTTTTTTATATCAAGACATATCAACTCCTGACAGCACCCCCATTCTACTCCAAATAGAAGATGAGCATCGAAGAATCTCCAGTGGGAGATGATTGAATTAGTTGCAAGCCTATCTCTTGGCAGGAAAAACCCCTTGCTCCAACTGTAGACAGAATGCTGTCCAAAAAGGACAAAACTTGGAAGCAGGTAAGTCGACAGCCTAGCTCTGCCAAGACAGGGTAGGCAAGTCCTTCATAACCCCTGCTCTCTACAATCAATGTCTGTCAGAGAAATGGGGCCAAACAACTGAAGATCAATGCTGTAATGTATGGAGAGAAAATGGGAACTGTCCAGGCAGCCACTGGTATGTCATTTCTTAGTTTTGGAAGCTGCAGGCCCTGTACTTCCTATAAAATCAGATATATTTGTCCCTCTCAGGTCTCTGAGGTGGTTGAAGAATAGATAGCTAGAGTCTCATAGTTAAATTTTGAGTTGTTTAGGAGTCAAGAGAGTGTTATAGATCTAGGATGATGCTTTTAAAATTGTGTCGCAAGTTAGTATGAAAGCTGAGTTAGATATAGAACTTTAAACTCATGGAGATGGTTAGATAGTAGAATGTTAAAGTCAGGTACCAAATACATATGGACTGGACATTGGGAATGTATGCTAAGCCATATAACCCTCATAACTGTGGCCTAATTACCTCTGTTGTTTTGTATTGTATCTATTATTATAAGAGAAAGAACCATTTGTTGGACTGAAAAGGGGAACTGTTGGGGGAAATAAGATATACCTTAAACTTAAAAAAAAAAGGGAAGAGAATGGGGGGTTGAAGGTGGGAGGGTGGGACTGGAGGGGGGAGTAGGGAGGGGAATGTGATTGAGATGTAACTTGAAGAAATAAAAAATAAATTATTTTTAAAAATCCTCCTTTTAAATTGGCTTATGGTAGGCATTTTCTCACAACCTCATGGAAAGTTACTAAGATATCTACCTTCCATCCACAGCTGATTGGCCCAGAGGCCGGCACTCAATCCACATTTGTTCATCCTGTTGTCCCTTCTCCTGAGACACAGATGATGACTTCAGGGGTGACCATCTATACCAAGCTGGGCCAAGAAAACTCACAGTCAGTTTATTCTTTATGGTGAAGAGGAAAATTCATGTCATCTTTTATGTCATGTAGCGCAGGACAAGGGGGAATGCTCCAATTGCAATGCAGGCCCAACTGTGTCTCTGACACCCCTTGCATTCTTTGAGAGATCTAAGGATCTTGTGAACAAATCATTATTTTTGGTAAAAATGGTTTTGTTTTAGATCTGAATTTGCAAACAGTGAGTCCCTCACTTATATAATAATATTTATATTTATCAGGTCTGACTAAAAGTGAATATATAGCCTTTTGTAAAGCTTAAGATATAATTACATCGATACAAAATTAAGATTATATTTGGCCACATTGGTATTGATCTTTATATATTGATACAAAATTAAGGGTAACGCTTCTTAAAGGTATTGTTCGTAGTAATACTTAAAAATGAAATGTCAAATTTTGACCTCTTGCTACCAACCGACATAAACTGTTTAGGATAATTAAGAAACGGAAACT
>CAJQZJ010034075.1:5342267-5369641 GCA_907164525.1 Lophiomys imhausi | reverse complement strand
TTAATTTTATATGTTTGTCTTAAAGCTTTATTAAAAAATTAAAGAGATATGTCCTGGATAGTTTTATGTCAACTTGACACAAACTAAAGTCATGTGACAGAAGAGAACCTCAGTTAAGAACATTCCTTCATAAGATGGAGGTGTAGGCAAGTTGTAGGGTGTTCTCTTAGTGATTAGTGGGGGGGAGGGCCCAGCCCCTTTTGAGTGATGCCATCCCTGGGCTGGTGGTCCTGAGTTCTATAAAAAAGCAGGCTGAGCAAGCTGTGGTAAGCAAGGCAGTGAGCAGCACCCGTCCATGGCCTCTGCACCAGCTCCTGCCTCCAGGTCCCTGCCCTGTTTGAGTTCCTGTCCTGACTTCCTTCAGTGATGAACAGAGATGTGGAAGTGTGAGCCAAAGAAACCTGTTCCTCTCCAAATTGCTTTTTAGTCATGGTGTTTCATCACAGCAATGGTAACCCTAAGACAGGACGCAAATTCAACAACTTTGTAACCTGAGAACGGCAATCTTGAGCCAGAATTTATTGTCAAAGAGTTTTGAAGTGTTTTAGCTTCGTTCTAGAATTTTGTCATAATAAAGCAGTGTTCCAGATGGCAACTATTGTCATAAATAACATGACCAAGAGCAACTTGAGAAAAGAAAGAGTTTATTTCGGCTTATAGTTTATAGAAATCATGTTTATAGTGATATACTTTATAGTGTTAGTGATCTATCGTGGAAAGAAACCAAGACAGGAACTA
Organism: Lophiomys imhausi; assembly: GCA_907164525.1. Classification (NCBI taxonomy): domain Eukaryota; kingdom Metazoa; phylum Chordata; class Mammalia; order Rodentia; family Muridae; genus Lophiomys; species Lophiomys imhausi. Next base: position 5,368,903 of record CAJQZJ010034075.1, on the reverse strand, counting down.
GAAAGAGGAATTGAAATCGAGATCATGAGGAATGCTCCTTACTAACTTGCTTCCCATGGCTTATTCTGTTTGCTTTCTTACACACCCCAGGACCACCTGCCCAGCTGTGGCACCAAACACAGTGCAATGGATCCTCCCTTATCAATCGCTAATCCAGAAAACACCCCCACAAACTTGCCTGTGGGTGAATCTTACAGAGGTTTCCTTTCTTCAGATGACCATATTGTGTGTCAAGTTGACAAAAAACTGGGCAGCTCTCTGGACCCTTACTTTTCTCACATCCTTCTTTGCTATCTATTGGTAAAGTTGTTACACATGTGAAAAAACTAACAAAGAGATCATCCTAGTGAACTTCAATGAAAGCAAGCTATCAGTTACTGGATTTGTATATGGGGGGGGGCTGGTATGCAGAGAAAGTCAGGGGGAATATTTGACTCAGACGTCTATATTCTGCCCTGTATTTGATTTCAACCACTGTGCTTTTTCCAGTGGCTCCCATAATACTTTTTAGGTAGTAGTCTATTGTCTAATTTTTTTCAAACACTGTTAAAAGCAATAAAAACACAGGAAAATATTGACATTGATTAACAAGGTATGTAATGAAACCCAAAGAATTAAAGGTCAGAAGGATATTTGGTAGAAATAAATTGTTTAAAACAAAATTTACATTTCTATAACCATACATAGTTTTAAAATATTTAGCTGAAAATAAATTAAATCAATTTTTGATATACTTATATAATTTGCTATGAGAAATAAAGTTAAAAATAATTTCCACAAAAATATCATAATCACCATGAGTGTAGCTGTGGTACAAATACCTCAGAAGTAACCAACAACTCTCTATTTGGACTTTAAGACTCATTCAACAACAAGAGGTATACCATATCAGGTACTGAAAGCACAGCTAACTACTCAGAGTTAATGAAACTTTGATTATTGGAGGAGAATTTACAATCACTAATTCACTAAACCAGCATAATCTCTATAACTATAAATATTTGTTCTTATACCCACAGATAGTCTTCACACCTTATCAAGGAAACTTCTCATTCGATAGATGGAGACTGCTACAGAAAACCACAACCAGTCAAAAGGCAGAGTTTTTGGAGCCTAGTCCCAGTAGACAAATCCAAAGAACAAGAACACTCTCACACCTAAGACTTGAGGAACATTGTGGAAGAGAGGGTGGAAAGATTGTAAGAACCAGAGGATCAGAGAGTTTACTGTGAGATTGTATTTCATAGTAGCATCAGAAGCTATACCTGTGAAGTCTCACCAACATGACCACCCAGATGTGAGCTGAACAAGGATGACATCAGTAGACATTCCAAACTGTATGGGGAAAAACATGTAAGGTCTCAACCATACACAAAGAACTATAAGCAACTGAGCAACACAGGGAGTGGGAAAGGTAGTTAGTTCTCCCAGGAAGGGCACATGGAGTGGTCGTCCAATGGCAAATAGAAGGTATACTGGGCCAATTTACTCTCATAAATGTGGCATATTTATATCTATTGTTTTGTATAATACTTACTGTTATAAGAGAAGGAACCAGCTGTTGGACTGAAAGGGGAAACCTCTGGAGGGAAGAGGGTGGAAGGGCGGGTTAGGAAGGGGGAATAGGGAGGGGTTTGTTACTGAGATGTAACTTGAAGAAAGAAAAATAAAGTATTAAATAAAAAAAAACATACCTACAAATAGCATTATGTAGACTCAACAAGTTATATTTGAGAATATATATGTATATACAAATACACAAATGCATGTAACAGCAATTAGTGAAACAGGAGGCCATTAATTTGAAGGAGAATAGAGGAGGGAAGGGAAAGGAGAAATGTTGTACTTAAATTATAATCTTAAAAATAAAAAGGTTTTAATCACAAAGTATGTAACTAGAAAAATATTCAATCAAAACAAATAAGTCGAGCTCCCGATTAAATTACAAACCACTAGCAGGTGGGCAGACAATGTGCTTAGGGCTGGCCATATTTAAAATGCTTTCCAGTAGGATAGTGCTTCCTTCCTCCTTTCCCTACTTCCCTTCTCCCTCCTCCCTTTTGGATAATTTATTTCTAGCTTTTAGGCAAGGGCCACACAAGGAAGGAAATCCACAGGGGATTAGATGCTGGGATGGTAACTCCATGGGCTATGCTGGACTCGGCAGCCAACCTCCTATCAGAGCACCCTGCAGCCACTTCTGACAGACAGGAATAAAGCTGACTGGAGGTCCTTTTGCCTGGGCCTGTGCAGGAGCAAAGTCTCTGAAACTGCTTGGAGGTGAATGGAGGTAGGAGGTGCCAGAGTAGGATTCCTACCATGCAGCCTGCCTGGATGTTGGGCTAGGCATAATGGAATTGCAGAGGGTATGCTGGGCGCTGTCCCTGGCCTACACCAGGCAGGTGCCTTACAACTACAACCAACTGGAAGGGAGATTAAAACAGCTCCATGATGGTAGAACTCATGAGCTCCCTGTCCAGCACCATGTCTGTCAGCATTCCGACACGCTCCCTACCAGGATGACAATGAACCAACCTCTGAACTGTAACCCCAATTAAATGTTTTCCTTATAAGAGTCGCTGTGGAGTAGATTCAAGACGGCATCAGCCCCCAGCGCCAGAGGGGCCTGGGGCTGCTTTGAGGAGCTTGAGAGACCCACTTTGCAGGACTGACCCCACCCCCCCGAAAAGAGGATGAACCTGCAGAGCACACCGTGTCTCTGGAACAACTTAAAAAGCACAGTGGGGTAGGTCTTATGGGACGATGCTTTTAAAAAGTGATTTCATAGAATTGGAAAAAAAAAAAAAAAAGATAGCAGAGTAGACCAGCATGAGGTGAACAGAAGCGGAACTAGAGATGCTGCAGAGGTGGAGGTGTCAGTTATGGGAGCAAAGCTGCTGGAGGCTGGTGTCTCCAATGGAGCCACATACCCATTATTGCCGCTGCAAACAGCGGCAATTTCCTAGATCAAGCCTCTTCAAAAGATCTCTATGGCCAATACTGCCGCCAGAGGCCATGTTGGTTTCATGGTCCCTGTTACCACTGGAGGGTCATGGTGATGTCTGTGGTCTGTGCTGCCTCCTGAGACCATGTTAAGGTTAGCGATTTCTGCTGCTGCTGCCAGCTGCCAAGGCCAAGGAAGCTTCTTTTATAATGGTAACAATGACTGACTGCAGACTCATAATTGAGAATGAGAGACATTGAAGGCTTCTGGGACAACATTCCTGCTACGGCACACCCCCCCCCACAATAAAGAGTCCAGACAGGAAGCTATTGAAGAGAGTCCTTTAAATATGATAAAGATGCTGAAGTGTAGTTCTTCAGTTGATGGCTTCTGTTGCGGTGGGTGGGGACCTCAGTTTTCTTTAACGGACTGGCCACTGGGAATTTGACCATGCTCCAATGAGTATATGGGCAACACAAATTGGACTTGGTGTGTTTTCTTTTTATGGGGAGGGCAAAAGTGTGGGAGGGTGAACCTGGAAGGACTGGGAAGCAAGTGTGATCAGGTATTGTATGAAATTCCCAAATAATTTTTAAAAATATTATGTTGGGGAAAAATAGATGTCATACCATATTTAATAATTGTTTAGATTGAAATTAATAGTATTAATCATTTTATTGAAACAAAAAATAAAAATGGTTTAACTATTATAGAAGTGTCACTGTAACCGAACTTTTAAAATATTATTTAACACTTATTTATTACTAAATTCACTTATTACAAACACCAACAATTTCTTAACTATTAATCCTATAAATTCCTACAACCCCTTTAACCTATCCACTAAACCTATTGATAATTATAACAACTACTTTCATAACCTTTTAGAATGATACAGTCTCTGGGGCAGGTCCTCAGTCGTCAGGAACACAGTCTTTGTTGTAGATTCTTTAATGCACTTAGCAATCCTTTTTCTGGATCTCTCAGATGCAGGTTCGTCAGGGTAAGTTGGTTACTGCAGTCTCACCTTAAATAAGGCTTCATGCTTTCTTCTCTGTGGGAGACCCCAGCCATCTGCAGGCCAACTTACTTCTTTTGAATCAGGAACTCAGCTGCTCTGCCTCAGTCCTTAAAGCCAGGCACCATTTCCTTTAGGCCACTGTTCGGACAGATTAAACCCCTCTAGGCAAAAGCTGAGCCACAGGGTCCAGTCCTTGGCCTTTTGGTGTCTTGCTCAGGCTTTCTTTGCTCACCGGCTTCTTTCTGCTTTAGGGAGAGAGCTGGCCATCAATGGCCAGCCCTATTTTCAACAGGACTCTTGGAGCTCTCTAGCATCAGGGGCCTCTTCTCTTCTGGGCTCCACGCACTGTCCTTAAATAGGAGGAACTCTGTTTCAGCTTAATTTGGGCTCTGCCCACTTAGCAGCTGAAAACAATGTCAGGCCAGATACTTTGTTTCTTCAAGTCTATTGAGTCTTTCCTGTTTTCCTGACTTCAAACTTGTTTTTCAGTCTATTGAGTCTTTCCTGTTTTTCCTGACTTCAACCTTGTTTTTCAGTCTATTGAGTCTTTCCTGTTTTTGCTGACTTCATGCTGATAATGCTCTTCAGGCCCCGAATTAAGAGACAGTATCAGAAACTCCTATATATTTTCTAAATCTAATTTATCTAACCCCTACATGTCACCAAATAATTGAGTTAACAAAGAATGATAATCGGTATGTCAAACAGCTCATCAATATTAGTGCAACTATAAATGAAAACATTAGTATTAATAAGTACCGAGATAAAATATCTTTGGATTTAGTAACAAAAATCAAAATGAAGGGATCAAAAATATGAAGCTTAAAATATTACACTTCTGTTCCTTTCTTTGGGACTGATACAAAATTATAACCATCACCATTACTAAATGCAAAGAATTGCTGCTGAGAATAAGATCAACATCTACAAAAAGATTGCTAAAGCAAATAATTTGGATTTGGTTCACATAGCACCTGAAATGTAGGAAAAGATATTGAATCTTATCTGAGGCTCCCCGTTTAGGCTTGCCTTGGACAGCAAGGAGCCCAAGGAACTTAAGTTATAACCTTCCTTACCTTATAATGAACTTCAATGACCCGTATAACCCATAGCTTCCCCTTCTCTAGCTCCATTCATTGCCAGTGCCATGAAGTCTTTCCAGGCACAGTTCTGGTAGAAGAAGACTGGGGCAAGGAACAAAGGGAAGAGAAGAGAAGTCCTGTGAGCACAGGTTTAATTCATAGAGAACTTTGCATTGGCTTTCTAACTTTGAGAACTGGGGTGAAAGTTGGATCTTTTCCAGCTATGAGACTAGATTATTACTGAAGTCCAAGTGAACCCACTCATACCTGTGATTCTACTACCACCACAATAAGCTTCTTGCCCTGCCTCAAATTAACTTTTTTTTCTTTTTTTTTCAATTTTTTAAAATAATTTATTTTTTATTTCTTCAAGTTACATCTCAATCACAATCCAATCCCTACTCCCCCTTCCAGTCCCACCCTTCCACCCTCCTCCCCCTCAACGCCCTATCCTCTTCCCTTTTTTTTTTTTTAGTTTAAGGTATTTCTTTTTTCCCCCAACAGTTCTCCCTTTCAGTCCAACAAATGGTTCTTTCTCTTATAACTATAAATACAATACAAAACAACAGAAATAAATAGGCCACAATTATAAGAGTTATATGGCTTAGTATACATTCCCAATGTCCAGTCCACATGTATTTAGCACCTGACTTTAACATTCTACTATCTGACTTTTAACACACAGTGATCAAAACCCTGTCCAAACTCTAGCCTTATGCTTAGAGCATTGCTTGCTTCTCAGCAAGTCTGAGCTGCTCACTGAAATGGCTATTAGACACAGATCCAATTCTATCTTTGTCATAGTCTTCCTGCTTATAGTAGCACTACAGTGTCCAATTATTATGTTTATCCTTGTTATTAAAATCCTAATACCCAGTCTGCAATCTAACTCTTACCCAAAGTACCTGTCCCAGCCCTGAAGGCATGTCCAATTTAAGGACAACTGTACTTCTCCCTCAGTCTTCTGCTGTTGTCACTTCCCTGATGTAACAAACTGTAACCTGAAGCATTTCATCACAGCAACAGGAAGATAAACTAAGACAGAACCTGGCACCAGGAGCTGGTCTTTACCCTGGTAGATCCGGCTGTGTGACTTGGAGGGTTTTGTAACAGTTTTGTAGAAGAAATGTGGAAGAGTCTCAGACTTTGGACTAGAAAAGCCACTGGCTGCTATTAGAAAATTTTAATGGACATTTCCAGTGGGTGCTTGGAAGACAAGATCGCTGAAAGAAACATGAACAGTGAGTACCTGGATCTTGAGGGTTTAGAGCAGAACCAAGACTCTATCAGGGTTCTGAGCTAAGAGCCATTCATGTGATATTTTGACCAAGATTTTGGCTTCAGTCTCCCTGAGTGAAGTTCTGAGTGAAGCTGAATCAAAGATAATGGAGTAAATTTTTTTAAAGAAGTAAAGGTATGTGGACAAACTTTAATTTCTAGAAAAATAGAGTACAGACAAAACAACTATAACTTAACAAAGATTAATGTCTTTAAAAAAAAGTATCCTGGCATTCTACACTGAGGCAATATTAAAGTGTCTCCTCAGGGTCATCATATAGATTGTAATACAGCTGTGGTCCAAGCAAGCCAGGCTACATCTCCATCTAGCAGCAGAACTTGGCAAAAGGTCTTTGTGGTATTGCTTTTAAAGGCATGGAAGCTGCAAGGTTTAAAAGGTCACCAAAAGTAACTGAGACCAGACACTGTACACCAGGGTTGGAGTCTGCATAGAGTCATTGAGAGGCCACTGCACAAAGCTGTGAAGGTAAACTCCTCAGTGGAGGGGACCTTTGGATTGTGGGGATGGCAGGACCTTGGGAGATTGCTGCTGGATGTCTGAAAGTGTGGATTAAAGGCAGCCTAAGTTTAAGGGAGAAACTTTGTGTGTTGCAGGTGGCAGAGCAGGAAGAATGGGGCTTCCCAGGTCTTTGGGATCCCAGTAGATCATATTACAAGTTCTGGATCCTGGACTGCAGGACTTGGTGTTTCCCCTTCTGGGTTTTGTATTTTTGGTGTAATCACTTCTCACTGTGTCCCCAGTTCCTCCATTTTGAAATCAGAATGCTTATGTTGTGTTATTACATGTTGGATGAGCAACTTTACGTTTTTATTTTATAGAAGTTGACAGTTGACTTTGAACTTTTAAAATATTGGAGCTACTAATGATTATGGGGATATCTAGAGTTGGATTGAATGCATTTTACACTATAAGATGGTCATGAACTTATAGATACAAGGGCTGACAGGCTTTGGCTTAAGAGGAATGTATGTCAAATTGACAAGGAGTAGAGTTGTGATGGTATTTTTGATAATGTACTTGGCACAATATTGAATCACTGGGGAAGGGAGTCCTAAGGAGGGATTGCCTGGATTAGATTGGCCTCTGGCCAATCTATGGGGTATTATTTTGATTAAATTAATTGAATTGGAAAGACCCACCCACTGTGGAGGGCAGCATGCCCCAGGCAGTTATACCAAGATTCTACAAGGGTAGAAAAACAAGTTGGGTACTGGCATACACTCAGTCTATTGCTTTCTCCTCTCTTGGCTCTGGATGTAATGCGACCACATCTCTCAAGTCACTGCCACTGTGATTTCTCTGCCATGATGGATAGCGACCTGGGACTATAAGTGAAGCATATACTTTCTTCCTTAAGTTGCTTTTCTCAGAGTATTTCATTGCAACAACTGGGAAACAAACTAAGACAACTCCTGTACTTCCCATCCCCACCATGCCGCTACATCCTTGAGTCCAACTGTCACAAGAGTGGCTGGTTGGTTCCTTTTGTTAGGCGTGTTCACTATAGAGCTATTGAACTCAGTCGGACAGTATTTCAGGGAGCTCTGTTGGATATGATGATATGGACATGGCTGTGAAATCACTTTAAGGGATCACTCAGTGAAGAACACCAGGAAAGTATAAACTGCATGTGCTGAAGAGTCCAGTCAATTTCTTGCCCAAAATCCACTGTGTCCAGAACCATGACATTCCCAGACCTAATTTCTTTAAGACAAAACAATCCTATTCTCCTTTGACCTCTTGCTCCTGCCTCATCTCCACCTTCTCTCATCACACTAGGGACTTTTCTTTTGGTTTCTCTCCAAAATTACACTTTAATCTCTGAGTTCCAATTTGTCTGGAAATTCTACACCCACAACTGTTTCTGTGGAACTATCTTTCCAAAGGTTTGAGCTTCACAATGGATAGATATGTTACAAAACAAAAATAAAACAGAACATCACACTGGGCTAAAGCCATCTTATGATTTTTTTTGAAGAAAAAAAAAAAAAAAACAGAAGTGGGGGCTGGCTATATAAGCAACTGTTGAAAAACCAAACAAACGACAGCACCCAGTTCAGATCTGACCCTATCCGGGGGCTGAACTGTGTTTGCTTTGAGGTTTTGTGAAAGGTCACAGGGCCTAACAAAGTTCAGATGAGATTTTGGCTGTTTTTCCATGAAGCTCTGGCTCAGAACTTGTGCATTTCATGTGGTTTAGGGTTTTCAGTTCTTTGCCCAATGGTAATAAATAATTCATTCTCAGCATGGAAAGCAATTAAATGTATGGCCTCTTGGGTTTTGGTCTTAGGAACCTGTATTTATTTATTAAAAGTTGGGAGAAGAGCTAAATGGTCTAGAAGTGGGCTCACACATAATGAGGTGGGTGAATTTGCTGAAGACACAACATTTTAGATGAACAGAGGCCTGAAAAGCAAAAAAGGAAGTCTCAAAGCACCAATAAAATTGGGCCATTGGGAAACTTGCTAATGAATGGAATTTAGCATTGGCCTATAAGGAATAAGTCAGAACTGTTTGAAAAGCCCCTGGAATGCCACATGAAAAGACCCAGCAACATCTGTCCTCAGCCCTCACCAGCACTCTGGAGGGTCCCTGGAGCCTTCCCATGAAGACACCTCCTAGAGATTCTCCAGTGGGTATTGGACTCATCCTCAGACTCATGCTGGGGGTGTGGGGTGAGATTGAGGAAGATCCTCCTAACAGGTCTCCCTCTAGTTAGTTATTTTTTAGACAAATGTGGTGCATTAGCTCACAAAGGTTTTCTGTAACAAAGTACCATAGACCATGTGAAAAGAGAAATTTATTTTCTTCAGTTCTGGACTGTAAAACTTCAAGCTCAAGGTCTCAAGAGGCTTTGCTTTTTCTCAGAGTTTTCCTTGGTTTATAGCAGGTTCTCTTCTCCCTGTGTGTTCATGCAGTCTTCCTCTATGCGTGTCTATATTCTCATGTTTTCTTATAACAGCACCAGGCATATTACCTAAGAACCCTCCCCTATATGGCCTCAGTTGACATTACTACTTTTTAAAAGATCATCACCAGGTATGGTCACAGTTTCCTTCACACTAGGGACTCGGCGCACATGATCAAGGTACAACAGTCAATGTCACACCCTTCTGCAAGGTCCTGTGTGTGTTGAAGGTACATAACTCCTCCATACTGATACAGACTGACAAGGTGAGACAGGTTCTGTCTGAAGGGAGGCCAGTCCTCTCCTTGTACCTCATACCTTCATCCGGGCTCATACTGATGGAATACACACAGAAAAGAAGGTGAAACAGTGGTGCAGCCATTTAGGAAACATGCAGAAAGAAACTATATTTGTACTCACTTATTTTCAAGGACAAGTGTCCATTTGTCAGACTTCCTGAACTAGAATACATCCATAAATACAGTTCTTCATATATTTTCCATAGTGTGCCCAGCAACACCTACTTAGGGCTTCAGTGAAAAATATGCATGAGTATTGAGTACATGGTATGCTAGAGTCCATGGAGGTATTCTGATGCTCTGACAGAACTTATCTTTCAGTGGGAGATTCTCACAGTACATAATTATTTGATAGATTTTTTAAAATCCTTCATTGTCTGTGGTAAGGTAGCCAGCAACGACTATTAGGCCAATTGTGTTGATCATGCCATTTCTTTTCTTTTTTTTTTTCACAGGCAATTTCCTCTTTATAAATTGAAAATAGGGCAATCCAAGATGGTGGCGGCCTGCGCAGACGTATTTTGATTTCGGGGTTAACAGTCACAGGGCGGCCAGTGTTGGAGGACACTGTACAAATGGCTGGACCCCCTCTATATCTCACCCAACTACCCAGGGACCACTGAGGGTCCCTGGGCAGGACGCTCCTTCCCACTCTCAAACACGCAAGGAAGCCACTGGACCCAGGAATTGGGACCCCCCATCCCCCACCAGGAGAGACACTCTGGGTAAGTTCCAATCTAATACCCAGCAGGGAGATTCAGATCCCATGCAGAGATAATCCCCACCCTGCTGGGCACCCCCCAGGTCTTGCAAAGACGATCCAGCTATCTGGCTAAAGGTTGCGACCCTTGGAAGTGAGAGCAGCTGGGCTGCAAAGTGCGTTCAGACTGCAGATTGCAGCCCACTGCTGTAACATCACTGGCCAGTTTCCAGGCCGTGGGAGGGGCGAGGCTATTGGGGGTGAAGACAGATTTACCCACCACAGAAGCCAACCCCGGGCAAACTGCGAGGTATTTGAAACAGTTGTATATCGGACTTTTTTAACTAGTACTGGCCCTTCCAGCGGGGAACCAGAGCTTACTTGTACACAGCTCCACACCCTGGATTAATTAGGTCTCCACCTAGGAGGCGGGGCTGAATGACTCACCTTATAGGGGTGGAGTAAGGCAACTCGACTCCTACACCAAAGCGCCCCTTTGGATCCAAGTCCAGAAGACAGCTAAAAAAATTCCACACGGCCAGAGGCCCCAGACAAAAAAAAAAAAAAAAAACAAAAAAACAGAGTGAAATGACTCCAACAAAAGAAAGCAACGCTATTCTACCAGCACGAACCACCTCACCACAGCTGAAACACATGAAAACGATGACAATTCTTCATTATGGAAAGTGATAAAGTCCCTTCAAGAAGAACTTAAATCTATGAAGGAATTCAAAGAAGCCAAATTGCACATACAAAAGAAATGGAAAACACCATTAGAGAACTTCACAACAAGGTAAGTCAACTTGAACAAGAAAAAGAGAGGGCAATGGAAGACTTCCAGGTGAAGACAAGCAAACAGGAGCAGGATATGTACAAAACAAAAAACATCACTAAAGAAATGAAAATGGAAATGGAAACAATAAAGAAAACACAGTCAGAGTTAAAAATGGAAATGGAGAATCAAGGGAAGAGAACAGGAACTATGGATTTGAGTACCAAAAATAGGATTCAAGAGATGGAAGAAAGGATCTCAGGCATGGAAGATTCGATGGAAGAAATCAATACAACATCCAAAGAAAATGAGAAAGCTAGAAAATCTCTCACCCACAACATCCAAGAAATCAAGGACTCAATGAAAAGACGGAACCTAAAAATTATAGGCATAGAGGAAAGAGAAGACTCCCGACTCCATGGTCCAGGAAATATCTTCAACAAAATCATAGAAGAAAACTTCCCAAACCTAAAGAAAGAGATGCCAGTAAAAATCCAAGAGGCTTACAGAACACCAAACAGATTAGATCAGAAAAGAAACTCCTCTCGCCACATAATAATAGAAACTCCAAATGTAGAGAACAAAGAAAGGATATTAAAAGCTGTAAGAGAAAAAGGCCAAGTCACATACAATGGCAGACCCATCAGAATCACACCTGACTTCTCCTCAGAAACTTTAAAAGCTAGAAGGGCCTGGATGGATGTAATACAAAACCTGAGAGAACATAAGTGCCCAGCCAGACTACTATACCCAGCAAAACTCTCTATCAACATAGATGGAGAAAACAAGATATTCCATGACAAAATCAAATTCAAACAATACCAGCCCTACAAAAGATCCTAGAAGGAAAATTCCAACACAGAGAAGATAACTATATCCAAGAAAACAGAGGAAATAGAAACCTCCACAGTAACTAAACAAAAAGAAACACAAGACGACCAGCTATCCAAAATAATGGGAAATAAAAACCCCTGGTCACTAATACCCATCAACATCAATGGACTCAACTCACCAATAAAAAGGCACAGACTTACAGACTGGATCCGTAAACAAGACCCATGTTTTTGCTGTATGCAAGAAACACACCTCACTATTGAAGATAAACACTATCTCAGAGTAAAGGGCTGGGAAAAGGTTTCCCAAGCAAATGGACCCAGGAAACAAGCTGGAGTAGCCACCCTAATATCAAACAAAATAGATTTCCAATTAGAGTTTATAAAAAAAAGACAGAGAAGGGCATTACATACTCGTTAAAGGAAATATCCACCAAGAGGACATCTCAATATTGAACATCTATGCCCCAAATACAAAGGCACCTACATTTATAAAAGAAACGCTTCTAAAACTTAAATCACACATTGATCCAAACACTTTAATAGTGGGAGACTTCAACACCCCACTCACAACTATGAACAGATCATCAAGACAGAAGCCAAACAGAGAAATATTGAGTCTAAAAGAGATCATGAACCAAATGCACCTAGCAGGTATCTACAGAACGTTTTACCCAAACACAAAAGAATACACCTTTTTCTCAGCAACACATGGAACCTTCTCCAAAATCGACCATATAGTTGGACGCAAAGAGAGCCTCAACAGATACAAGAAAATTGAAATAACCCCTTGTATCATATCAGACCACCATGGAATAAAGCTGGACTTCAATAGCAAAAGAATCAACAGAAAGTCTACACTCACATGGAAATTGAGCAACTCTTTAGTAGAGGACCACAGGGTCAGGAAGAAATAAAGAAGGAAATCAAAGACTTCTTAAAATCCAACAAAAATGAAGACACAACATACCCAAACCTATGGGACACAATGAAAGCTGTGCTATGAGGAAAGTTCATAGCATTAAGTGCCTTCAAAAAGAAAATTGTGACAGCTCATATTAGCGAATTAACAGCTAAACTGGGTGAATTGGAAAAAAAAGAAGCAAACACTCCCAAGAGGAGCAGAAGGCAGGAGATCATCAAACTTAGGGCTGAAGTCAACAACTTAGAAACAAAAAGAACTATACAAAGAATCAATGAAAGCAAGAGTTGGTTCTTCGAGAAAATCAACAAAATAGACAGGCCCTTAGCCAAATTAACTAAAAGACAGAGGGAGAAAACACAAATCAACAAAATCAGAAATGAAAAGGGAGAAATAACAACAGACATTGAGGAAGTCCAGAGAATATTTGGATCGTACTTTAAAAATCTATACTCCACCAAATTTGAAAACATAAGTGAAATGGACAATTTTCTTGATAGATTCCACCTACCGAAACTAAATCAATTCTATTTCCTGAGGGGTTATAGAAACAGTCATTAAAAATCTACCGACCAAAAAAAAAAAAAGCCCAGGACCAGATGGCTTTAGCACGGAAATCTACCGGACCTTCAAAGAGGAGCTAACACCAATACTTTTCAAACTCTTTCACAAAATAGAATCTGAAAGAACATTGCCAAACTCATTCTATGAGGCCACAGTCACCCTGATTTCTAAAACACAAAAAGACCCAACAGAGGAAGAGAACTTCAGACCAATCTCCCTCATGAACATAGATGCAAAAATACTTAATAAAATACTAGCAAACCAAATTCAAGAACACATCAAAAGTCTCACACACAATGATCAAGTAGGCTTCATCCCAGGAATGCAGGGATGGTTCAACATATGAAAGTCTATCAACGTCATTCACCATATAAACAAGATGAAAGAAAAAAAACCACATGATAATCTCGCTAGATGCAGAAAAAGCATTTGACAAAATCTAACACCCCTTCATGCTAAAAGTTCTGGAGAAAATGGGCATACAAGGACCGTACCTAGCAATAATAAAGGCAATATAAAGCAGGCCAGTGGCCAACATCAAATTAAATGGAGACAGACTTGAAGCATTTCCTCTAAACTCAGGGACAAAACAAGGATATCCACTTTCATCATATCTCATCAATATAGTACTTGAAGTCCTTGCTAGAGCAATACGACAACTAAAGGAGATCAAGGGGATAAACATCGGAAACGAAGAAGTCAAATTATTCCTATTTGCAGATGGTATGATACTATACATAAGCGACCCCAAAAATTCCACCAGAGAACTCTTACAGCTGATAAACACCTTTAGCAAAGTGGCTGGATACAAAATTAATTCAAAAAAAATCAGAAGCCCTTCTTTATACAACAAACAAATGGGCTGAGGAAGAAATAAGGAAAACAACCCCCTTCACAATAGCCACAAACAACATAAAATACCTGGGGGTAACTCTAACCAAGCAAGTAAAGGACCTGTACAACAAGAACTTCAAGCCCTTGAAGAAAGAAATGGAAGAGGCCTTTAGAAGATAGAAAGATCTCCCATGCTCATGGATAGGTAGGATCAACATAATAAAAATGGCCATCCTACCAAAAGCAATATACAGATTCAATGCAATTCCTATCAAAATACCAGCACAATTTTTTTAGACTTGGAAACAGCTATTCTCAATTTCATATGGAACAACAAAAAGCCCAGAAGAGCTAAATCAATCCTGTACAATAAAAAAACATCTGGAGGTATCACCATCCCAGATTTCAAGCTGTACTACAGAGCAATAGTTGTAAAAACAGCATGGTATTGGTATAGAAACAGACCAGTAGATCAATGGAATCGAATTGAAGATCCAGAAATAGACCCTCTCACACTTATGGCCACCTAATTTTTGACAAAGAAGCCAAAATGGCACAATGGAAGAAGGAAAGCATCTTCAACAAATGATGCTTGTCCAACTGGATGTCCACTTGTAAAAGAATGAAATTAGACCCATACTTATCACCTTGTACAAAACTTAAGTCCAAGTGGATCAAAGACCTTAACATAAGGCCGGTCACACTAAATCTACTAGAAGAAAAAGTGGGAAAAACTCTCAAACGCATTGGCACAGGTGACAACTTCCTGAACAGAACACCAAAAGCTCAGGACCTGAGATCAACAATCAATAAATGGGACCTCATGAAACTGAAAAGCTTCTATAAGGCCAAAGAAACTGTCATTCGAACAAAACGGCAGCCTACAGACTGGGAGAAAATCTTCACCAACCCCACATCTGACAGAGGGCTAATATCCAAAATCTACAAAGAACTCAAGAAATTAAATGCCAAGAAACCAAATAATCCAATCAAAAAATGGGGGACAGAGATAAATAGAGAATTCACAAAGGAGGAATCCCTAATGGCTGAGAAACACTTGAAGAAATGCTCAACATCCTTAATCATCAGAGAAATGCAACTCAAGACGACTCTGAGATTCCATCTCACGCCTGTCAGAATGGCTAAGATCAAAAACTCAAATAACAGCACATGCTGGCGAGGGTGTGGAGAAAGGGGTACCCTACTCCATTGCTGGTGGGAGTGCAGGCTTGTGCAACCACTATGGAGGTCAGTCTGGCGATATCTTAGAAAACTTGGAATAGCTCTGCCTCAGAACCCAGTCATACCACTTCTGGGTATACACCCAAATGTGCCTTCACGGAATCATAAGGAAGTTTCCTCATCTATGTTTATAGCAGCCTTATTTGTAATAGCTAGAAACTGGAAACAACCCAGATGACCCTCAACTGAAGAATGGGTTAAAAAACTGTGGTACATCTACACAATGGAATATTATTCAACTATCAGGAACAATGAAATTATGCAATTTGCAGCCAAATGGATGGAACTAGAAAAGCTCATCCTGAGTGAGATAACCCAGACTCAGAAGGATGCATATGGCATCTATTCACTTATAGTAGGATTTTAGCTATATAGTAGAAGGTATCGATAATACAACCAACACAACAAAGGGAACTTGGACATGGACTTTTTTTTTCTATTTTTTAGTCTTTTTTATCTATTTGTCTGCTCATTTGTTTGTTTTTTAGTTCTCTCTCCTGGGCAATGAAACACTTTTCACTGGTGGTACTGCCTCGTAGACCCCCAATGAATGAGGAGGCTCTTGGCCCTCATACGACCTCTCAACTGAGATGAGGGACTGTGATATAAGGACAGCCCACCCCAGAGGAATGGGATGGAAAGGTTAGGGTGTAAAGAAAAAAAATGAAATGTGATGTTTCGGCCTTTTACTACTAATTGTTATAAACTGTTTGGGATAATTAAGAAATGCAAACTAATAGTTATGCAAGCCGGTCATTTTGTTAGGTACTATAACAGCCTATTATAGCTATTTTCTAAGCTAATGAGAAATAAAGCTGCTAAGAGACAAGCAACATCTGCTTACCCTAATATAAGAGATAGATAGGGCCTCTTCAAAAACCTCAAGAGATCTGCAGAATATGTCATTCAAAGATGTTTTCATAACTTTTGATTTTTTTATATCGAGACATATCAACTCCTGACAGCACCCCCTATTCTCCTCTAAGTAGAAGATGAGCATCAAAGAATCTCCAGTGGGAGATGATTGAATTAGTCGCAAGCCTACCTCTTGGTAGGAAAAGCCCCTTGCTCCAACTGTAGACAGAATGCTGTCTCAAAAGGACAAAACCTGGAAGCAGGTAAGTCGACAGCCTAGCTCTGCCAAGACAGGGTAGGCAAGTCTTTCATAACCCCTGCTCTACAATCAATGTCTGTCAGAGAAACAGGGCCAAATGACTGAAGAGAGATGCTGTAATGTATGGAGAGAAAATGGGAACTGTCCAGGCAGCCACTGGTATGTCATTTCTTAGTTTGGGAAGCTGCAGGCCCTGTACTTCCTATAAAATCAGATATATTTATCCCTCTCAGGTCTCTGAGGTGGTTGAAGAACAGATAGCTAGAGTCTCATAATTAAATTTTGAGTTGTTTAGGAGTCAAGAGAGTGTTATAGATATAAGAAGATGCTTTTAAAATTGTGTTGCAAGTTAGTATGAATGTTGAGTTAGATATAGAACTTTAAACTCATGGAGATGTTTAGATAGTAGAATGTTAAA
Source organism: Lophiomys imhausi (assembly GCA_907164525.1). Lineage (NCBI taxonomy): Eukaryota > Metazoa > Chordata > Mammalia > Rodentia > Muridae > Lophiomys > Lophiomys imhausi. The sequence goes on along the minus strand of CAJQZJ010034075.1, from coordinate 5,351,950 downwards.
GTCAGGTGCCAAATACATATGGACTGGACGTTGGGAATGTATGCTAAGCCATATAACCCTCATAATAACTGTGGCCTAATTTCCTATGTTGTTTTGTATTGTATTTATTATTATAAGAGAAATAGCCATTTGTTGGACTGAAAGTGGAAACTGTAGGGGGAAATAAGATATACCTTAAACTTAAAAAAAAATGGGAAAAGGATGGGGGGCGTTAAGGGTGGGAGGGTGGGACTGGTGGGGGAATAGGGAGGGGACTGCGATTGAGATGTAACTTGAAGAAAAAAAATAAAGGAAAAAATTTAAAAATAAATAAATAAATAAATTGAAAGTAGACTCTTCTCTCATACCATACACCCCAACCACAGTTTCCCCTCTCTCCATTCTTCCCCCCGCCCCCTGCTTCCCTCTTCCCCCATATATACTTCCCCTCAGTTTGCCATCCAGAAAAAAAAATCAGACCTCCAAGTGACATCAGCCAAACAGATCAAAACAAGATACCTTAGGACAAGGAAAACATATCGAAGCTGGGCAAGCCACCCCAATAGGAGGAAGAGTGTCCCATGAGAAAGCAAAAAGGTCAGAGAAACACCTGCTCCACAGTTAGGAGTCCCACAAAAATGCCAATATCACAGCCGTAAAACATATGCAGAGGACCTGGTGCAAACCTATGCAGGCCCCGTGCTTTGCTGCTTCAGTCTCTGTGAGCCCATGTGACCCCTGCTTAGTTGACCCAGTGGGCCATGTTCTCCTGGTGTCCTCCATTGCCTCTGGCTCCTACAATCATTCCTCCTCTTCTTGTGTCCCTCTATCATGTCCTTTGTCATGTGACTTTGCATTTCCTTTCTTGAGAGATCAATTAATCATATGACTCAATGATCAATATATTCAGAGCTATGACACAGGCAAAGGCTTGGATAAAGCCTCATTATCCCATTTCTCTTTGTCCTTTAAAAGTGTGCGCTGTCACAAGCACCAATCTACTAAGGGAGGTGGGGAGGGTAGCCTGGGTAGAAGATCTTCATCAAGTACTACTTAACTGCAAGCTCACAGATTTGATGGTCCACAGCTAGGTGAACAAGCCTTATTACAAACAGAAAACAAATTCCAATCTAAATCACCAACCTATAGGCAACTCAGCTAAATAAGTGGGCGTCGGTTGGAAGTAGATTCTAATATAGCATGAATAACTGATCTGGTTAGTGAAAGCTCCCAAGAGCTAAAACATCATTTGGGAAAAGAAGTGCATTAAGGGATTATTAAGTTTTGGCTTACTTTGGCTGACAAAGAGATTGGTGAGACTCTAAGAGATGGGTTAAATACAATAAATGGTAGGTCCATAAATCTTTAATGGGCTAAAGATAATACTGGAAATAAGATGTGATGGTTAAGCTTTATTGTCAATTTAATTGGGTTTTTAAAAAAATTAGTAAGACATACCTTTGAGGGTATCTATGAGGACATTTCCAGAGAGGTATATCTGAGGCAGGAAGATATGCCTTGAGTTTGGGCAGCATCATCCCATGGAATCTTAGGCTGAAGCAAGGGAGTAGGGGTTGGGGGAGGGCACAGGAAACAGGCAGCCAAGGATCAGTACTTCCTCTTCCTTTCCTGCTGAATCCTTGGACAAGATCCACCTTCTGCTGCTCCAGATTCTTGCTGGGTCACCTCAATGACAAAAGTAGCTGGCTTACAGAAAGAAATCAAATGCCATCACTTTACTCACCTGAAAAGCTTCTGGAATTCTTTGAGTTTCAGTTTAAAATTTACATTGTTTATGAACTTTTTTAAACCGACACAATTTTAATGGGGTAATTTGCAATACATATGCCTTTGTGTATGTATAGAATAGAGAAATGCAAATTAGAACTACTCTAAGATTTCGTCTTATCCCAGGCAGAGTAGTTAAGATCAAGAAAACATCTGATAAGTTATAGCAATGATGTTAGGAAAGAGGAAGCCTCATTCACTGTTGGTGGGATTACAAACTTGCAAAGTCACTATGGAAATCAATAAAGAGAATTCTTAAAAAGCTAAAATTAGATCTACCATATGATCCATCTATACCACTCTGTGGCATATGCCCAAAGGACTTACATCCTACTTCACAGATCCTTGTGCAGCCTTATTCATTGCTGCTCCATTTACATTAGCTAAGGAATAGAAACAATCTAAATGTCCTTCAACCAATGAATGGATAATGAAAATGTAGTATATACACACAATGGAATGATAGCCAGCTGTAAAGAAAACTGAAATCATTAAATGTATAGGTTAACTGATAGAATTGGAGAATATTATACTGAGTTGTGTAATCCTGACTCAGAGAAACAAACTACTATACCCTTTCTCTTATTTGTGGATATTAAATTTTTCATTCTTAATTCACAACATGGCAGGTTCTCCTGCCGGATCCCTGAAATTTTCCATGCAAACCCACTGTCCCCTGAGCCAAAGAAGGCTAAGTTCCACAGATTATGCCCACCAGGTTTAGTTGATCCTGACTTCTAGTAGGGTTGGTCAATCTCATTGTTGAAGCTCAAGATTAAGAAGTGGGAAGACAAACTTGTCTTTGTCTGCATTCCAGACTTGCCTTTACTGAGATGTTTCTCTCTTTATCTCTGTGTGTGGTGGGGGATCCAAACATACATTTCACACCATGGCTTCTGCAGTGTGTTGCCCTTCTATGGTCAAAGCTCTCAGCATCTCTAGTTACTGATTTTTCCTACAGTCACACCTCCCTAATTTAGGGATAGTAGAACTTCTGGTTCTTGATAGTCTTGAAAGGCTTTATTGCTTTTTCTTTAACCCATCCATTCATTATGAAAGGTCCTTTATCCAACCATTGTGAACAACTTATTCGTTGGCTCCTTTTAGGATGGCATCTGTCTCCTACTAGTACCTTCTTATGTATAACTCCTCCAGCCTTGCTTGTCCTTCTCATTCTCCTTCCAAGACCCCACGTTTCCATCTCCGTTTTATAGCTTACCTTGTTCTCTTTCCTCTTTCCCCAACATGGCCAGACTCTCACACATGCTACAAGTACAAACTCAAACTTCAACTTTTCCCAGACAATATCCCTGACTGCTGTCCTACCATCACACCTTCCCCTCCCCTCCCAACTGCATTAGGTACTCCTCATGTATTACCATCCCAGGCCTACTCCTAGTGTTTATGGCTTATCTATGAGGATGTGTAAACCCCCCAAAGTAAGAAGAAAGACAACTCTTCAAAGTATTAAATGTTAATCTCTAAATCTCTTATATTGGGGGAGGGGCAATATGCAAAAATGTAATCAAAGATTCTAACCAGACTTGATGAGGGAATGACATGTGTGACCAGCATGATCACAAAGGTCTTTTAAAAGAAAATAGAGAGGCATTGGGAATCTGATGGTGGAAGGAAGACTTTAGTGGTCATCTCCTGATTCTTTGAAGAAAGGTCCTTAAGCCAAGGAACATGGGCAGACTTCAGAAGCTAGAAAAGGCAAGGGATGGGTTCTCACCTAATGGTTCCAGAAGACATATAGCACCCTTATTTGGATAATGTCCATTTTGGACTTCTGCATAGAACTGTAAAATAATCATTTAAGTCATTAATATGTGGTAAGACACTACAGCAGTGATAGAAAACTAAATGACCCCATCATGTGATCAGACCCTGGAGGTCAGGGGTCATTTCTCACATTTGTCTTCCAAGCTCCTTCCACAGAACTTTAAGTATTTTTCTTACTTATAAAAGAAAAGAGGATTCAAAATTATCTAGTCAACTTTGTTGTATCTGGATGCTCTGTGTCTAATGTTCATGTGACAATAGTTCCATTTTTCTTGAAAAAAGAGATCTATACTTGCCCCTAAAATGTTTAAAAATAGCTTTTAGCTATTAATCTACCATAAAAGCATTGAAAAATAACCAATCATTTGCCAAGGAGAACAAGGATTCAGGAGTTTGTAGGCACCCACAATGTCTTTCCTCTCAGGATAGGTGCTGGAGAAACTATGGCTTGACTCAGGACATGCTCAACTCCCCAGATGGACAAGGAAGGAACAATTTGTTCCTTCGCCTAGATCAGCTGGCCCTGGTTTTGGCTAGATCTGGATTCCCAGGTCTCACGGGCACTGGTTGCTACAGTTTGGCATGCGACTCCAGCTCTGGCATTTCTAGAAGGGCTGTTCTCTCACTAATCTGGAAGGGACACATAACAGCACCACAATCTTGTTCTTATAGCAGCAACAGCAACAAAAGACCTGCACATCCCACAATCTGTCCTTGAAATGAGAGCTAACACCTTGGTTCAAAGGCCATTTGACTTTGGGAAGAGCTCTGGACCAGGAGCCAGGAACCCCAAGGTCATGTTTGGCTCTACCATTAGCCAGCTATGTGACCTTGACTGATTTGCTCCTGTAGCATGTGAAAGGGATGGACTTCCATGGTCACTGTGACCTCCTGCATTATAAGAGACTGTGACAGTTGTATAATCCTCAAACACATTGATGCTTAGAAACTGTCAGTGACAAAGTGCTCCCACTAATGACAGCATTTCACCAAGATAGAAGAAGAAATAAAAAGACCTAGAGGATCTATCAAATTCACTAAGCATGTAATAAAAAGCATATTCTCTCTCTTGCCTCAGCTCATGAATACTACTAAGTATCACAAAATATTCCACCAAAATACCTCTGACCTTGGAGAAAGGCTCTGAAGACTTGTAGGAATTAAGCCTGTGGCAAATAGTAAGTTCAAGGATTGAAACTAGGGCTTCACACATCCTAGGAACCTACCAATCTGAACCCTCCACCCTCTTTGCTGCATATTTTGAGTCATGGTCTCACTAAGTTGCTCAGGGTAGAGTTACCATCTTCCTGCCTCATCTTCCAAAGTGCTGGGATTATAGGCCTGTATCACCAGGCTTACCTTGAAATTTCATTTTATCATAAAATGGTGTTCCAGTAACTTCTGTTGCTGTGAATAGACACCATGACCACAGAAACTCTTACAAAGTGTTTAATTGGGGTTTGGTTACAGTATCAGAGACTCAGTCCATTATCATCATGGCAGGGAGCATTGTGGCATGCATGGCTCTAGAAAAGGAGAAATAGTTGAGAGCTACATAGTGATCTGCAGGCACATACATACACACACAGAGAGAGAGAGAGAGAGATAGAGAGAGAGAGAGAGAGAGAGAGAGAGAGAGAGAGAGGAGAGAGAGAGACTGAGACTGGGTCTGGCACCCCCAGTGGCACACTTCTTCCAACAGCACCTCCTGATCCTTCTAATTCTATCAAAGACTCCCTGGTGACTAACCATTCAAATATATGAACCTATAGGTGGGGGCATTTTTATTCAAACCACATGCCCACAATGGACATGAATTGTATATTCTACTCCATAAGCTAGGTAGTGTTTCTGATCTTCCATAGAATAAAATGGCTGCTATAAGGAAATGCAGCCAATTAAGCAAACGGTTGCAAAATTCTAGTCCCCTACCATTGGTCTCTGGGATGGAATTTTCCATCTCAGAGCAAGGAGGAAGTATCTGGATGTTGAGGAGCATGATTGATTTCTCTACCCTTCAAGACTGTAAAAAGACTGGGTAAACACCTAATTTACCTCAACTAAGACAAACATACAGACAGACAAACTGACTGACTGACTGACTGACTGACAGATGGATGGACAGACAAAAGAGAGAGAAAGAATAAATTTCCATTAACCTGGCAGATACAGATGATAGGCTAACAGAGACAGTCCTGCCTTTCCCTAGCCTGTGCAGGAAAAGGAATCATGTCTGTTTATTCCTCTGTTCACAACTGAGACTGGTTAACATTCTGTTTTCAACAATGTGTAAAGACAGTAGAAGTTGAAGGAAGATAAAAAGTCCCAGAAAATAAAGACCGTAGCTTAAGACTTCAGCAGGAGGACCCAGCCAGAGAGAAGTCATGAGCTCAGAGGGAATGAGGTGAGACTTAACCACAGACCCAGTAGAGTAAAAAGGCAAGTGTGTGTGTGACTCCCAGGAGACCAATCACGGTCAAGTCTAGATACACAGGAGCTGCTGGAAGAAGAGCAAGTCAGGGAGGCTGTGAGGTGAGAATGAGCTGCTACATGGCTGCTGCATAGCAAGTATAGGCATTTGCTAATATGACAATCACTGTCACCAACAACAGGAACAACCACCGGGAGCAGAGTAGGCAGTCAGTGGTCAGGACAGACAAACTGGGGCTGTTACCCAAAGCTATGAAGGTTCTGAGAGCCTGAGGAGCTGGAACAGATCCAGACACTAATAAGTCTTACAGAAGCCCCTGCAAAGAGACCTGGAAGAGAACATTTGTGCTGAAAGGAATAAAGAGCTGAAACAATGTCAGTACAAAGGGAAGGAATAAAGCAAACATAGGACTGGACAGAGGAGCAAGTAGCAGACAATAGATAGTCCTGCTTTATGATGCAGGACCAAGGCTTGTGAGCCCATATCTAAACCTCGGCTGCCACAGCTAGCTGTAAGAGTGGTTCTGACCCATTTAAAATGAAGGTAGAATATATTTTGCATAGATCTTGAGGGGACTCAAATGAGACCATTCATGGATATAAGAAATATTAAGCAAATATTACTTTTTTCTTTTTATTAACTGTTATGTAGTGTTACAGTGTGTGTTCTTTCCAGTCCCAAGCTCCCAGAAATGAGACTCTGAGATGCAAAATATATTTTCCAATACCTAGGCCATACAGCTAGGCTCATTCTCTAATTATCTCATAACTTAATAGCCTATTTATTCTAATCTAAGTTCTGCCATGTGGCTGGTTACCTCTGCTCAGGGACCAAGTGTCTGTCCTCTTGAGATCTTCCTGGTGTCTCTCCACTCACTTGGCACTCTCCCAGCATCCTTTCTGCTTACCAGATGTCCTAACTTCTATTCTACCTTTTCCTGTAGGCCACAGGGTTTTTTTTTTTTTTTTGACAGGCAATGTACCCACCCACCACACAAGATATTTCTTCTGCAAAGTAGCATTTATAAAGGAAGTAAATAATGCTTTGTCCATAGCTAACACAAATGAAATTGAGCAGGGGGGAGAATAAGAAAAGGATATTGTTGGAGTCTGAGATTTTGAGTTGGAAAAAAAAAGTAGGGGAGGGGTGGTGAGGAAGAAAGTGGAGAAGAGAATAGGAGAAAGAAAGGAGGGAGAAGGATGGAAGGGAGAGATGCAAGAAGAGGAAGAAATGGCAGTGACAGAAAGAGAGAGTGGCAAAAGAGCGTGAAGGAGAGAGAAAGAGGATGGGCGAAGGCAAGGAAAAAGAGTCCTGGCAGTTATCAACAAGACAACTTATCACGGAATATTCCAAAATAAATCATCAATTGGCACCTTACTCGTGGCTTTCCCCACCTGTCATCTCCTCCCTTAAGTGCTAACATTTTCCGGAGGTCTCTGTCCCCAGCTTCTTCTCACTTGCAAGGTCTGTTTGAGCAATATCATCCATTCCCCTTACTTCACTCATCCTTTAATCATTACACGTTTATTTCTAGCAGAGATACCTCTTTTGAGCTACAGTTTTGGCCTAGATAGATGAAAGTCAACACGAAATAAATCTTGACTCAGTACCTGAAAAAAAATTCTCTAGTTCTTCTTTTACTTTGTCTGCTCTAGGCAGAAATGGAGAAATTGCGCATGAATTCTCCCTTTCCCCTGCACTCTGACATTTGTTCTCTATTCACTGAAGCATGTTTCAACCTCTTATTCTTACATTTACTGCCTCAGCCCCAATCCTCAGTCCTCAATCCAAGTCTAAGAAGAGTGGGTCGCAGGTCCCCCTCATGCCAAGGGCCTTCCCATCAATCACCTTCAATCAGACCAGCATGGTGTGTGAGACTTGGCATTTCCTAGGACATCTTCAAGGACTTGTCTGCTAATGTATAGATAAACTATAAAGTCCTTATTGTAGCATACAGCATTCTTCACCTGACATATGTCTATCTGTATCAGTTACCTTTGCATTGCTGTAGCTATAGTACACATTAGAAACAACTTAAGAGGGGCAATGTTTATATTGACTCATGGTTTCTTGGCTACTGACAGATTCTGGGAAACAGGGAGTCACTAACATCAGCTGTGTACCACTAGTGAGCCCACCAACTCCAGCAGATATTTCTAAACCCATGATCACACAGACAGTCCTAGCTCAACACAGTATGTCATAAAACAAAATCACGTGAGTGTAGAAAATAGGTGTGTAGGGAGGAGAGGGTGTTGACAGTGGTAGGAGAAAAGAACACTTATAATGCATTCACACGTTATGAAACTGTCAGGGAACAAATTTAATTAATAAGAGAAACTTCAAAAAAAATTAAGAGGAAAAAAAAAGTTGCACTTCCAGAGACAAAAGTGGCCTGCATGAACCCAGCCTAAGCAGGAGTGTTGTGCTGACCTCTGCTTCCCTGAAGCAGCCTCATTCACTTCCCAACTCACAGGGCTGGAGCTTTTAATTGGCATGCTAAATCTGACTACCTCCCTCTATCTGACCAGAAGCAGTGGCCTCGGTGCACATATGGATACCTTCCTGCAGGTACAGGCCTGACTTGCCGTGGCCATCCTCACACTTGAAGCACTGCCACTGATCTGCTCCTATAGCAGAGGGCAACACAGGCACCTGATTTCTACTCAGAATGGTGACCATAGTCATCCTTCTAATAAGTCATGTTGTGCTCATAGGCAAACTCCTTTCTCTCCATCTTCTTTGATGGATATCAGTAAACAGCAAATTCCAGATCTTTCTGTCCACTGAAGGTAGGGAGGAGCATACAGACTTTGTGAGTTAAATGTAAAACGCCACCCCGCCCCCCGCAGGCACTTGTTTGAACCCATGGTTCCCAGAAAGTGGCACTGTTTTGAGCAGGTTGTAGAGCTCCAGGAGGTGGAGCCCAGTGGAGGAAGTGAGCCACTGGAGGCCCTCTTTGTAGCTTTGCTCCACTTCCCGCCCACTCTCTACTTCTTGAGTACAGGTGCGGTGTGACCAAGCAGCCTTCTGTTCCTGCCAACAGGCCTTCCCCGGCTGCTGCCTTATCTTCCCACCATAATGAAGTCTATTTCTCTGAAACTGTAAGCCTTAAGTTGCTTCCGTCATTGCATTTTGTCACAGCAACAGAAAAGCAGCTAAGATAGGACTCTGACTTTGAAGGCATCACATTACATCTGTTACATTCCTGGAAGGACAAACTTAGCTGCTTGAGAGCACTGAGAATATTTAATGGGCAAAGTTATGAAAGAACAGATGTCAGAACACAAATTATCACCTTCCCACACCTTCTTATACTTGCTTTGTGCTTAATATTTCTCCTTGCTCTGGAACAATAAGTAAATAGAATGAAAGAATATTAAAATTTACTTTTAAAATTCAAAAGCGTAACAAAACTAAAAAGGCAGTGAAGTCATATCTGCCCTGATATAAGTATCCTCAGGGGCCATATTTATTTCGGTTATTATAATATAATTTTAAGGGCTCAAAGGATATAACCCACTTTATTTATTTTATTTTTTAATTTTTTTATAAATACTTTATTTTTTTTTCTTCAAGTTACATCTCAGTCACAAACCCCTCCCTATCCCGCCCTTCCACCCTCTTCCCCCCAGAAGTTTCCCCTTTCAGTCCAACAGATGGTTCCTTCTCTTATAACAGTAAGTATTATACAAAACAA
>CAJQZJ010034075.1:5323922-5341867 GCA_907164525.1 Lophiomys imhausi | reverse complement strand
TTTAGAGAATATCTGTGATAGACTGTCATAGTAGCTAACAAAGTGACATGTTTGCATGACTAGGAGTTTGTTTTAACTATCCTAGACTGTTTTAGACGGTTGGTATCAAGAGGTCAGAGCTTCACATTTTATTTTTAAGTATCTCTAGCTATGATACCATTAGGAAGCGTTACCTTTAAATTTGTATCAATATACAAAGATCTATTCAATTGTGGTTAAATATACTCTTAATTATGTATCAATATACCAAGATCAATGCCTATGTAACCCAATATAATCTTAATATTACGTCCATATGCAAGGGTCAATACCATTGTGGCCAACTATAATCTTAATTTTGTATCAATATACAAAAATCAATACCGATGTAATCCAATACAATCTTATTTTTGCACAATGAATAATGGTCAATACCACTTTAGCCAAATAAACTTCTAATTTTGTATCAATATACAAAGGTATAAGGGCATATTCAATAATCTGTCCCTTCTTCTTGGACCTTCCTGTGCTATGTCTATATCTCATTTTTCTCAAGCCCATACACTAGAGCTGGTTTAGCTCCAAGGTGACAGAATGATTTCTTCTTTAACCCAGATTGAAAGATAACGCTTTGTATGTTGTCAGAAGGCCAAATTTGCTTCAGGAGAAGTACTACCTAGCCCCCCCCACCCCCCTCCCCAAAAAAAAGGAGGGCAATTGTCCTAGGGTTGGGATTGGGGCAGGGCTCTGTTCTTATCGTTCCAGGAGAATCGAAGCGTCCATTAGGGGAGTCCGGGGACGGCTGGACAGCAGAATCCTCAGCAGAGAGCAGAATCAGGCACCAAGGAGGACGAGTGACCCAGTTGATTCTGCCTGGCAGACTTCCTCAATAGCTGTCTCCATGGGGACCTGCAACCACCACAGCAATCCAATGTCACTGGGACCGCTCAGCTCTACACAATGCCCCGGCAGGAACCCCAGTGAAGCCTTCAAGATCAGCTTCTGCCTACAAACCCCTTAGGTCATCTAAACAGCTGAGAACAGAAGGACTGAACATAAAAGGAGTATACTAACATTTTTAATCATTTTTCCCATTTGGGTTCGGGCCCCAAACAGGTCTACTACGACCCAAATCAGCAGGAAGTCACTTTAAGAGAGCGATGTCCCATGCCCAGAGGGTGGGGAAGTTGTTTCTCCGCCCTTCTTTTAGGTTATTTGAAGGATAACTGAAAACTCTGATATGTAGGGGAAGAGACTACAAGCTGATAAATGGTCCTGTCTTAATGGGATTTGGAGGTTAGCCCCAGGGAATTCCTACTTTTCCTTTTCTGTATCCTTCTTCCTCTCCTATGTAAGAAGATGTTTTTAAAATAGTGATGCAAGTTAGTATGAAAGCTGAGTCAGTTATAGTACTTGAAACTCATGGAGATGGTTAGATGGTAGAATGTTAAAGTCAGGGGCCAAATATGTATGAAGTGGACATTGGGAATGTATGCTGGGCCATTTAACTCTCATAAATGTGGCATATTTATTTCTGTTGTTTTGTATAGTATTTACTGTTATAAGAGAAGGAACCATTTGTTGGACTGAAATGGGGAGCTGTTGGGGGGAAGAGGGTGGAAGGGTGGGACAGGAGGGGGGAGTAGGGAAGAGATTGTGACTGAGATGTAACTTGAAGAAATAAAAAAATAAAGTATAAAAAAAAAGAATCATCACTATTTCAAGTTAAATAAATAAGCAGAAAGCCCGGATACTAGCTCTTAAAGGTTTTGAGCATTGTAGACACTGCCATTGTCAAGAAATCACAGTTAAAATTACTTCAGGTTCCCTTAATAAATCTCCTTGTTGCATGATGGGCTTGGTCTTTTAAAAGGTCTCTTGATGACGGCTGTCGCCTCAGAGGGTTTGACCTATCCAAGACAATGTAGTTACAGCTTTGAAGCTCTAAGAAAATGACTCAATCTAGGAGATAAAAACTTTCCCATGGCCAGGTTGTTGTTGTTGTTTCTTAGAAACTTATGAACACCTTCTTGACAGAATCCACTCAGAGTTTACCTGCTCCCCGGCCCTGCATTGCAGGTCTGCACAGGAAAGAAATCTGACACAGGGAATGACAGACAGAGTCTAGGAAAGCTAAGTCAAGTCTCCTCCACCTTTTTTTTTTTAATGTTAAGAAAGTGTAGTGAGTTTATTCAGATAGGATGCAAACATATACCCAGAAGCAGTGATGGGGGAAGATGACTTATATTGCTGAAATATCTAACTAATCAGGGTGATTGTTTAAGCAGAGGTTAAAAAAAATAAATCAAATATGATGAAGACAAAAGAACTTCAGATTATGCAAATGATAAATAGAAAAGAAGAAAGGGAATCCTACGTACATAAATATCTTGCCCTCAGGAGGGATTAGAACAGAGTCACAATGTTATAACGGATTCACCCAAACTAATACAAGACTGTGAAGCATTTGTCAAAAGTAACGGTGGCTGACTCATAGTATTGGTACAATGACTGCTTAGAGAATGTTGAGTCTGCTTAAAATTAATTACAAGTAATATTGTTAGCATTCAGCTTTGAAATTATTTTAATATAGAAAGAAAATGGTTTAAGTTATCAAAATGTATAATTAAAGGAAAGCAAAAATCATATGTTTTTTCCTTAAGCTTTAAGTTCCACTGCATTTTATAACAAGCATTACCAATATGCTAATCTCATGACCAACGCTGAATTAGTATTTAGATTCAGCAAGGAGAAGAAGCAAAACATTTTTAGATAGCTATTTTACTATATCATTTCAAAATTTACGTTTTGACAAATTTACACTTATTTATTATTCTTTGAGAGTTTCATATGTGTATATAATGAACTTTAATCCTTATATCCAGTTATTTTTCTCATCCCCTTCCCTTCTCCCGTTTAATCCCTTCAACAAAGTTCCAAGTCAACTTTGAGTCTTTTCGCGTGTTTGTTCCTCTGAGGTAAAGTACAGTAGAAGGCATTAGTTTCATGCTGTTGAGAAAGCCTTAAGTCCAATCAGAACATTTATCCCATTATTGCAACAATGGACACTAGATGCCATATTTAAAAAATATATAAAATAAAAAGACAGGACAAACTGTGCTGTAAATTTGGCACAGACTGGAGTAATCTGAAAGGTGGGAGCCCCAATTTAGAAAATGTCATAAAATCTGGCTGTGGGCAAGCCTGTAGAACATTTTTCTTAATTTAGTGAGTCATGTGAGAGGATCCAGTCCATTGTGTGTGTGGCCACTCCAAGGATGATGGTCCGGGGTTATATAAGAAAGTAGGACAAGCAAGTCATGGGGAGCAAGCCAGTAAATAGCACCCCTCCATGGCCTCTGTATCATAGCCTCCAAGTCCTTGCAATGTTTGAGCTCTTGGTCTGACCCCCTTCGATAATGAGCTACAAGGAGGGAATATAAGTCAAACAAACCCTTTCCTCCTCAACTTGCTTCTGTTCCTGATGTTCCATTTTAGCAACAGTAACCCTCACCAAGACACAAACCAATATCAACATTATTTAGTTCGCTCATAGCAGGACTTGTCATTGAGTTAATTAAGTCCACATGTAAAGTCACACACACACACACAGCACAGATATTGAGTTGCCAGAAAAACAATGTTAGCAAATATTAATAAACTCTGGCAGTACAAAAGAGACTATTATATTGTGATAGTAAATATGTCAATATAAAAACATGATTTTGTAAAAAGACATATATATATTTAATAATTGACTAAAAATTCAGGTATCAAGAAAAAAATGTTACAGCAAGAGCACAACAAGACACCATATTAGGGGTCTGAGAATCTATCAGCGAGGAAAGTAATTGTTGCCTAAGCAAGCATGAGAAGTTCAATAAACTTTCAAAAAAATTGCTGTATGCAGTGGTATGCACTTATAATCCCAGCATGCAGGCAACAGAGATGGACGGATTCCTGGAGCTTGGTAGACAACCAGCTTATCTTATGTGGCAAGTTCCAGGCCAGCAAGATAAAATATCTTTAAAAAAAAAGTGGGTTAGATGGTAAAACTTGAACACTGTCTTTTGTCCTCCATGTATATGTACAAAAATGAACATGTACACACACACATAGCTACAAATATACACATACAACAGCCATATTTAGACATTTTCATTTTATAAATAAAAACTCCTAAATTACATTAATCGTTTGATTGAAATGTAAGTAATCAAAAATTAAAAAATTTCAATCAAATGTGTATGATATAATATTTTAAAGTCTGATAAGTAACCACATCAAAAACCTTTAGAATAATACTGGGGTTCAGCTTAGTTGACAGAGTGCTTGCCTAGCATGGACAGTGATCTGGGTTTGATCCTCAGCACTACATATGACTGGGCTTGGTAGTACCTTCCTGTAAACCTAGCACCTCCAACATGAAGTCAGATCACCCTTTGTACTAGTCAAGGTTCCCTAGAGCAACAGAACTTACAGAATAAATTTATCTATATACAGAGAGAGAAAAAGGATTTATTAGAATGGATTACAAGCTGTAGTCCAGCTAATCCAACAATGGCTGCCTGCGACAGAAGGTCCAAAAGTACAGAAGTTGCTCAGTCTATGAGGCAGGATGCCTCAGCTGCTTTTCAGTATATACTGAAATCACACACACCCAAAAGTATGTCCAAACACCAATGAAGGAATGGACTTGCCAGTGAGGTGAGAGGAAACAAAGAGTGGAGCTTCCTTCTCCCATGTCCTTATATCAGGCTGTCAGCAGAAGGTGTGGCCCAGATTAGAGATGAATCTTCCCATCTGAAAAGATCTGGATTACCGGTGTGTCTTCCCACCTCAAAGATTTGTATTAGAAGAGGATCTTCTACTTCCAATTAAGCTAAAGTCTCTCTAGGGGTGCCCTACCAGTTTGGGGGTTTTAGTTAATTCCAGATGTTGTCAAATTGATGACCAAGAATAGCCACCATACCCTTTGTCTTAGTTACTGTTCTATTGCTGTGAAGAGACACCATGATCAGTTAACCTGGGGCTTGCTTGTAGTTCTGGAGGCTTAATACATTATCATTAGGGCAGGAAACCTGGCAGCATGAATGGTGCTGGAGCCGTACCTGGGAGTTGCATCCTGATCTGCAGGCAGAGATACACTCTGGGATTGGCATGGACTTTTGGAATCTCACAGCCCACACCCAGTAACGCACTTCCTCCAACAAGGCCATACCTCCTAATCCTTTCAAATAGTGCTGGTACTATTTCAAATGCCTGGTATCCAAGTATCAAGTTTATGAAACTACAGGGACCATTCTCATTCAAACCACCACACCCTTAGTTACATACATGAGACCTTCTTTAAAGAAAAAAGTCTTTAAATTTGTTCCACAAATGCTGTAATTGAATTATTTTACTATCAGAATATGTAAACTCAAGAGCAAAGCAAAGTCCATTGCTATGAATTTTGATGTTGTATTGTAGACTTTTACTAATGAAAAATAATGGGAAAATAAGAAAAACTATTATTTAGAAGGAAGAGAGAGACTAATACTTGAAGGTGGTAAGATTACACTTTTTATGAGCAGCACTCTGTAATCCTAGCACTCTGGAAGGTAAAACAGGATGGTTGAATGTTCAAGACTAGCCTAGACTATATGAGACCCTGTTTCAAGAAATAAATATAGGATTGAATAGATGACTCAGCATTTAAGAGCACTTGTTGCTCCTGAGCAGAACCTGTTTTATTTCCCAGACCCAACAAACATCTATAACTCCAGTTCCAGAGGGTCTAACACCCTCTCTGGCCTCTATTGGCACTGCATGCACATGGTATACACATACATACATGTAGGCAAAATGCACATACATAAAAAATAAAATTAAAATACTTTTAAAATTCTAGAGAGTATCATAAACAAACAAACCACAACAAAACAGTTGAAGTCATAGAATTTAGGAGGTAAAATATTTTTCTAGCTACGATGGGACCATTTAGCACATGGACTCAGAGTGACTGTGACTACATAGGCAAAAATCAAGCCAGAGAAAACCCAAGCACAGGTAGGGGATGGGTTAATAAAGCCCCTCCTTTCCTGCAACTGAATTGGCAATTGATTGCCTCTGGAGAAAGAAAAGTAGGCCTATGCAAAGTTATGCATCTTCCAGTACATGGTCCCACACCTATACACATACTGGCAGAGCTAACTGGACTCAATGGACTTAAAAAATTAGTTCATGAAGTTGGGAGAGGAAAGTGATGGGAGGGACAAGAGAGAATTAGAAGAAAGGAAATGGAGATGGATTTCAACAAAACACGTTGTATGTATGTATATATACATCCTCAAACAATAAAAATACATAGATTGTCTTTATGCATATTAGCTTCAAAAGTAAAATTGTGCCAGGAGTGGTGTTGGACACCTTTAATCCCAGCCTTCAGATGGTGGATCTCTGTGAGTTGGAATCCAGACTGGCCTAGATAGTGAATTCTAGACAGCCAGAGCTACATAGCAAGACTGTCTCAAAAACAACAAAATGATAAGATTTCTTTAAATTTTAAAACACTTATAGGTAAAGGTGAAAAGGGACTAGTTTACTATGTATTTATTTGTTTGTTTGTTTGTTTATGTAAGTCTCTCTGCATTGCGCTGGCTAGCCTGGAGTTTACCTTGAAGACAAGGATGCCCTTGAACTAATAGATCTGAATGCTGGGAATAAAGACATGTACCATTACAGCCGTAAGAAACTGTCAATTTACCTTATATATCCACCTCACACCATACACAAAAAGTTAACTAAACGGCTGTAAAGCTTTGTTCATTGATAAGACTGTATTTCCTTTCACCTAAATTTCTGGGAACTTTTGCACACACACACACACACACACACACACACACACACACACACACACAAATTGGTGGGCAATGAATCTAGCTTTCTTTTTAGACTCTATTCTAGTTCACTGACACTCTATCTCGCACTGCCATCTTTTCTAGTTTATTTTGGTTTTTAGGATGGATTAAATAAGTTCTCCAACACTTTTGCTTTCAGTTTGTGTAGCTATTCTGGGTTTTTGCATTCCCACATAAAGTTTTGAATCACTTTTCCAACTCAAGGGAATGCTGAGATTTTAGTAGGAACTCTGTTGAGTATATAGGTCAATTTGGGAAGAATTGCCTTGTTGAAGTCATGAACCTTTTGATTTATAAATATTAATTGTCTCATCCCATACTTAAATCTTTCCTTAGGAATAGCATGTACTCCTTTTGTTCAAGTGATTCTTCCTTATTTTATTCTCTTTGATGTTATAGTAGATGCAGTGGTAGTCTCAATTTCATTTTCAGTTTTTTTTATTACTCACATATAGAAACAAAGTAGAATTGTTGCCCTTTTATACTGTACCCTTTCTGTATTTTCTTAAGAGATCCAATGGGTTGTCTTTTCATTTTGTTTTGTTTTGGTTTGGGTAGAATATGTTTAAAATCATGCCATTTACAAATAAAATCTTACTTCTTTATTTAAAAAAGCAAGTAAAAAGATAAATGAAACAATGCTGTGCAAGCATTAACAATATCCTATGGTAATATCACATAAGAAGTATTACAAAGGATAGAGATATCTATGTCATAATGATAAAGCCACTGTGGTATGTTAATAGTGATTGTGTATCTCCAGTAACAGAACCTTTTAACATATGAAGTACAAACTAAAAGGATTGAAAATAGAAGTAAATAAATGCTTAAACACAGCTGTAAATCTCAACAACCCTCTCACAGTAATTAATAAAACAAGTAGCCAGAAAATCAGTAAAGATATGTAAGATATAAAAGATTCACCAAGCAACTCCATCTAGCTCATATTTGTAGGACATTCTGCTCATAACAGCTTCAAACAGACTTTTCAGTACATAAGAAATATTCAGATAAATAGATTACATTTTAGACTACAAAGCAAAGTTCAATAAATTTAAAATGACTGAAACAGTACAATGTATATTCTCTGACCACAAAATAAATCAGTAACAGAAAGGTATCTGAAAAAAAATCTTAGGTATTTGGACCCCAACACATACTTCTAAATACTGGTGGGTTAAAGAAAAAAAAAGCACAAAAGAAAACTATTTTGAATGAATAAAAATGAAAACCCATAAAAATTTTTTGATATGAAACCAAGAAGTCCTCAGAGGGAGAGTTATAACATTACATGCTTATAGTACAAAACCAAGAAGATCTCAGGTCAATGATCTAAATGAGCTTATGAAAATAGAAGAGGAGTGAAACTTAAGTCGGCAAAATAATGATAAGAGAAATTAACAAATGGAAAAACAAATTAACAAATGGAAGATAATAGAGAAATATCAATAGAGTTAGAATTTGATTCTTTGAAATATTAGAAAAGGCAAACCTCTCCATGTGTTGACCAAGAAAATAAGCGAATCAGAAAGGCTTGCAAGGATATTTATAAAAAATTAAAAATTGTGAACTTTATACTATCGTAATACATTGGGTGAAATATGTACATTTCTTTAAAGATGCTGATTCCCAAGCTGACACAAAAAGAAATAGAAAATCTGAACAGTCTTGTATTTTTTAAATGACTGATTTGGTTCATTGAAAGCTTTTCCCAAAAGACATATACCTAGATCTGGTTCTACTGGCTAATTCTGCTATACAATTAGAAGTGATGCCAATTATTCATTAACTTTTTCAGAAAATAGTAATTGAAAAAAAAACCCCTGATTCTTCTTATGGGGTCAGAATTATCCTGGAAACAAATAAACAGCCAAGTATTACTATGTCACTCAGGAAAACAACCAGGAATAAATATCAATCAATGGATGATTTTAACTGAAATAACAAGATGGTATCTTCTACAACTTTGGTTCTGACAAGAGTTGACATACCAATACAAAGAGTAGTAATAGTGTTTATCCCACAGCTGAGGAGTTCCCAAGGCAGAAGATGCCTAATTGCAGTGATTATGACAATATTCAACCCCTAGTGGAAGGTTCTGGCTGTTCTCTGTGGCTGGTTCTCTTTGTCCTTGTCCATTGTCCAAATTTGTGGTCTCAGCTTTCTTTCTGTCAGCTCTCTAGACAACTCAAATGTATTTTCATCTTACACCTTTCCGGAAGGCTGAGATCAAAAACCACAAGTGACAGCTCATGCTGGTTAGGATGTTGAGCAAGGGGAACACTCCTCCATTGCTGGTGGAAGTGCAAACTTGTACAGCCATTTTGGAAATTAATATGGTTGTTTCTCAGAATATTGGGAATAGATCTACCTCAAGACTAGTGTATGTCACTCCTGAGACTCCCAAAGGACTCGATCCTGCCACAAAGACACTTGCTCAACAATGTTCATAGCAGCTTTACTAGCAACAGCCAGAAATTGGAAATAACCTACATGTTTCTCAACTGAAGAATGGATAAAGAAAATGGATATTGTACATTTACACAACATAGTATGACTCAGCTGTTAAAAAATAATATCATGAAATTTGCAGGCAAACGGATGTACCTAGAAAAAAATCATCTTGAGTGAGGTAACTCAGACCCAGAAAGACAAACATGATACGTACTTACATATAAGTGTATATTAGCCATAAAGTAAAGAATATCCACGATGTAATCTACAGGCCCATAGAAGCTAAGTATCAAGGTTACCTCAAGGGAATCTCCCTGGGAAGAGGAAATAAAATAGATATTATGGATGGTAGAATGGCTGCGGGTGGGGATGGGAACATGTGTGAGTGGATGGAGGGAGAGTACTGGGGGATACAACTGGAGTTGGGGGGCATCTCGGGGACAAGTTAGAAACCTAGTGCAATAGAAGTTTCCAGGAATCTATGAGCATGACCCTAGATAAGATTCTTAGCAATGGGGATACAGAGACTGAAATGGCCATCTTCTGTAACCAGGGAATATTTTCAGTGGAGGGATTAGGACACCAACCCTGCCACAAAGCATTCAACTTAACAATTTGTCCTACCTGCAAGATGTGCTGGGATAAAGTAACACGGAAATTATGGGAGTGACCAACCAAAGGCTAATCCAGCTTGAGACCCATTCCATGAAAGAAAGAGCACTCCTGTCACTGCCCGGAGGGCCAGGAACCAGAGTCTGGATAGCCCAGAGACTCAGGATAGAACCAAACAGGACAGGCAAAAACAACAACAACAAATCAATAAAATGATCCTTAGTGATATCCTGCTATTTTCATCAACAGGAGTCTAACATAATTGTCATCAGAGAGGCTTCTTCCAGCAACTGATGGAAATACATGCAGCGACCCACAACCATACATTAGACAGAGCTCAGGGAGTCCTGTGGAAGAGCCAGAAGAGTTAAGAAACCCTACAGAATCAACTGGGCCCTCAAAGAGACTGAATTACCCACAAAGAGTCTGCACGGGTCTGACTTAGGGCCTCTGCTTATATGTTATGGTTGTGTGCCTTGATCTTGATCTTCTAGTGGTACTTTTGACAGTGGGAGTAGGTGCTGACTCTGACTCTTTTGCTGGCTTTTGGGACCTTTTTCCTCCTACTGGGTTGCCTTGTCCAGCCTTAATACAAAGGGTGGTGTTTTACTTCAACTTCATATGTCATGTTTGGTTGATATCCATGGGAGGCCTTCCCTTTTCTGAAGAGAAATGGAGGAGAAGTGGATGTGGGAGAGGGGATAGGGACTGGGAGGGAGGATGTAATATATAAGAGAATTTTTTAAAAAGTACTGACTTAGTAATAGCCCTGAGGTTGATTCATTTGCCACTTATATGAACCTGGGAGAGTTATTTCGCTTTAAAATCATGTAAAAGATTTCACAGAGTGCTTTGAATCTAGTAAGTTCCCAATCATCCATGTTGTCTATGGTTAGAATCATGATTCTAGAACTTCAAATTCATTATTCGGCCCTCAACTCATTATTAGCTTCTTTTCCCATTCAGGTGGAATCAGTAAGGTTTGGCAGAGTATTAGCACAGAAATGGAAAGACAAAGTAACCTTCCTGAGAAAAAGTCCTCTAGGCTTCCCTCACCCAGAAGTCCTCCCACACACATCACCTTTAAGAGCTGTGGCCCTTCCAAATCCATCACTATGCTACAGGAATTCAGTGACATTTACACTGTCCAAGTACTTGGTAGTTTCTGTTTTGAAAGCATGTTTTCTAAACATCTCTGGTAAATGGAGATTTTTGACTCTCTTCCCAGGGCACTCTAAGAGTTTCCCCCACAGAAAACTTAACAGAACAATAAATCCAACGTCTCTATCTCTGTTTCTCTGTCTCTATTCTTTCTGTCTCTCTGCCTCTGTCTCTGTCCCCTCTCACTTCCTCTCTTTCTATCCCCCTCTCTCTCTCCCTCCTTCTCTAGCTTTACTCTGCATAATGCCCCTCACCTCTCAAACTATTAGATCATTGTGTTTAATACAGTTTTTTTTTTTTACTCAATCATTATTACTCAAGCTTTACTGATTTTACTTTAAACACTGTTAGCTAAAATGACAGTGTATCAAGACTGTTTTGCCTAGCAGTTGATGGTAATGTATTTCCCTGTGGACTGGCTTGATATTTATCATGATAGCCTCAAGTTGGTGAGGAGCTTCACACTCCAGCTTCCTGGCTGGCTGGCTTCCAAAGGAGGAAGGACAAAGGATGCAATCCTAGGCTCTGTCTCTTGAGAATGGAAGTGCATTGTGGTCACTGCCCAGGGGAAGGGAGACCCACAAGTCTGAGAGGATGAAGCCAGAGACCCCAGAGAGAGAAATGTACCCTCAAATCTTCCTCTTTGCTGGCCAGGAGAGACAGCCAGAGATATGCTTGGGTGAAGTGACCCATAGTCTCATCAATTAAAGAGCACTTGGCTCTCAAGAGGTAATACAGGTAAGTTGGGGGCTGCTGGAGAAGTGGAGAGGCTCAGGCTTCCAAAGCCAACAAAAAAGAAAATCTTACATGGAGCAGACAGTGTTTGTAGTGCAATCTCAGAGCCTAGCAAGAGTAGGCTTTAAGACTAGCTTATAGCGTGTAGCAGTAAATGAGAGATGGAAGAATGGAATGGAACTTGGGATTGTGCTATGCCTGGCACTGTGCTGGACTGTTGTAGCTTGTTTTGTTTCCTCCTTGCAATGATCCTAAGGACAGACATTGGTATCCAATTGATCTGGAGGTTGTGTGATTGGAAGAGCCCAGAACAAACTAAAATCTGTGTTAGCACAGATTCTCCCAGCACTCCATAGCCCTTCCCTACTGACTGAGGGTCCTCAAAGATCAACCCAGGGCCTCAGCATGGCTCCTGAGGCTCCCAGCATTGGAGGTACCCGTAGAATTAGGTCATCATCTCTAATGGGAGTAAGTGATCTGCAAGGTAGAACTAAGGGGTTCATTCACATTTAGGCACCCTATCAGGGAAGTGAGGATGACCCCCCACAATAAACCACCTAGTGAAGGAAATGGGACGTAGTAAATTGAGACTAAGGTGCTTTGAGTTCTCATAATCTATTGAGTGTCTTATGGGATGGTGTGTTATGGGGACCTGCCAAACCACAGGAGTGTGAGCACTCAGGTATGAACACATGCAGGAGGAGGGGGACGAAAGATGTCAGTGAACTGAGAAAGGGCATCAGGTCACGACATCTTGGTGAGCCAATCACTAAGGCATCATGAAAATAATCAGAGAGGAGATTTGGAGGGAAAGAGAGACACTTTAGGTAAGGAGTAAGAAATGCCAACAATCAAGCTCCTACCCTAATTTCTGTGGAGACTACACAGTGGTTGCATCTTCCTCGGTACTCCAGAGAAGCCTAGCCACTAGGAAAGAGGAATTTGGGGTCCAGAACCTATCAGTTGGTATAGCCTCCCTTATTCCCTAAGAAGCCATGAGGAAACTTGTGTTGACATTTCTTTTGACTCTTGTGAAGGCTGTATAACATTACTATAGAAATTAGTTGGGCAACATTCCTCCAGCACAGAGTAAACTTCTCAGAAAACCAACTCACCAAGCAATGATAGTGACAGGACACTGATGGTCCGTCACCTGACGGCCAAGCAACAGGAAATGCCCACATCCCAGGGTTTGCATCAATGTGGGAAGCAGCAGATGCACAGCTCAAATAACCTGACCAGCAAGTCATTAGCCCATGGATCCCAAATCACCCCATCCCACACATACACCACAAACACCACACGCCACATGCCAGAGTCCACATACCATACACACACACACACCACACACATACCACACACACACAACATACACACCACATACACACACACACAACACATGCCACACACACCACACACATACCACACATACCACATAACACACACACACACCCCAAACATGCCACACACACACACCCCAAACATGCCACATATACACACACACACCATACACATACCACACACACACACACACCACATGCCAGATTCCACATACCATACACAAACACACACCACACACATACCACACACACACAACATACACACCACATACACACACACACAACACATGCCACACACACCACACACATACCACACATACCACATAACACACATACACACACCCCAAACATGCCACACACACACACACACACCATACACATACCACACACACACACACACCACATGCCATACACACCACATACCACATATACACACACACCACACACCACACTTCCCATGCACACACACACACACACCACACACATACTACACACACACACCAAACATGCCACACACACATACCATACACACCACACATACACACCACATACCACACACACACACACACACACACACACACACACACACACCACATACCTCACACATATGCCACACATACACACCACATGCCACACACACCACACTCCCTATGCACACACACACCACACACACCACACACATACCACACACACACACACTCACACACACCAAACATACCACACACACATACCATACACACACACATACACACCACATACCACACACACACATACACACATACACACCACATACCCCACACATACACACCACATGCCATGCACACACACGCACCACACACACCACATACCACACACATATGCACAACACATACACACAGCACACACACACTATACACACACACACACACACACACACACTCACACATGCACACACACACAGCCTGGCCAGTGTTTGCAGGTCCCAGTTCATTGTTTTGTTGAGTCCACCATGAGACAAAAATTCTTTCCAGATCCTTGATTAACCTTATTAGAGCTCATAAAATCCAAAGTATTTCAATATGTTCAAATATCTCTGTTTTCTTGTAGATATTTGTGGTTGGGGTATTTTTATTGTCAGTTTTCAATTACCAAAGGAGGTGTGGCGAAAGGAATGGAGAGAGATGTCAAATAGGGAAGCACTGCTTCTTCGTGGTCTGCATAGGTCCTGAGGAGGGAATGAGGTGGAGAGTACCTCAACCTCTTTAGACCCCAAAATTGAGTCCACTTGTGGGATATGCATCCTACCATTCTTTGACATATCATTTCATTCTTGCCACAAATAGAGTAACTTACTAGGATTATTTCTGCTAGTGACTTGTAAGTGATTATGGACTATATGTTATCCATTAATGATAAGATCCGGACTCTTGCTGTTCTCTGTGCTCAATGAACAACCCCATACACTCCAGTAGAGCCTGAGGCATTTATTGTAATATTTTGTTCACAACCTCCTTTGCTCTCTTAATTTTAAAATCCATGTGTGCTTTAACAAAAATATCATTCATCTGTTTCTGATTCATTAAACTTAACTCTTCAGTTCTGCATTGGTCAGGGTTGACATGTCCCATGGTGTGGTAGAAATTAGACCTCTTTAGTGAAATTAGTATGCAGTTCAGCTTAGCATCTGGTACCACATAAGGAGGACCTTGGCACCCCTCCTAACTTGCTTTCCCTTTAACAGAGCCCATTAGAGGCCATAGTCTGTAAGAAACACAACATATGCCCTGTTGAAGGAACATGGCTAAGAAACCAAGCAAGCTGCAGATGACATTGGTTACCATGGGACCTCTGGGTATCACGAGAAATCTTGTGGACCCCCAAGACCACCAAGGATCACAAGAAGATGCAATATATAAGCCCGAGAGCTCCATGTCGTCTCTCTCTTGCTCTTGCCCTCACAAGCTGAGGAGACACAGACATGCTGGAGAAGTGCCCAACAAGATATGACATACTCAAGCCATTAGGCTGCAATGGTCATAAACTGAAAGGTGGAGTCCAAGGGAGAAAGACTTTTCACTGCAAGTTAGCCAGAGAAAGACCCTCTGCCATAATTCAGCCTATTAAGGCTGGCAGCAAAGGAAACCACACCAAGAAACTTTAGGCCATGAAGCCTACATGGGCCAAGGAAATGAAAGAAACAAATCTCAGCCGATGAAAGAAGCTAACCTCAAGCTAGTGGCTGGAACAGACTGAAGTTTATAAGCTGGTCACAATCTGGTGTTTGAGGTACACTAGCCATACAAACTGGCAAAGTTAAGCCTGATGGATATTAAGCTTGAAAGGGACTGCTTGCTGGGACTGCCGTATCCACATTGCTAAAACTAAGTTACCCTATATGGACCTACGCTAAGAATATTAATATCCTTTTAAGAAAATTAAAATTGGGTTAGTTGGGTGTTCTTAGATAGGTATTAGGGTGTCCTTAGATTATAGGCTTTAGGTTATAGGATATAGGTGTTTTATAGGTGTTTGTTAAGTACTAATAAATATGTGTTTTAAATAAAATTTTTGGTTACACCATGGGCTCTACATTGATGAGCCATGCTGAACCTTTCTTGCCTGAATATTGAATAGTGTCTAGATACAAGTTCTCCCCTCTGGGGTGAAGGACATACAGAGAAAAAAGGTTCTGACTCAAACCTTGGGTGCTTCAGTCCACAATGGACTTTTAAAAATGTCTCTCATCATTGACAGTGCAGACTTGACTAAGCTATTGTTGTTATGGGTTTTTAAGAGGAAGCATGTGTGACTTCTGTGTGCATGTGTGCAGGCAGGTATGAACATCATTTCTTTGTGATAAACATGTCCTGTGGCATCCATTTAGACTGTAGGCAGGCTTCCATTTCTGTAGCCGAACCAAATAGCTGACTTAAGGACACTGAACTGAATGAATTCCTTCTAGGACTTCCACTGTGCTGGGTTTTATCTGCCTGTCAACCAAAAACAAGGGGAGGAACATGAGATCTGATAGTCTCCCACTGTTCCCCAAGTAGCTTTCTTCCCAATGATGGGGGCGGGGCAGTTACAGGTGGCCAGGGGGCCAGGTCTACTTGAGGCATGAACAAGTGAGGAAATTTATCATTCTTGTTAAAGCCACAGGGTAGACACTGGCATAATGCCAAGCCCCACAGAAACTTCCCCAAACTGGAATCCGCAAAACCGTATGTAGGCCATGGAGGACTTCTTCTACAGTCCAGAGAAGAGTCGCTATATCAAGAAGTGAATTGTTTCACCCAGCTTGTCCCTCAAAAGATATATGGTGTTTAGCTTTGCCTAAACCATGTCAACTTTACAAGTTTTGTTTTAAAGAATCCATTGTTAGCCAGGTTGGTATGTGCTTGTAAATCTCTGCACCTCAGAGGCTGAGGCAGGAGGATTGTCATGAGTTCATGGCCATTCTGAGCTACATAGTGATAAATTTTCTCCAAAAGCTTAAAACAATGTAAAAGCTCATTGAAATCTTAATTATTCCACAGGTTTGCTACGCTCACAATATTTAGCCTATTGAATTGCATCCAGTTCTGTGCTGAATTTTTCCCTCACTTTAGGTCAATCCATTTTTCAATAGCTTTGCTTTATTTAAGAACCAAGCCACATAAAACGACAATGGAACTCCACCTGTGGAATGAAATAGAACAGTTGGGTTACATGTTCCCAAGGAAAAGACTCCTCAAAGTCAAGTGCAGATGTCCGCTAACTTCACAAAAAGTACTGAGTTGGGTGCTGTGACATGTACAAGTTTGTGAATGACCTTTTCCATATGTGGATGTGGTGAATAGGCTGTCTGTATGCATGTCTGCACGTCTATAAGTGCATGTGCATATGTGTGCACATGTATGTGGAGGCCAGGTATCTTTCTCAATTATTTTTTAAATTTTTTTAATTTTTTATTTTTTTTCTCAATTATTCCTGACCTTGTCTATTGAGGCAGGCATTTTGATGAGCCCGTGACTAGACTGCCCAGAGGGTGGTCTAGCTAGCCATCTCCCTCTGGGGAGTCTGCTGTCTCTGCTTCTGGTGCTTTTGGATTGAGGGTGGAGTGCCACACCATTTTCCTTATACATGGGTTGTGTGGATCTGAACTCTAGAATTCACATAGCATAGCATAGTGCATTACGTGCTGAGCAATCTCCTCGGCCCAATAATACATATACAAGTTTGATTCCCAGCACAATTGAATCACTATAGAAGTAACTTCGGGGTCAGCTCTACAGTAAATAACTATGTCAGCTCTATAATAATGTCACAGTAAATATCTACATCACAGTGTGTTCTATTGAGTTGGAGTCTAATAGTTCCAGCCCCTTTGAGGACACCTACCATCCTGGATGGAGCGCTAGTATGCACACTCTTGAGAATGTGTTAGCATTCTGATGTCGCATCTGCTGCAGCAGGAAATATCTAGAGACTTCTGTGCGTACAGATTCAATACATGCCATGACTGGGATTGTGGCTTTCTGGGCTGCATTTTAGCATACAAGACCAGTTTATATTACAATATTCTTTGTTTCAGATCTTCATGTTGTGCAAAGCAAATTCACGAAAGTGAAAGTGGACATTTAGGAGTTCTAATACGTAAAGTGTATTGTCTGCAAACATAAACTTCTAGTAAGTCACATTTAAGCAGAAATTACATGAATGTCATATTCTTTCTTCTCTCTCCCCTTACTTTCTTGGTGTGTGTGTGTGTGTGTGTGTGTGTGTGTGTGTGTGTGTGTGTGTG
>CAJQZJ010034075.1:5300554-5320790 GCA_907164525.1 Lophiomys imhausi | reverse complement strand
TGTGTGTGTGTGTGTGTGTGTGTGTGTGTGTGTGTGTGTGTGTGTGTTGTATACATGCACATGTATGTGCTATGAATGTGAAAGAGAGTATGTATGCCATTAGCCATAAATAAATGGTGCATGGCTGTTATATATGATGAGGTCTCCCAACCCCAGAAGCAGCCTATCAAGTTTCAAACGTCCCACATTCTTCCAGATTCATATTCTCTCACGTGTGCTTGTTCCTTCTCCCTCTCCCTTCTTCCCTTTCCCTCCCCCATCTCTTTGCCACTCACTCTCTTATCCCCATTCCAAAGTGCCCTAGATGACTTACTTCAATCTAACTATTTTAAATTAAGTCGAAGCTTCAGGAGGGGGGGTGGGGAACAGCTGGAAGTTTATATTTAAGGGGAAACAGGAGTGGAAACTTACCACATGTCTTTGTGTGCCATGAGGCTCTCATGGACCATTCATTACACACAGGCAGAGCAAATGAAGGTGGCTCATTCCCTCCAACTTAGAGGAAAGAAATGGGTGGGAGGAACTGGCTTAATATTATCACATTTTGCCTATTTGTGAGGTGCTCCTTGGAGCAAGGGTGTTCATTCACCAGTATAACGTCTATTTCTTTACAAAAGGCAAACTCTTAAGATTTTACTTGCCAGAAATCATATATAACCTCTCAACTGTGAGAGAAAGCCCTTCTCCTGAGATAAAATCTGGTTGGGCAAAAATGGCAGAGGTTAAGACATTACTGTCAAGAGAACTAACTGGAGAAAACAGTTCTTTCTTCCCTCACTTATAGTCTCATTTGTAAGATGGAATGAAAACCTTTCACCACTTCTGTGCCCTGTAAAAATTGTCAGAGGCTTCCTGATATCATCCACCCCACAGGCCTAACATGATGTTAGAGAGAATTTGTGTTCTTAAGAAAATTCCAGAGAAGGTTCCTGCATTAAGGAAGAGCATAGCCCTTAGAAAAAGCTATCATTCTTCTGGGAATTTATCTACTCAAATGGTTGGTTTTAATGAGTAAAGGATCCATGTGTGGTGAAAGGAGACACAAAACAAAGGTACCTTGATAAGGAAAGAAAGTTTAAAGCCCTAGTGCATCTGCTTAGACTGCTGATATTACACTCAGTGTTCTAACAGTGAAGAGCTGGGAAGAGCATAAAACCTTAAGGGGACAGGAGTAGATACAGGGAGATGTATTAAAATGGTAGACAAGCATGAGTCTAGGAAATACAAACAAACTTTTCAAATCCTATAGACACATGAAAGGGGTCCTGGAAAAGTTCCTGTCTCCCAGTTTATGGTACTTTGTTATAGTTGCCCTAGAAAACTAATATGGATTTTGGTAGCAGAAGTGTCACGTCTTAAAGAAACAGAAATGAACTATTTTATATTTCTGAATACTGAATCGAAAATCAAAATCAAGTTATAATCAGAGCCAAGAAGTGTCCAGGAAACCTTTAGAGATGTTCTACCTTACATCCTCCTAGCTTTTCACAGTGGCTACCAAGCAACGGCGTGTCTTGCATCTGTATTAGTACTGTCTCTTGCTCTAACATTTCATGAACTTTTCCTTGTGTATCTATGTCAAATTTTTCCTCTTTTTATGAAGACATCAACCACATTGGATTGGGGCCCATCCTAATGACTTCATTTTAGTTCAGTTGCGTATTCAAAGATCTTATTTCTAACTTAGGCCATATTCACAAGATCTGATGGCTAGGACTTCAGTATATTTGGGAGGAGGAACAGGATATGAATCACCCTTCAGCCAACCCCTCTTACAGCATAACATAGATATTCTAATCAGTGTAGGTAGCAAGTGGCTGCAGAGAGGTCAACTTGATAAAACTTTCAGAAACTAAATTACAATGAAAATGCTGTTAGAGGCATTTGAAACTGTCGTCTGCCAGAAGTGGAAGGCCTTTGATACTTGGGCAAGTTCTTCTTTGTATCTACTCAACAGCTTCCCAAGCTCTCGTGGAGCTTGAAGAGCTCTAAGAGAAGTGAAACGCAAGTTGTGAAGAAGTGAAAGATACCCAGTAGTTTCAGAGGACAGCAAGTGCTCGGTTCCCGGCAGGCAGTCTGATCTTCTCTGGAACGCAAGCACTAAATTTCCCAAGACACTGGAGAGCAACAATCACAACATTCAGACGTACAAATCATTCTGGCAATAGATCTTCCAAGAAGCAAGTGATCCAGAATTCTTTCTCGGTGAAGCAAATCTAAGTGATGACACAGAGGAGTACCAGGACATTCGTGTGTCTGTCATGGTGCAGGGTAATGTCTGAACCTCTGGTCCAAGTGTTTTCAGGTGCAATTATGGCTCTGAACTAGCTTATTTCCTGTCCATATACAGAGGCACTTTAGGCATCTGGCAACATGGATTTCATGACCACAAAGTAAAAATGAAATAATGTGCATACCAAAACATAAACACATTGTAAAGTGCCTTCAGTCTCAGATTCCCAACCCAGCGACCCTGCATGATTTAACAGAGGGGGAAGCCAGACTTCTGTCCCAGTGGGGAGAAACAAGGCCTCCAAACTGACAGCTGCTATCATTCCAAAACAAGTCATTGTTTATAAATGAATATTCTTTGTGATAAATTATTGAATTACAAGAAAACTCTATGATTGCCTGCTGCTGCCAGATTTAGTTTTGGTCTGAAAAGCAGCATGGAATGTACTACAAACAGCAGAATTAGAAACTGCTGGTCTTTTCTCAGAAAACTCTTCTCAGATCTCTGTCTCCCCTAAACCTGTAATGCTTGTCCTAACTGGGACACCAGTAGATCTTCAGAAGATTATATATCTATTCAAATCTATATATAGATATCTATGTATATAGATATTGTGTGTGTATATATATATATGTGTGTGTGTGTGTGTGTATGTATTACATACATACACACATGTCTTCAGAGTAAAGACACTTTGGGTTATTTTGAGACAAATATAGATATGAGTCATGGCTTGGAATAAATTTTATAATAAGCAATAGCTTGAAATCTGTAAGCAGGAGGCACATAACCTGCATGAGCATTCCCCAGGCACTGAACACTATGCTCCCTGCTCTGAACAGTAATTGCCTTTGATCCTCACAGCAACCATTATGATCCCATTTACATAAGAAGGGCTGGCCAGGAAGAAGGTAACAGGATTTGCAGAGACTTACACAGCAGGAACAGGAGAAGGCCAACTCTGGCACCAGGGATTGGATCCCAGAACTCACAGCTTTCTTCAGTGTCACTCTGGCTCCCATCATAGCTGTGCCGATGACTAGCACCAGCACCCTCAGGAAGAGACTGACTTGTTTTCCAGGCTCCCACTGATTCCTCCAATAGGACCTTTCCATGTAGGCCCACTTCAGAAACAACTTACGGAAAAACAAAGGCTCATCGTCCTCATTCGTTTGTGTTCTCTTTTTAGAAACATATCTGCTGACTCTTCCGCCATT
Source organism: Lophiomys imhausi (assembly GCA_907164525.1). Lineage (NCBI taxonomy): Eukaryota > Metazoa > Chordata > Mammalia > Rodentia > Muridae > Lophiomys > Lophiomys imhausi. The sequence continues at coordinate 5,317,340 of CAJQZJ010034075.1, read as the reverse complement.
CCTACATGCTCAGGGAAACTCTGTGAGTCCCATTGGCATTTGTAGGAGTAAGAATCACCAGCTATGCCATTCAGTCCCCGTGTTTCTTTCTATTCACTATGTATATCTCTAAGTTGTGGCCCATCTCTTATATGAGAAGGATAATAAGACTCTCCCTACAAATTTCACAAGCTGTTGTACTACTGAAATCATACAATGCAAAGGAAAGTACTTTGAGGCTCATAAAAATCTGAACTACAAAAGAACTGTGCCCTAGACTCTCCCTAAATGGTTCAGTGGGGAAAAGGAAGATATTTTAACCAGTGGTCAGTTAGTAAGCAGCATCTCTGAACAAAAATGTGATAAGTAATTTTCAATACTTGCCAGTTGCTGTGGTGTAAATATTCTCAGCCAAGCTAAGGTCAACTTCAAGCTACTGACATTCCATTGCTGAGCACAGACTTCACTCTTGCAAACTAGGATAAACCAAATCTAACACACTACTAGCTAACTAGACTTTACTAAACAGCATAATCAAAGAATTTTTTTAAAAGCACATGCCATGCCTGGAGCTATACTGTAGAATACAAAAAGTATATATTCCTTCTTTGCTTATGATCTTGATGCCGACAAGACAGAGTATCTAAATGGAACAGAAAAACCTACACCTTTGTCGTCCCTTGCACAGAATCCAACTAAACAAATGTTGCTATTTGCTGCTTTGACCACAAGTGAAGGAGTGCATGTCTACCTCATAGAAGACTGGTATGTTGCTTGGGGATGAAAGAATATACTACATGAGTACCAAAACCCAGATCTTAATCTATGCACTCTTTCCTCATCCACTGGATAGCTGTTGACATTTGATTTGGCTACAGATGACACAAACCCAGTGACTTAAACAAGGTCAGTTCTCTCATGAGAAGGTCAGTAGAAATATGTCAACTGCAGCTGGCCCACACTTAGGACTTAGACTTCTCATCCCTCTCTTCTGTCACTGTGTTCTAAAATGCCTGCTAGAACTCCAGCCACAGCATGTGAGTTTCAGGCAGAAAGGAAGAGAGAATAATTAAAAACATACTGTCTTACCTTTAGGGAGACTAACTGACTCTTATATCTTATTAGCAAGAGAGTAATTACCTGATCACACTAAAGAAGCACATCTCAGAATCACTCTGCACATCTATTATCAGGTCGTTGGAAATAAGCTTATTATTTTGTTTCCAAAAATAAAGTCTTGTTTAGGCATGTATATGTAAATGTATATGTATGTTATCCAGGAGGGAAGGAGAACAGGTGTTGTGAAAATGGCTACCAAAGGCTGATGCATGTTCACTTGCCATAGACATGTCCATTTATCAGAAGGCAGAGAAAGAAATTAATCTTTCTCATTGAAAACTCATGGGTCTCTTCACAACCACACATTGTAGGTAGGGTGAGAAGTCAGCAGTTTACTTATAATCCAAATTGCACATCTGTGAATGGCCAAATAAGAAGAAGCATATCTACTTGAGGGGGTGTATACAAGAAACATGACATAATACTCAGGTTTTATCATTAACTGAAACCAAACAACATTCATGCATGCCGTTATTAATAGCATGATAGGTCAGGGCAGATTCAACTGTCTACATGAGTTTGTGTCGGTCACTTGACACTTCGACCTAACCAAATGAAACAAGTCCGTGACTTTAGATGATGCTGGAAAAGGGTGCCTTCTCAAAACATCACCACCCATTTAGATGCTCTGAAGCAAGGGAGTTGGAAATAAGCTTATTATATTGCTTTCAAAGTGAAGTCCTGTTTGGACGTGTACATGTAAATGATATATGTGTGTTTGTGTATGTATAATCCCCCTCACATCTCTTTTTTTTTTCCTGGAGATAGTAACTAGCCAGGAGTTCAGGACACTTGCCCTGGATCCTCTGAGGAAGGCATCTCATCTATCTAAACGATGTTCTTCATCTCTCTTCTTTCTGAAATGCTACCTGTGTGGAACCAGAGACATGACAAAGCACAGAAAGATTCCCAGTGACAAATCTATGGCCACACAAACATGAAAATGTACACATGAAAGCCTACACAGCTGTCCTGCCAAAGCACAGCCAGGGATGAGCAATGTTGTGACAACCATCCCACTCCCATTTCAGCCAAGAAGAAAAATAAGGCCTATTGGATATTTTATCTAGAACCTTAAACTTCCTCTTACTTTGATATTGTTCAACATATGGATCCACGAGCAGATATACCCACTTCTTTCATCTATATTCAACCTAAATCAATGAAGATTCTTGAGCCTATAGGTTTTAAATAATACAATAAGTAGATGGTGCTAGCCCTCCAATTGATTTGGTAACTTCATTCACTCATGCAGTAAATAATTAGTCCTTGCTCTGTACAGAAGCGGATCCTAGGTACTGTTCTTTTGTTGTGAAAAGAAACAATGTCCAAAGCAACTTCTGGTAGAAAATATGTAATTAGAGACTTGCTTAGAGTTTCAAAGATAATACTGAATGGTATGGCAGTAAGCAGGCAGGCATGGAGCTGGGGCAGTAGCTCAGAGCTTTACATCCTGATCTGCCAGCAGGAGGCAGAGACACACTGGGACTGGTATGTGCTTTTGAGCCCTCAAAGCCCACTCCCAGGGACACACCTCCTCCAGCAAGGCCACACCTCCTAATTCTTCCCAAGTAGTTCCGGCAGGCAGCTGGGAACTAAGCATGCAAATATATGAGCCTGTGGGACTCATTCTCATTCAAACCCCCACAATCCCTTATAACAGTAAGGCCTCATCAGTGAGCAGAATCTCCCCCAGTCCCTTCCTTTGTGAAAGTTGCAGTCTGAAGAGAACGGTGGCCATTGATCACAGAGCAAAGAGCCAAAGAAGGATGGAGAAGGAAGGAGAGACTCCATCAATCAGGGCATGTGGGCCAGCACAGGAGTTTGAGGCTTCATCCAAGGAACAAATGAAGCTATTTAGGAGTTTAAGGAAGGGAAATAGACTGTAAGATTTTTTTTTTTACTCTAGAAAGATCATCTTCACCAGGGTAGATAAGGGATTGAGGGAATGTAGACAGAGGCTGAGAAACCAGTCGTGAGACACTATGGCTTCCTGATTGACAGGTGGTATCATCTTTAGAAAGCCATGTCCACAAAGTCAGAAGCAAGTGAACCAGTTTTACATGACACCTGATTTAATTAGGGCTTCATTGCTGAGAAGAGACACTATGATCAGAGCAACTCTTATAAAGGAAAGCATTTAATTGGGGCTGGCTTACAGGTTCAGAGGATTAGTCTATTCTCACCATGGTGGGAAGGGATGGAGCATTCAGGCAGACATGGTCCTGAAGAGGAGCTGAGAGTTCTACATCTGGATTGGTAGGCAGCAGGAAAGAAAGGCTTCTGAAACCCCAAAGTCCACCCCCAGTGACACACTTCCTCACACAAGACGGATATCTATTTCAACAAGGCCACACCTCCCAAAAGGGGCACTCCCTATGAACCTATAAGGGCTATTTTCATTCAAACCACTACAGCAACAAACACAGAGCTAATGTGCCTTTACCTCAGACACCAGTCACGGAGATCTGGTTGAGGAGCATCTCAGGAAGGGCCTTGTACTGTTTGCATGTCCTTCCTAGCCTAAAGGTGTCCTAGTGCAACTCTTACTCTATGAGGAAAAGAGAGATAGCACTGCAGCAATGGGTTTCAGAGACGTAAGAAACGCCACAGTAAAGGTACAGAATTGTGTGCTCTGGGAGCCTGCCAGCTATTACTTACTCTGGGTAAATGACTTGCCATGAACCTGGAGACTGGAGGCATCTCTACTCTATTTTAAAGATACTGGTTTTTAGTTTGCACAAAAGATCTCTTTTCCCGGCCTTGTTAGACTCTTGAGTTCAGATCTTCTCAAATCAAGATCCCCATTTAATCACTGTGACTCAGTGAGGCACCACCTCGGATGACCCTGACTTCCAGACCCTTCTTGAAAAAGATGTAGAATTCCTTTGGCATTTCTATTTTAAGTTGGTTTAATGTATTTCTTCTTAAACTGGAGTTTAAGGAAAACAATCGGATAAGGGCTGGCAGTGTATCTCAGTGGTAAGGAGCTTGACTGGTGTGTGCAAGGTCCTGAGCCAATCTTTTGCACTACAAAAGAAAAAGAAACGAGCTACCAGTTGTCGATTGTAGAGGACAGTGGACCTCAAAGGTGCAACTTGGATCCGTGTTGGAGGAGGGAGATGTGTGTAATGTGGGTTTTCCATAGAAGCTGTGATTATGCGCTGGCCAGGAGTTTCTAGCCTTGTTCAGACATGGAAGTGAAGAACTTTAGTATAGGTTTTAGCCTTACCGCCTGAGAGACGTGTTTTTCCTTATATGGCATACATAGAAAACCTTCAGGCTGAGAAATAAATGCCATTCTGTTAACAGGAAGGAAAGATAAGGTAAGGACTTCTAATTGTCTAACACTGACCCGATCCCCCAAATACAGCTCACACTATATGACACCACCTACATCTGAGGAGCAGGCCACCCAAAACCATATCCCCGCTTCAGGTTTTCCAAAGAGGTTGGTTAAACTCAGGTCTAGGAATGCTAATTAGGAACTGATCACAATAATGTATCAGAAATTATGAAATGCCTCGTGTTGCCAGTCACTTAAATTAGATAACAAGGAGTCCAGTTATGATTAGTTAAATCCAAACTGTGCCTTAAACCCAGTGTATTTACTGTGAGTAACTAGAATGCCCTTATGTGAAATCTAAAAGACATCGTGAATAGCATCCTTTTCTGCATCTTGGTAGAGGCTGAATCTGTTGTCGGTCTTTCCCATTTGAGAGTATTCAGAATGACGTCTCTTCACATGCTACTGTACATGGCTAATGATGAGTATTTCAGCTGACATAAATTGCTTCCCATCAGGATTCAGTCTGAGAATCTAACACGGAGCTGGTGGCCCAATGTCCTGAACCATAAGACGAGTGGCATCCCCATGCCACAGTTGTCCCGGTTTTACTCAGTTTGGACCCCCCCCCCCCATTTGCTTCATAAAAACATTCTGTCCTGTTTGGTCCATCACTGGGCTACTTCTTTTTTTTTTCCTAGAAATATCTGCATGGCTGATACATAGAAACACAAACCAGAGCTGCAGAGGGGAAGCCAGAGTCCCCTGACATCACAGTTTTCATAAAGCAAAATACACAAAGGCTGCCACGCCTCGATCTGGCTTCCTAGTAACCTCAGAAAAAAATTCCAGAAATGTGTTTCAATTCTTAGGCCCGAGTGACAAAAAGGTTAAACTGTTTCCCAAAGTCCACTTAAGAGTAATTCCAAGCTTGGGAAAATGGATTTTGTTAGCCCCAAAGCCTATTAAGATTAATGGCAAGAGGGGGCTCATTATTCTGCCAGAAATTCTACATACAAATCTTGGGGTGAGGTATTCTTTCTGCTTCACAGAGCCAGAGACATAGAGAGTCTGAAAAGTAGCTGTGGAGTGGGGTTCACTGAACATAGATGGCAGGAAGGATGTTGTGTAGATTTGCCCTGTGTATGTAATCCAAGGAAAAGACTCTTGGGTGGGTTACTTACACAGATACTGCTCTCATTATCCCGTCTTGCCGTGGCTACACAACCAGGTCTTATGGAGCCTGGAGCCGTATTTGGAAACTGGATCCATATTCAGGGTAGAAATGGCTCTTGTGCCTATTGACCCCGTGACCCTTTGGCAGCAGGGAGCCACCACTTCTATGAAAGTGTTGGCCATTACACTGACCCCACCATGATTCACCTCCCTCTGCTCCTGCTTCCATAGCTGCTTCTGTGTTTGGATTGGTTGTTACACTGATCAGACAGTCATCTCCTTCAACATGATGTGCCCAGTGTCCCTGCAGTACAGCACCCTCAGATCGACTGTTCCTCAGGCTGCAAAACAGCCAAGTGGATAGCTGGATTCTAGCCAAGGGTCTGTCCCTAGCTATCTTGGCAGGACAGCACTTAGGAGCCTCTTGCTAAGAAAGAGGAATTCCCAGTCTGTGTGGTGGCTAGACAAGAACTCTGGCTTTGATTACTAGCTCATGGAATTGATGGGAGGAGAAAAGACAAGAGCCTTCTGAATTTTTAAAGGATTTGGTTGAGCCCAAAAAACCCAAACTGGACTGACCTAAACTGTGATTACAAAACTCTGGAGGCAATTTTCAGCCCTGCCTCTCTTTTGCACCCTCCAAAAATGGCTTCTAGGACATATGATTCATTGAAAAGGCATATATAATAAGGTCCATCTTAGGTGAACCAAGGAGAGTGGGAAAGAGAGATCCTTCTGGAAAACACAATCAGAAACTTTTCAGGTCCAGGAGCTCACTGAACTGCCAGAGACATCTCACTATGATGGTCACGTTGGATATAAAGGATGCCATAGGTTCTCTAGAACTTATCCTCTGCTATTCCACAGTCACTGAGTTCTAACAGGAAAATGTACAGGTCTCACTGTCACAACAAAAGACCTGAAATTCAGTGCCTCAGAAAAGACAGAAGTAATCCTCCCTTCCTGCCTAGAGAAGCATTATCTGAAAGAAATATAATACAAGTCACATTTACAATTGAAAATAATCTAGTAGTAGCCTTATCATAAACACCCAAGATTAACTTTAAAGTTTCACTTAACCCTGAATATCATTTTAACATGTAATCAGTATGAAGCATAATTGAGATATTTTACTTTTGGTACCAACTTATACCTCCTCCCAATTTAAACTAGCCATATAATACTCAATGACCACATGTGGCTGGTGGGACCATGGTAGGCACTGTAGAGTTCAGGCTGGACAAATAGGTAGGTCTATGTGGGTCAATCAGGAAGCCACAGTCTTTGTTCCATTATGTCACAATCCAGTAGAGCAGGCTGTCTCAACCTGGGCACTATCTACTTCAGAAACCACAGAAGTCTTTTCTGTGTGATGCCTGTCTACAAGCACCTTAAATTGTCAGCATATGTTTATCCCATGCCCTCCTCCCAAGATGGTAACCATCAAAATCACTGGAAAGTGCTAGGAGACAGGAAGCAACTAAAGACCCCAGGAGTAGCTCTCAAACTTAAGTATATTTGAGAGCGTCTTGGATATTTTTGTTAAAACAGGGGTGTCATCCAGGCATGGTACCTCATGCCTGTAATCCCAATACTCAGAAGGCTGAAGCAGGAGGAGTGCCATAGGTTCAAGACCTACCAGGAGTACAGTAGGAAACTATTTCTTCAAATAATAACAACAACAACAGCAAGTTTTGTGGACTCTCTGTTGTGGCTTTTGAATCACCAAATATGAAACGGAAACTTAAAACAAGCATGGTTAATACCTTCCCTGGACTCATGTCCAAAACTACTTTGTGATCTCCTGCATGATTGGCCATATCACGTGGTATCCTACTCCCAGACAGTAGAGAGAAAGGAAGTAAGTGGCAAAGACACATGCTGATGGTATTTCAGGGAAGCTGGACATGTGACTTTCACTGGCATGGCCTTGTTGAAAGTTCAGACATGGCTACCACCATTCAAGGAATAGCCTCAAGGAAGGCTCAGACATAGCCTGTTTATCTGTTAAAACTCAGAAATTCTGTTATGACAGGGAAGGCTAGGAGGTTGGATAATGAGGGGATGTTCCAAGCTCTTCCAAAGAGTAGATAATATTATTTAGTCATAAATCACCAAAGTCTGAAGAACTCCAGCTGGAAACAGTCTCAGAGGAAGGAGGAACACATCAGCCACACTTCCTGATGTGGAGCAAAAATGAGACTTGAGATACCTACCTCCTTTTGAGGAAGAGACACACTTGATTTAGATGGGCATGATCTTTTAAACAAATGTGTATGGGAGGAAAGTGAATGTGGTGTGGTAAGAAAATGAAGGAGTCAATTTGCCAATGGAGTGTCTCCATTCTTCCTCTTACAAGAAATTCCACAGATTTGTGGTTTGAGAAAATTTAACTCCACTTCTCACTTCCAGAAGTCATTCTTAATGGTTGTAAGCCAATCCAAGGATCAGATTGTCTTAGCTAAGATAATGAGTTTAGGGATGGGCCCATGTACTAAAGCAATATAACCAAAGAGGCGGCTCACAGCTCTTGTTTGAGGTTTTGGAGAGGAAAAACTATCCACTCTACCCACTGTATGTGAATTCAGGTACTGAAGTCTTAGAGTAGCTGACAGTCATGTGACACAAAGTACCCAACCCAAAGATGAAGAAGGGCAGGATCAAGAGAATCTGAGATGTTGGAATCTACAACCCTGGTTATAGTCTGAACCTTTGGATCAAATCAGACTTGATGTTTCACATCTGGAATTTCTAGTTAAATAAGCCAATATTTCTCTTATAATGCTTAAATCAATTTAAGATTTAAGATTCTGTCACTTGTAACCAAAACCATCCCCAAAACACTTTCACCTGCATGCGTTTCCTCTGTGGTCCCTAGAAGCACCTAATAAAGACAAGGTCAAGCTTATCTCATAATCAGGTGCACTTCAATATGTAAGCCATTGGCCTCGGGTTGCTTGGGTTCCACAATAGCCATGGGGGTAACTATAAATCAAGAGATCAAGACCAAAAGATTATCCAACCTTCTGGATGTCACCCTGAGAATATTAGTGGTTGAACTGAGGGCTGAGCTTGCTGGTGCCCAAGCCCAATGCTTTTTCTGCAACTTTGGCCTCACGTGGGTTTTTTTTTTTTTTGAACAATGTATATAAATAACAAAAGTTTATATGTTTGTTCAAACTGCATGTGGAAAACTATCTTGACTTTTGAAAATCTGATTCAATGATCAAAAACACATGTCGAATATTAGTCAGAAGGTGGTGTGGACTGTAGTAGGGTTTTATAGGCACCTTGGGCAGGCCCTTCAGAGTAATTGGGGTGTGGAATGTGGAAGTCATTTTTATGGGAAAGTTGGGACATGGCCTCCTGTAGGCAGCCTCGGGCAAAAGAGTGAGTATATCAGGGAAAAAAATCACATTGAACCTGGTGATAAGGTTCATGAGGACGTTAATTAAAAAGAATCTCATGTTTCAAGGACTGTGTTGGTGATACACTTTTGAGCAGCAGCATAGGACACATCAGAACTAAAATGTTCTACCCCAAGAGGTCAGTGTGCTTTTGAAAACAGCATGTCTGGGTTTAAATTCCTCTCCTGCTCGCTTGAATATGCTGCTTCACAAGTGCCCTTGTTCATCTGCAACAGTTGGCAGATGCCGATACAGATAGAGCCCAGTACAGAACTCAGTTGCCTGCAGTTGAGGTGACTTAAAATAATGATATTTACCTTCACTCAAGTTTGTCCAAAAATTCTAGAGAACATACTTGATAACTCTTATCACATTTTATTCACACAGCTGTTCTACTTCGCTATTATTTTTCTGCATTCTTTCCTCACTACACCTACTTTGTAAATTAAACTTTATTGCAGATGTGTATACGTAGGCAAAAATCTACAGAGTTTGATAGTTCTGAAAGCTTCAGATACTCACAAGAAGAACTATCTCCAGTGAGTAAGAGAAGAAGACTGTACTGAATTTTCCTTGAAGACAACAAAGCTTGTCTAACTATCCTATTTCATCCTGCTTAGCAGACTCTTATTTGCCAGCTTTTTAAAATGATTCTCCCTTGCCAGGATTAAAAATAAAAGATATTCAGGTTTATACTCATAATATCTAACCCTAGGTTTGTTCTTTGACTTGATGCCTGATCTGTTCCCTTAATGTCCTGAGGTGACAGCAGAGCCACTACAAAGAGTGAGTCTGGGCATCTAACTGACATGGTAGAGCTGACTTCGAGTACCCCACCCCACAACACCAACTGATCCACATCACACTGGGATGTGAACTAGAAGCCAATCATTGTGAGATTAAGGCATTGACATTCTAGGGATGTTTGTTGCCATATCTGCACTGACTGATTCATCGCCTGAATAGGAGTGTGCAATTATTTCCCCAAATGCTTCTAAAAGGGCCTCAAACATTCGTGGCATCAACTAACTGAGCAGCTCCACTGCTCTAACGATGTCATCCTATATCCTGAAGACTTGGGACTATCTGTAGGTGCTGAGTCTTGCAGTCTCCCATGACGTGTCCACCCTGGTAATTCACTTTTGGCCACAGAGACACCTACTCCCTGGCAGAGTTCCTATGATGATTTTTTTTTTTTCATCTCCTGCTGTCAGGGTCTAGGATTATCCTGACTACTTGAATAGACTGAGAGATTGGGTACACCCAGGGTAGCCAAAACCTTCCTTGAAATGTTCCAGTGAGATTAGCACTTCCTTGATTATTCACAACTCAGAACTCTGGTCCTTGATGGATCTTTCCTGTTTACGGACCGTGTTCCAATCCATACAATTCATCATCTGGTCTATCTCACACCAACTCCAACTTGAAATTCAACCTTTCTCTCAGTTTCTATGTTCTATCCCCTAATATCAATTTTTAAAGCTATTGGTTTGTACGATGTACTTGGGGAAAAATATAACTAGAGATGCAGTGATTTGGGCCTAGGAATTCAATCTTGCTACGGTTTGGTGATAAGTGACTCCAATGGCTCTTATACTCAAGGCTTGGCCCACAGGACTGAAGCACTGGGAGATGGTGGAATCCTTAGAACATTGAGCTTCCCTCGGAGACACCTTTAGGTTACTGTGGGCATAAACTTAAAGGTAGCCTTTCTCACTCTGTGCTACCTGGCTTGTGACGTGGTGAGTAACTTTCGTCCAACATATCATAGCAGCACACTGTACTGCCTCACCAGGAGCCCATAGTCAAGTGTCAAACATTCATAGAGTGGAGCCTTTAAAATTACAAGCCATTTTTCTTTATAATTTTATTGTCTGTACTCTTTAGTTTCAGTCACAGAAAGCTACTACCTGTGAACTGGTTTCTGAAAGATGAATAGAAAACCCTCTCTTTGGAGTTTCAGAGCCTTTTCCCAGCTATGAGGCTCACTTTATATGCTACAAGTATCCCAACCTCTGTTCAAAAATGGAATTTTAGTTGGAGATGGCTCATCAGATAAAGCACTTGCATAGCAAGTCTGACTATCTGAAATTGGTCCCTAGAGCCAATGTAAAGGTGGAAGGAAAGAATGGACTCCATAAACTTTCTTTTGACATTCACACATGTGCTGAGGCTCCTCCACATACCCATGCACAAGTTGTATGTATATATATATATATATATATATACATATATACACACACACACACACACACACACACACACACACACACACACACACACAGAGGGGGGGGATAATAATGGATTTTAAATGAACTTGTTTTCCTCATCCTCCTTAACAGCTCTCATGCACAGTCTCTCAGTGAATGCTACCATGAACTATTCTCTATAAACTTTGAGTCATCAGAATATAAGGAAGTAACATTATTAAAGACCCACTAGCTGCCTGGAACTGCATTTTCTAGCTGAATCACTAAAGCTACCATGTGAGATTAAGGTGCATTAGTAATTCCATGGAGCAGGAAAGGAAGCTTAAGAGTGGTGGTGGCCTGCTCATGGAGCCTGGGGCTGTGCTCCTTCAGAACCTTGCTATGCCGGTTTGATCTTCTCTATCCAAGGTTTCACCGAAACTACCCACACTCTACCTCAAAAATAAGAATTTCTCCATTTCTTTCTATGACTACTGCCAATTATTTATCCTTGGCTCTCAGTATGTATTACTAAGGTTTATTTATTTATTCCTTAAGAATAACCTGCAGTGCATTCACAAAGTATAAGACATTCCATTGAGCACCTTACAAATACTAACCCTCCAGCAACCACATGAGATGGATCTTTTGTCGTCACTTACTGATGAGGTAATGAGTGACTAGCCCAAGATCACATCAGTAATAACTGAAGGGATCGGAACCCTAAAGACCTGGCTCCAGCTGTGATCTTAATCAGCTCATCATGATGTTCCTCCAGTATAATTATGGTAGGGTCCTTGGTGGTTTCTGTCACCAGCTCTGTAGCCAGTCTCGAGAAATTCTCTGGAATCTCATTCACAGAAGTGTAACCTGGATCCTGTCCCTCACTTAGAGCACCACGGGCTATGTCTTATTGGAGCTTGTTCTGTTCAGCACAGCCCCTTTTATCCAATCAGATGATGCAGTTTTGTTTTCTTTTGTGTATTCAGCCACTCGCTCCAACATCACAGCTCTTCTTCACACCCTGCCTCACCCAGGTACATGTTCAGCAGAGCCTGTCAACTCTGAAAGTAAACTCCATTCACTCTACAAGGCTCCAAGATCACTTCCTCTTCAGAGGATTCATCCCTTTCTAAAGTACTTCATCACTATAGTCTAATCAGTTTCATCCCCACACCACAAATAGAACTGTCAAATGCCCCAAAAGCCAGTGTTGCATCATTTCAGCTTTGCCTGAAGTCCTCAGGACACGGTAAGATCACAGGCAATAATTGCAGGGTAACATGGACTCTATATGATTTGCCCTGGCTCTCCTCAGAGGATATGGGAATGCTATCACTCTGAAACTAGAGGAGAGAACAAGTAATTTCAGAAAAGTAAGGAAACAGTTAAAAGCTTGCATTTCATTTTCTGGACAAAATCAGAATTGAGTGCAAATATACACTCAATTTGAAAAAATAATAATAATTAGAGCCCTCCTCTGGGGGAGTTTTCCTCTTGTTCAACATTCATGATATATCTGCAGCATGCTTCCTGGTAGTCAGAGAAACACACGGCTGCCCCACCTTCTGAGTCTTACGCTTCTTAGGACAGTGGGCATTGCATGAAGTTCCTGCTCACAGGTATCCACACTCACTGAAGGCTTTCTATGGTTGAGCAGTCTTCTTTTCTATTTTTCTATGTTTGTTTTACTGTTGTTTGTTGCTGTTGCTGCTGCTGCTGCTGTTGCAATAAAATCCATTCTCAGGCTTCTGTCCTGTGAGTAAAGTGAACATGGCTAGATCTGAAAGGCTACCTGACACAGTGTGCTTAGCTACTTTTCTCAATGCAGCAACAAAATATCTCACAGAACAAAGGACTTGTTTTGCCTCGAGGTTGCAGAATGATATTAGTCTGTCACAACAAGGAAACTGTAGTGGAGAAGCCACAGGTGACAGGAGCATGAGGTGGCAGCTGCTGGAAGGTCCTGGACAGGAAGCAGAGAGAATGTGTCCAGGACCAGGAAATAGCTAAATCCTTCAAAGTCCTTTCTGTAGCATTCGGTGTGCTCCAGTCAACCCCCACATCCTAAATGATCACAAACCCTCTAAGCTGCACCAAGTACAGAGGGCCAAGCATTCCAACTGATCTTGTGGAAGACTCACAATTCAAATGACAAGACATAGGAATCATCTTTAACATACCAACTCATTGAAAGGCAGCATTGTTTGTTATTTCTGTCGTTAGCTAGAATTTCCAGAGGGGTTTGCAGAGCCAAGAAGATAAGTAACCCTGATATTGGAAGATACTACTTGGTTAAAACATACATTTCTACCAACTGGATATGAAGGCTCCAGTTTCCTGGTATTACCATACTAAGTATTGACAACTCTTTTTCTTTATTCAAGCTAATGAATAAAACAATTCAGCAAATAAAACAAATTATTTTCACTTGCATGTCTACAATCTTGAATACATGAGTGTCTGCTCATAGAGGTTTGAACATGTTCAGTTCCTTTTGTGTGAATTGTCTGCTTATGGGATTTTCTTTTTCTGATTAATTTGGAGATGTTCATTATAATTTAGAATTTACAATCCCCTGAGAAAGGGAACACCAGAACAAATTGGTAATGTATGATATAGAAATTATATCACTTCTGGGTCTTTTGACCAGTGTAGTATCTTCTTATCAGTTTAATATGAAAATGAGATATTTGAATAATCTCTGACACTGACATGCTTTGGAAAACTGTATAAAAAGTGATAAGTCGATTTTGGTGCAAGCTTACAATTCCAACACTCAGAACATTGAGACAGGGGGACTGCAAATGAGAATCTATCTCCAAAAAAAAATAGTTTTGAGGAATGGATATGTAATTAAGTGGCAGAGTGCTTATCTAGCATGTGGGGAAGGGATTTGCTTCTGATTCTCAGGAAAGAAAGAAAGGGGGAGAGACAGACAGAGAGAGAGAGACAGAGAGACAGAGAGAGAGAGAGAGAGCACATACATCAGAGTGGTAGTTGGGTGACTTGCATGTTTTTTTTTTTTTTGAATCCTTAAGGAGGTAAGGCATGGAAATTTCAAGTTCAGAGTCAGCCTGAGCTACACAGTGTAGAATTAATTAATTAAATTATGTTGGGCGCCATTTGTAGAAGTAATGTCTTAAATTATTTGCCAGTATTTAGATTATCTTTAATTGGTCCACGGTTGTTAATCCTTAACCTGCCATTACAAATGAGCACACAGCGACTTGATGGATTTTACAAGCCTTGGCTTGGATTGTACAATCTTAGCCCACCTAAGCTAGCCCTTAATTCTATTCCCCAAATAAATTCCCATATATACATATTACCCTCTAGACTGCTATTCTGCTATTCTCCACACTATGCCGATGTTCCAGGCTACATTGAATGAGGCTCTTTTCTCTAATCCATGGCATGTGTCCTTCCTACTCTTGGTTGCTTCTCCTTATTCTTCTCTCTGGAGGCTTCTTATTCTGGCAGCTTCTCCTACCCATAAACCTCTCTGCTTCAGAAGACTGAGCACCTTAGTCCTGCCTACCTCTCTCTTTGCCCAATCTCAGGCCTCAGCATTTATTTAACCAATCAGAGACAATGGTTAACAAGAAAGGTATCGTAGCTTCACTTGGTGTACAGCAAGCAGTTTTCTGGGAGCAGGCTAATTAATATTTAGAATGCATAACATCACTCCATCAATTCCCTCCTTTTGTCTAAAAAAAAGCCATTTTTAAATTCATATAGTAAAAACAGTAAGAACAAATATGAAACAATAAATAAAACCAAATATAAAAGTTGCACACGTAATGTTTAGCCTATTTTCATCAGGCAATCTTGAAGAAAAACAATCATCTATCCTGGTATGTCTAAAGTTCTGAACCTAAATATTTTCTATGATATCCTATATTTATAAACCTAAAGATTTTATTTAGATTTGAAAATATCCTTTTAAATCTGAAACAACTCAAGTTCAATTGAACTTTTATATCTATTATGTTTTCAACCCCATCAAAGATATAAGAAAGGATAAACTTATTTGAGGGAGTAGGAAATACAGGAGAGCAGAATCCAAAAAGAAAAACGGCAGTTTGTTCCCTAGACAGTCTCAAATATCTTTCAATACCGTTGGAGCATCATCTTCAGCCTTCTGGCCAAGCATATCTCATACACTAAATTGTGCAGCAGGAAATAAGAAGGATTTTCACACTCTGTCTCTGCATTATCAGGCCATCAACTTACCAGCATTTAAGCTTTGTTTCATCTTTAGACTGTATATAGTCTGTTGAGAGAGTAGGGGCATTTGTACCCAGTAGGAATTATCTCCTGATGGAGATTTTTGATGCTCATTGTCTCCTTCCAAGTCAAATGGGAGCCATCAGGAGCTGACTGTCTAAGTCAAACAATTTCTTTTTTAAAAGATTTTTTTATTTATTTTACATATATGAGAGCTAGATCTGCATGTACCCCCCCCCCTGCAAGTCAGTAAAGGGTATCAGTTCCAATATAGATGGTTGTTAGCTACCATGTGGTTGCTGGGAATTGAATTCAGGACCCCTGGAAAGAGCAGACAGTGCTCTTAACTGCTAAGCCATCTCTCCAGCCCCCCCCAAACAATTCTTAAAACAATAAAAACATCTTTAAATGCCATTTTCTGTATACCTCTGAGGGTTTTCAAGAATCTATATATTTATTTATAAATCTATCTATCTTATATTTGAGCAATCAAACTGTATGTTTGTAACTGTTTATTATCTGTTTAACCTAGGAAGCATATTTTTGTGATAAATTAAGACTAGTATTTGACATGACCAGGAGCTTGAAAGGCCTGGCCAGCCATCAATCTATATTACCCAGACTCCTAAATAGATTGCAATAGCAACCTATAAAAGGATTGAAAGTAAACCTGTACTTTTTTTTTAATAATTTATTTTTTATTTCTTCAAGTTACATCTCAATCACAATCCCCTCCCTACTCCCCCCTCCAGTCCCACCCTTCCACCCTCCTCCACCTCAGCCCCACCATCCTCTTCCCTTCTTTTTTTTTTTTTTTTTTTTTTTTAGTTTAAGGTATTTATTTTTCCCCCAAACAGCTCTCCCTATCAGTCCAAATAATGGTTCTTTTTCTTATAACTATAAATACAATACAAAACAACAGAAATAAATAGGCCTCGATTATAAGAGTTATATGGCTTAGCATACATTCCCAATGTCCAGTCCATATGTATTTGGCACCTGACTTTAACATTCTACTATCTAACCATCTCCATGAGTTTAAAGTTCTATATCTAACTCAGCTTTCATACTAACTTGCCTCATAATTTTAAAAATATCTTCTTAGATCCAGAACACCCTCTTGATTCCTAAACAACTCAAAATTTAACTAAGAGACTCTAGCTATCTATTCTTCAACCACCTCAGAGACCTGAGAGGGATGAATATATCTGATTATATAGGAAGTGCAGGGCCTGCAGCTTCCAAAACTAAAAAATGACATACCAGTGGCTGCCTGGACAGTTCCCATTTTCTCTCCATACATTACACCATCAATCTTCAGCCATTTGGCCCCATTTCTCTGACAGACATTGATTGTAGAGCAGGAATTATGAAGGACTTACCTACCCTGTCTTGGCAGA
>CAJQZJ010034075.1:5231012-5284818 GCA_907164525.1 Lophiomys imhausi | reverse complement strand
ACACACACACACACACACACACACACACACACACACACACACACACACCTTCTTTTTATATCCTTCATTTTCTTTTACAGCAAAAGTTCTGGGTAAAGCACCTCACTCTCCTGTGTGCTCCTTTCCAGACATCTCATTCACTTCAGCATTTGCTATGGTGTCATCCAAAAGTTCCCCCAACCCAACTTGCTAATGTGACCAACTATCTGTTTGTTAACAAATCTAAAGGCTTCTAGCACAGTCATGCACTCTGTCCTCGTTTCTACCTTCATCTTCTCTCCTCACTCCGTCTCAAGCAGCTCCTCATCTGCAGGGCTCCTTTCCTCACCTTTCGCTCTTCAGTTCTGTGTTCTGTTCTCTTTGATGCATGCTCTCGGCACTGACCAGGCGATGAAGCGATGGTGATGGCTGACGTCATCTATTTATCCTCAGTATGGTCAGGATTCCCTGAGTCTTTTGGTGCTCTCTCTGCATCCTCCTTAGAGGATCTCATTCGGCACGTGGCTTTAAGTTTATATTCTAGTAACTCATCTACAGCACTACCTTCGTGTTAGTTACATTTCATAGCTATTTCAAAGCTACAAAGACAGAAAAGATTTCTTGATTTTGTACATCCCCTGGCCCATTAGTCTTCTATTTATCCCAATCAAACCTTTTCTATCTTTTCACTGTTTCCCCTGGGAATGAGTGGAGAATCACTTGAGAATGAACTTGAAAATCACTCTTGACCCTGTCCTTACCATGTGCTCTCATGCTCACATGAAAAGCCATTTCAATCGATCAGTGCGGCTTGAAAGTCTCCTCCAGGTCCAATTTGTCTTCTATACTTCATATTCCCTGTCACTGTATATCTATCCCATCTTCTCTTGCCTGGACTACGGACTACTGAAGCATCCTCTACACTGGTCTCCTTACTTCTATCCCTGCCCTCCTTCTACATTGTCAGAGAAAAGGAAAGAGAGCTTTTCAAAATGTAAGTCATGCTTATTCCTCACATAAAGTCTTTGAATCACTTCTTCCTGCCCTCCGGGGATGCACACACTGTTAAAGACTGCCGTGTGGCCTTGTGATCCAGCTCTCCCTGACTTTCCAGTATCTCGAGCCCTCCTCCTCCCTCACCATTGCTCACTTACATGTTCCTCCTGCTTCCTAGAAAGCCCGATCAATGTCTCCTTGGAGACGTTGCATCTCCCATGCCAGAGGGCCTTTACCCGGGTCTGTTCATCTGTGGATCTTCCTAGGGCACATCCTTCTATTAGGTTCACTTAACGAGTGAGTCAATTTCTTTAAGAAGGAGGGCTAGCCCCCCACCTCATTGCTCTCTTTGCCACAGTTCACGACTTTGACATCACTTTTTACTCTTTATATTACAGGGGATTGCAACCTATTTATATTATAGGGTTCATCATCCACTCTACTCTGCATCTCTCAATATGTGCATCCTCTTGTGGTCCCTTTGCATGGCGTACTAGGCTGGTCTTAGTAACCATTAGAAGAAAGGAGTGATGACTGCCACTTCTGAGCCAGGCTAGAAACCATACAAACTCTTCTCTTGTTCTCTTTCTTTCTCCCTTTCCCCTGGGTTACTGGAGGGAAATGGATACAGTGATTTAATATTATGGGCACCCTCTGAAAAGTCCCACTGGCTGAAGGGCTGAAAAATCAAAGTCCTCCACTGGGTTGAGGCTGAAGGTGAATTCAGCCAGACACTGAGGTGACTACAACCAGTCTATCACCTCATCAGAAATTCTGAGTTTCATGCTAGCTAAGCCTCTCCCAAGTTCCTGGCCCTCAGAAGTTGTGCTAGATAATAAATACTCATTAGTTAAAGTTGGTACACCTTAGAGGAGTTTACTATTTAGCCAAAGAATTAATAATATATTTAATAACATATATATAATATATATAGCTAAGTAATATATATATAATATATATACATGTATAGTCATTAACTATCTTCACCAACAGTGTGTCTAATTCACTCACTCACTCTTGCACAACTATGCTTACCACCACCTTCTGATTGTATCATAGCACTGGACTCCTGATTGCTGCCTTCATGTTATTTCTCCCACACATATTGACCACAGATGTTTGACACATGCTGGTGTCCTGAGACATCCACCCCCCACCTACCCAACAAGTGACTTCCCATGAGCATCATGCATGAAAATGATATAGGACTAGATTGTTCATTACTCTAAAATGGGAAGGAAAAAGCATCGTGTGATCTGTCTTTGCCCTTTCAGGAAGAAAGCTGCGAAAGAACTTTGATTCAAGGGATGTTGAGATTTACAGGTTTGGTAGATGACATACTTGGTTTTCTCAACTGTGCTGGGAGATTTCATACTTCAGTAAGACCCCAAGGAATCAAACGATCTTAATGCAGTTTTATAAATGTGAGCCACACTCTTTGGCTCAAATGCACTCAATTTTATACATTGGCAAGCTTCAAATTCTCAGAGGACTTTAAAAGATATCTGTTCTCCAAATCCCACATAGCATTCCTGAGTCTCTTCGGTGATTTACTCCTGGCCATTCTCTGAGGCATCACTTGCTTTCTATAACTAGCAGTCCCAGTTGGTACAAGTGAGAAAGAGAAGGCTGACTGAAATCAAAACCAAATAATCCCAAAGTAGGTTCACAATTAAGTAAGGCTGTTATTTTGTGCCATTCTTGAGTCAACTAAAAATTAGGTAACTTCAAGGGATATATATATATGTATATATATATATATATCATATATATATTTCAAAAACATATATTTAACTAATTTAATTTTAAAATCAAGTTTAAAAAATTAGTGTCATATTCTTTTGAGAATTCCCATGGTCTTTTCTCATGCTTCTATAAGAAAAGCCTGACCGAAGTGAAATTATTGTAATTAAACTCAAATTCTGCTTCAAGAACATTCTATGAGTCCTTGCTTGTGATTAACTGGGAGTCTCCAGATTTCTGACTCATATGATTGCCCTTGTAAGAAATACTTAAGATCAAATAATTTGATTATAGAGTGGCATTAATTGTTACATCAATCCTGACTATCAATATTATTTTAGATGTTGATATTTTCTGTTCTCAGATTATCTGTCTTTTTAAATTATAATCCCATACATATCTGAAAATTTTCAAGTTTACTTTCTGCATGTGAGGTCTACTTAGGGCACACACTTCTGCCAGGTCATTGTAAGACTATTCAAAGCAAGTCAACCCCAAACAGAAACACTGCTTAAGCACTCTCTTGGAGAGAGTCCCACATGTGATTCCCAGTTGCAACACTGCCTTGCCATGTCATTTTGCTCAAGTGATGTCTGTAATCTTCTGTGGCCAAAAAATTTTTATGATGCTTGGCAATTCAGTGGGAAGTGGGTGGTGATTACAGGACCCAAGAACTACCAAGTGATTTAGGCCTTTGTTTGAGAGGTACTGGGTAGGGAACGTTGGTATTATTCTTACTCTGTGCCCTGAGGGTAGAAAAGAATAAGGGAGTTATGCATTCTTTGTCCAGATGTCTCCAGTCAGGATTAGGTTCCTGAGTCATTTCCAAGATAAAAATCTATATTATCTTATTGCACACACCTTGAATTAAGAAAGAATACCTAGAAAACAATAGAAATGCTGAGTTTCTTACATTTGTTTACTTGCCTGGCCAAATTTTCCCTTTCTTGTCACCACTTTTCTCCTCATGATTTCTTTTTAGGAAAGGAACACGTTTGTTTGTGCCAGATAACAGATAGGTCAATAGGCCCATAGATGGCTAGAAGATAAACTCTAATTAGAGGAGGATTAGTACTATGAATAAAGTAAATCCACTTTTGCCCTTAGGAACTTAATTTCTTTTGCCTAATGAAAGGAAAAAAATTGAGACGTTTTGTATGTACTCACTGACATATGACCTGGTTTACACACCTTGAATACAAATAATTTAGCATAGCTATAATCAGACCATTCAGAGAGAGATTTTAAAAAAAAACCAGCTCTTTGGGGTACTTTGCCAGAGCAAGCTTTGACCCCTACAGAGTTTAACTTAACATTAGAGTCTGCATTTTAAAACTCTATGTTATACATTGTGTCATTCTGGAAAACTCCAGCTACCACCACTACTATGTCAATGACATAAAATCCTCTAGCTCTATCCCCCAGCCTCTTTTGCTAGCCCCACGTCCATATTTTAACCACCTATTAAGCACCTGGGCTTGAACATCTGACAGCATCTCCCAAACCTAACTACTAAATGAACCCTCTTTACTCCCTTTTTCCATTACGCTTGGATAATTCACTCTGCTATTGTCCTGAGTGCACTCCAAAAAAAATACCCACCTGATACATTTTAGTGGTGGAGAACTGGGAACTGAAATGATGTCTGATATAGTAGCTACTTTTGTAACTGGTGCAAATAATCAAGCAGACCCAGTAGAGGCAGACTAGCTGACCAGAGGTGAAGAGGAAAGGAGGACATGTTGGAATAAGTGGCCAGTGAGTCAAGCACCCATCCCTACAGGTCGGCAGTCCACCTTCCCAACCACCTGATGGCTGGGATCAAAATCCTCTTCTGCTCAGAAGCGTTGTCCCTGCCTGTCGCACTTTTATGAGCCCGTCAGAGGTAGGTCTGGTCAGAGTAAGAGAATTTCATGTTCAAAGCCTCAGAGAAACATGATACTTTTTCCTTCTTAAGTTGGGTCAAGGGTCAATTGCAGAGTGTCTCAGATTCAAAAACCTGCACCAAAATGGATTGCTTCTTTGGAGTCTCCTGAAATACACGGCATCCTGGGATACCTGAGAAAACTGAGGCTCCCAAAGCTATAAAACTCCACCTCCCACAGCGTGAAGCTGTTTCTGCATATCTGTGCAAGAGATGAGGTTTTTCCCGGTGGGGAAAAAGTGCTGTTTAAGTATAATAGAATCTCCCACAATTCAAAAAGGCAAATAGGTTTAGGAACACAGGATGTTGTATAGACAAATGGAGTAACTATAATGTTTATTTTCCAAACAGAGACACCTTTGAGATAAGATACTGGTAATGATTACACTGGGACAACACATGGAGGTGGAGGGGCTTAGGCACAGGGGACATGAAGTTACCCAAGTGCACAGGAAACAAATTAGGATATGCACAATTCTGCCTCTGTCAAATCCCTTTCTGATGAGCAAACACGGATGCTCTTAATAAATTGAAGCTCATTTTGTGTTAAGTGCAGCCACTTCAGTGGACTACTTCATATTCCAGTGAATTTGAATACTTGAGGAAAGAAACATAAAAGATTATGACTGCTTCATATAAATGTTCTCCATTCGATTGTTGTCTTGTTTTTTCAGCAAACTTTTGTTGAGCATCAGGTACAATTTGAGAACTAATTAGAGCTCTGAGAAGAGCTATTATAAAAATGAGTGGCAAATACCTCCCCTCAAAGAATTGGCATGCTAATAGCTGAGAGAGATGAAACCAAATAATTACAATGTGATGTATTTAAATGCCAAAGCACTTATTTCCCAAGACAGCACACATGGCTGGTTAAGATGCTTGAAGGAGCCTGCATCTCTCATTATACGTGGTTATCTTGTTTTGTGATGTGGACTCCAGGTAAATTGTAATTCTTCTTGGCCTTGTTTTTCTTACTAAAGTCTATTTGTATCTCAGTTCACAACATATACTTAAGATTTATAAGATTGCATGCACTTAAATATCTTTAGGTTGTTAACTAAAGAAAGAACTCTCTCCTCTTCCCTCTCTTCTGAATTTAAATTACAAGGTTCTCAGATTCTCCTTTGCCTTTTATGCCACATGAATAAACTTTTGCTGTGCAGGAGTACTTATTAAGGAAGCATGACCATCTCAGCCAAACTGCAAAATCCACCACACAAGTTTGGCTGAGGAGCCTGTTGAATGAACAAGCTGAGATGCCCCATCAGATTGGTATGTGTGCTTCTATGTGCGCTTGTATTTTCTCTACGAGTTTCAGATGTGATCAACATCACATTGCCTCGGTAGTCTAAAGACTGCAAGGCATATCTCACACACACTGACTCACTTACCTGGCTTCACTTCCATTTAGATCAAGAAAGTTTCCAACTAGACTTGTTTATTCGAGAAGAGTAAATAGTAAAATTAATTCACAGGTTTCTAAATCTAAAATCATGTGTTATTGTCTTCATTTGATGTATGATAAAGTACAATCTGCTCGACATCTGTGACACTGTCTGCCCAGCAACTCCTTCTGTGTTCTCTGGAGATCTAATTCCTGACTCTTCTCTCCTCTCCCACACAGTCTCACTTGACCCTGACCTCTGGCCGTACTGGATGGGTCCAGAGCCAGCGTCTACCCAGGCCGATCCAGTTGTACCTGCCTCCTGACCAATCACCAGCTTCACCATGGCAAATTAGCTTGGGGTGGATATTGACCAGTCTTGAACCAATTTCAGTCCTTCAGGATTATTTGAAAAGTGCTGAAAACACATTTTCCAGTCTGTCAAAAAAAAAGTCATAACATGTAAAAATCTACCTATATTTAAACTTGACATCTGAGAATTCCACATTGTTGTTGTCTGAAAATTGCCGGTATTCCCAAGAAGAAAACAATTACCATTCTACTTATTAAAAAGATGTTTTCATTATTACATTAATTTGTACTCCCTGAATATTAATGAAGTTGGATTTTATTCTCTGCTCATATTCCTTGTACATTTTATATAGGTTTATGATTTATAATATTATTCTTTATTGGCTTTAATGTTAACATTCTATAACATAAAATACTTTCATCCTGAGAATTAAGCTATGGGTTACTTCACAAGACACACACTTAAACCAAGTAACAGAAAAAGGTAAAAAGAGAAACTGAAAATGAATATCAATAAAGAGCTAACAAACAAAATTTTAAATGAAGTATCCAAAGTACAATTCAAAATGAAAATTAAACAAATGAAATTTTTATTTTAAATTTAATGCATGTAAAAATCTACTAAAAAGTATATAGGGATAAAAATGAATGAGACTTTATAGGATGTTAATGTCCATGTACATAATAATGTAGTTTTTTTTCTTTTTTATTGTTTTTTTTGTGAATTTCATATCATGCACCCTGCTCCCACTCATCTCCCACCTCCCCTCATGGCCACCCTCCACCCTTGCAACCTCTCCCAATGGAGAAAAAAAAAATCTCAATGTTGAAATTATAGTGTGTTACAGTGTGTCCTACAATATTCCCTTTTGTCCACACGTTTTTTGCTTGCAAATTTTCATTACAATGGCTCCTTGGTCTGGTATGAGGTCTTTCGCTTCTGCTACTTTGTGAGTGCTGGAATCTCACTGGGACACCTCTCAGATATCCTGTTTTTACCCCGTGTCATGGAGATCCTGTAGTTTTGGGTCTGTAGAACTGGCTTCTTCATGCACTCAAGCAGTTCATCCATGGGGTATATGTTGGGGTGGGCCAATTCAAAGCCCTGGTTCTTGGCCTGAAACCCCCACATCTAGGGCTAGCTTTGCAGTGGTGCCCAGACAGGTGCCCAACCTGCTCTCCTGAGAGCTGCAGCATGTGAGGGACAGGGGCAGCTATTCTCCTCTTGTGACCCCATTGGAGTCCATAATAGTATAGTTTTGAATCCAGAGAACAGACACTATAACAAATACAAGACAAATACAAATACAGTCCTGCAGGAACTCTATGATCAACGGGCCAGTCAGAGTGTGAGAGAGAGGACCATCATATTTTGCACAAAACAAAGAAAAATACATGTTTTTCAAACACACACATATAATATGCATATTCATCCCCTTGGGTTTGTTCCTGCAGAGAATCCTAACTAAAACAATGACATACACCTAACTGGCCAAGAACTTACTGCTTAGTCCAAGATGGCCTCAAATCCACGATCTTCCTGCCTCAGTCTTCTAAGTGCTGAGACTATGGGCCATGACATAATTCCCAGCTTTAGTTATCAAAATTATGTTGTATGACTGAGGACATCAACCCTCATGAATGGGAAAGATGTACTCAACAGACTCCAAACTGTACCAAGTTCAAGTACCTTCGCACTAACTTTTAAAACCACCTAATAAATTCTGCTATATAAACTGTCCCAAGGCACACAAAATAATATAGAAAGTTTCTTCAACCTGTCTGCTGAGACAACTATCATTCTAACACAAAAATTAAGTGAATACAGTACAAAACAGGAAAAGGTCATGATTCTCTGTTAAGAAATGCAAAAGTCTTAAGTAAAACAGTATAAACTCAAAATCAGCAGTGTATTAGAAAGTATTATTCATTAGAAACAATGAGTTTGTGTAGAAACACAAATGTAACTTGACAGTCACTTAAATAAGTATTAATATAAGCAGGATGAAGGGGAAATCATATCATACCTAGAACTGACCACTGGTCTAGGCAAAAAAGATACAGTAGTGAATAAAACAGAGAAATCCCTGCCTGCATGGTACTTATAATCTAGTAATGGGAGAAAAGACACTAGAAAAAAAATGTGTTATAGAATAGGACTGATGCTAATGGAGTGTTTAGGAAAACCAAGCATCAAGTTTTAAGGAGGTAGTTAGGGATGTGATTATTGAAAAGCTGCTGTTTAGACAAAAGCCTTAAAGATATGAAAGAGTTGGAGATGGTAAAAATAAACAAGTACACATCAAAACATGTTAGGGGAAGCAGATATTGTAGGGTATCAGTCAGTGAGAATAAATAAAGGTGGTTCTAAAGAACTAGACTTATTGGGATGTTCATGAAGGAAAAAAATCCCTCTCCTTTATAGTACATATAAAAACAAATTTCAGAAAAATGGAACATTTTTGTTCAATTCATAGCCATTATTATTGGCAGCTATAAAATTAAATTATAGATAATTAAAGTAAAATAAAACAGAAACTTCTGATTTTTACAGTTTCATTGGTTCACTGTCAACCGCAAGGAATTTAGAATCGCCTAGGAGTCATACCTCTGGGTTTCTCTATGAGCATGTTTCCAGAGAAATTTAGCTAAGGAAGCAAGACCCACCTTGAATGTAAGCACACCATCTCAAGGACTAGAGTCCCAGACCAAATAAAAAGGAAAACACTGCCAGACCAACATCTGTGCCTCTTTGTTCGCATCTGTGGACGCTGTGAACAGCTGCCTGCGTACAGCAACAGCAGTTCTTGCAGCCAAGTCTTCCCTTCCATGATGGAGAATACCCTCCAACTGTAAACTGAAATAAGCCTTTCTTACCTACGTGGCCTTTGTCACCACAAAAAGAACTAATAGACTGCTAGTCTGGCTACTCAAAATATGCAAATTTCTCTTCCAAGAAAGTCGCCATAAAGTTAAAGGACAAATGGCGGAATGAAGATACTTGCAACATGTTGTAACAGGAAAAGAATGCGAGAAAAAGACCAATAGCCCCATAGGTGATGGCAGTATAGAAATAGTCAACACATTTAAAAGTTAAAATATAGAAAAGATACTCTGTCAGATAATTTGCTGAAAGTGAAGTTAAAATATAAAAAAGATACTCTGTCAGATAATTTGCTGAAAGTGAAAACAAAGATCAAAGCACCAGTGAAGGGGCTGCTGGGAGAGGGCAGTGGCTGAGGGTTTACAGCAGCATCAGAGCCTTGGGTTCCATTGCACAGATGGATGGGGGATGGGAAGATAGATGGGGAGGGAGGGAGAGAGAAAAGGAGGGAACAAAAGGCAGACACCAAGAAAATTGCAGTTTACTTATCAGGCAAGACACTATTTTTTTTTCTTTTTATTTCCCCATTTTTATTTTATTTATTTATTTATTTATTTATTTTACATTTATTTATTTCTTCAACTTACATCTCAATCATAGTCCCTTCCCTCCTCCCCCCTCAGTCCCACCCTCCTACCCTCTTCCCCCTCACCCTCCTATCTCCTTTTTTTTAAATTTACGCTATATCTTTTCCCTCCCAACAGCTCCTCCTTTTAGTCCAATAAAAGACTTTTTTTTTTAGTAACAATAAATATAACACAAAACAATAAGAACAATTAGGCCACAATTATGAAAATTATAAGGTATAACAAAAATTTCCAATGTCCAGTCCATACAAATTTGGCAACTGATGTTAATATTCTATTATCTATCTATCTCAATGAGTTTAAAGTTCCATCCCTAACTCAGCTTCCATCCTAATTTGCATTACCGACTTAAAAACATCTTCTTAGACATAAAACATCCGTTTAATTCCTAAACAACTTAAAATTTAACTGTGAGACTACAACCATCTAGTCTTCAATCACATCAGAGACCTGAGAAGGATAAATATATCTGGATATACAGGAAGTGCAGAGCCAGCAGCTTCCAAAACTAAGAAATGACAGACAACTAGATTCTTGGATAGTCCTCAGTTTCTCTCAATACATTAGAACATAGGTTTTGGAGGTTAGATTCAGGGATTTCTCTCTTTTTCTTTTCTCTATCCTTCTTTCCTTCCTATGTAGGGGGGAAAAGGTTTGAAAACAATGGAATATAGACATAATATAGGAATGATAAAGAAAAAGGGACAGATTATTGAATATGCTCTTATAGCTCTGTATATTGATACAAAATTAAGATTATATGTGACTACATTGGTATTGATCTTTGTATATTGATAAAAAATGTTTTCTTAACTTAAGATTTTTTTGATATTGAGACATGTCAGCTCCTGACAGCACCCCCCACCCATTCTACTCCAAGTAGAGGATGAGCATCAAAGAATCTCCATTTGGAGATGGCTGCATTAGTGGCAAGCTTGTCACTGGGCAAGAAAAATCCCTTGCTTCAACTGTAGACAGACTGCTGTCTGAAAAGGACAAAACTTGGAAGCAGGTAAGTCAACAGCCTAGCTCTGCTAAGACAGGGTAGACAAGTCCTTCATGATTTCTACTTTACAAAATTAATGTCTGTCAGAATACTGGGCCAAAAGGCTGAAGATTGATGCTCTAATGTATTGACAGGCAAGATGCTTTTGTGCTATTTTTTTATAATTTATTTTTTATTTCTTCAAGTTACATCTCAATCACAATCCCCCCCCCACTCCCCCTTCCAGTCCCACCGTTCCACCCTCTTCCTCCTCAACCCACCCATCCTCTACCTTTTTTTTTTTTTTTTAGTTTAAGGTATATCTTTTTCCCCCAACAGCTCCCCCTTTCAGTCCAACAAATGGCTCTTTCTCTTATAATAATAAATACAATACAAAACAACAGAGGTAATTAGGCCACAGTTATGAGGGTTATATGGCTTAGCATACATTCCCAATGTCCAGTTCATATGTATTTGGCACCTGACTTTAACATTCTACTATCTAACATCTCCATGAGTTTAAAGTTCTATATCTGATTCAGCTTTCATACTAACTTGCATCACTATTTTAAAAACATCTTCTTAGGTCCAGAACACCCTCTTGATTCCTAAACAACTCAAAATTTAACTATGAGACTCCAGCTATCTATTCTTCAACCACCTCAGAGACCTGAGAGGGATAAATATATCTGATTATATATTTACCTTTGTGCTATTAACAGCAAATTAAAATGTCTATGAAGTCCTGTGAATTAATTTTGAGTTGTTTATATGTATTAAATTTGATGTATATATATATATATATACATATATATATATCCTGATGTATCAAAGACATAGCTATTAAATTCTTCACTATGGCAACCTCTTCAGGAAACACAGCTATAGTATAAAAAAAATAAGAGTCAAGCAAAGGTGTACAGCAATTCTACTTTAATGGACTAAAACTCATGCGGTTTAGTGATAGTATCTATATACTTGTAAATAAGTCTCTTAAATAGATTATTAATATTCACTGTAGCAAATTACTCAGTAAACTTTTTCCTTCATATATGCATATGATTGACACTTTGACAAAATATTATAAATTCTGATGATTTGGGTTTGTTTTTAAAGACATTTCTCTGTGCCTAATAGCCAAATTTCCTTGGTAGGAGCAATGTTTTCTTTCCTTTGGTCTCAACTAGGATGCTGTTATCATGTACCAGAAAGACATATCAGCATCTTGGTGAGAAAAGTTGGGATGAGATCATCCAGGGGACTTGTAATTTGAAAGTGCTCCTGTAGCCTGCTCCTATCTCTATGGGAACATGCCTTGTCTCTAAGAGTCTCTAGTTTAAAGGATCTCTTTTCATCCCAAACAAATCTTTACCGTTTACTTTCTACTAACACCAAAGTCTCCCATCAACTGATTGGACCAACCTGTTTTATAACAACAGATGGAAGTTCAGATTTATAGTGTTTGTTCCTTTACTGAAAGCAACAAAAAAAAAATTAATCTTCTCCTAGATCATTCACAAACATATTTCTGCACAACCTTATCTTTATATGTCAAAAAGCATGTTCCTAGTTTCCAAACTTTCAATGTCTCCATTCAAATGTTTCCAGAACATCATCTCTTTGGATTGTGAACTCCACTGATTTTCCTCAGAATTAAAACGGAAAAAAACCTTAATAGCATTAAGTGTAAATCTGTGTATACCTATGCAGGTATATCAATATTTCATTATTTAATATTTAGGGTATAAGCCGGGCGGTGGTGGCGCACGCCTTTAATCCCAGCACTTGGGAGGCAGAGGCAGGCGGATCTTTGTGAGTTCGAGGCCAGCCTGGTCTACAAAGCGAGTCCAGGACAGCCAGCGATATTCAGAGAAACCCTGTCTCGAAAATCCAAAAAAAAAAAAAAAAAAATATTTAGGGTATAATTAAATACATTTGTGTATCTAGTGTGATGTAGTTTATTTCATTCCCTTTCCCATTAGCATCCTTTAAAAAAGTCATTTCATGTACTAGAAGTCATTGAATTGTTCATTTTTAAATGGTAAGTTTTTGTGCCTACTGGAATAGTTTGCTAATTTGGAAAAACAATTATTTCATTATCAGCTCTATCTTTGAAAATTAGCTAAAAAGGCTAAGACCATCAATCCTCCCTGCTGAACAGTCTTTGAGCAGAGGCTTTTATGGGGACCCCTTAAAGGACCACCTCTGTCATACTTACTCCTCCCTAGGGCCTTCAGATATCACAGGCTGTTCATTTTGTGTAACACTTCCTACAAATTCCATATTTTGGGCAGAAAAATCTATAAAAAACAAATATTCTTCTTCATTGCGGTAGGCAAGACCAAAGCCCTCATCTGCTTGTTCAGGTTAAAATCTGATAATAGTGGTGCCTCTACCTCCAGAGAGACCCTGTAGGCAAACATGTCATGAGTGGCCCAGTTTGACTGAGAACAGATCCACGCCACTGGTCACAAAGGTAAACACTTGAGACATTTAACCCAGCCCAGCAGTCCTAAATGGAAGGGGGTGGTCATCTGGATTATGAATCACCTAATTGGCATGTCAGAAAATACGCATTTTATTGACAGAAGGTGATTGTGTGGAAGAGTAATTTTTCATGTAAATACCAGACACCTGCCTCCTTCTCTTTGTATTCACACTTCTGTGTGCCTGCTGTGGGAGGGTGAGAAACTGAGTAATTCTCTGTTACAGCTTTGTATTGTGTAATACAGGAGTTTATTTCGGCAGCTCTCCAGCAATGTGGAATTGTCTGGTTTCAAAATAAATCCCCATTGCTCATGAGAGATCTCAACTGTCTCTGAGTATCACATCAGTAACCTGAGAAGACGTAGCCCCTTATCTATCTCTTCCTCGTTGAGTACTTTGCACTGATTAGTACCAAAAAGGTGTTATATGTGCTGACTATCATAAACACACACACAAGCACACAAGCACACCACATGCACACTTACTTGTCTGCCATAGGGCCATAGAATGGAATCCTTGAAGTTAGGAGTCTTCTCTTTGTAGCTCCTCCAAACTCTGCTGTACCCCACCAATGTTTGAAACAATTGCTTAGAGAGAGTAGTCTATAATATTCACTATATTTCAGTCCGTAAATATTCATTAATTTTAGTAGGTTAATTCAATTTTGATTTGACCATGAATTGGTTCCAGAAAGCATGGCCAGGCATCCTTTTGGCACAAGCAACAAATTTTAAGTGAAAAACCTTTCATTCCAATTCTAGCTTATATATAGATGTCTCTAAAAGTTAATATAACTGAACTGAATTCTCTTATGTGATCACATCTTCAAAACAGTTCAAGAAATATGTCTCATTATCAACTGTGTGTTGATGTAGTCCCCACTTTAAATACCCTCCCTAGAAAGATAACACCTTTCATCTAATTGCTTCCATTTTACTTTGCATAATGCTTGTGGAATTCTTAGAAGTAAGTCAAAACTTAAACTTGAGACTGACACATGACCGATAACCTAAAAAGGACACAAGGGCACCTATAAACTTCAAATCAATAATCAATAAATAACAAATATATCATATATGCAGAAGTCAATAATAAGTATTGTATTTGTAGGCAGAACTACCTGCAGTTTCAAAGTACTAAGATATTAACACTAAGCTGATGTTTGTGGCAAACCATATTTTCCCATTTCTTTTATAGTTTTTCAAAGTTGAGATGGCAAATGCCTCAGTGGGTAAAAGCATTTGCTCTATAGGCCTGTTGACCTGAGTTCAAAACCTGGAACCCATGTAAGGGTGGAAAGAAGAACTGACTCGACAAAGTTACTTCTGATCTCCACACATACACTATGGCACACAGTCACCCAAAACACCACACACACACACACACACACACACACTCCAAGAATAAATAATTCTCAAAAAAGAATATTGGAATCTGAACTCATCTTACCCAACCCATATCCCCACCCCTAAGTGAACATGTTTAGCAGCCTCTACCTCTGGGTATGTGTGTCATTGTGCTTATGCACATCACATATATGTAAAAAGAATATCATACATGCAGTTCCTGAAAGTCCAGATCAGCCCACAACTGAAAAATTATCATTCCTAGAACTATGTGCCATATTCCAGTCTTGGCTTCCTTTGTATTAAAAAAAAAAAGGAAAAAAATAAGATTCAGAAGCTAGAGAGCTAGTTCAGCAGTTAAGAGCACTTGCTGCTCTTGTAGAGGACCAGAGTTTAGTTCCCATAACCCATGTAGTGTCTGTCCTCCAACCACCTGTAGCTCTAGTTCCAGGGAATGAAGCAACCTCTTCTGGTCTTTCTAGGCACCAGCCATGCATGCAGTGAGCTTACATACATGCAGGCAATGCACTCATACACATAAAATAAAAACAAATACATCCCTTTTAAACTCAGAAATATGTGTTTGAATCAATTTTCTTTAATAAATAAATTGGTTTCCAGCCCATGAAGGGAAATAAAATGATCAAAACATAGTTGAGATTTAAAAAAAAAAAATCCATTAGGAAGTTAAAGCAAGGTTGAGGATGCATCTCAGTGGTACAGTGCATGCTTTTGATAGCAAGACCATGGGTTCAATCCCCTGGAGAACAAGGAAGGAAGGCAAGAAAGAAAGAGAGAGAAGGAGAAGGGAAGGGGCATAGTTTGAGAATCTTACACAATTAATTCTGAGCAATGTTTTGATTCTGGGACTTGTTCTATTATGAGGATTACAAATGTTTAATGTCCAAGATATTTGTTACATCAAGAATGATTTCTGGGCTTTGCGAGTAAGCCAGAAGGAGACTCAAGTCCACAGTCATAGCAGTTAGTGGGGTCCATGCTCCCAAAACAGCAAGCTCTTTTTAAAAGGGAATTTGGAGAAGACGATGACAAGATGCAGATCTTGCTGAGACTTTAATCATTTCTGCTATGGAACAACATCTCGTTTGTTTGTTTGTTTGTTTGTTTTCTTGGTGCAGAGTGTAGTTTGTAGGACTAGTTCAAGTTCAATAAATGTTTGGTTTATTGATTTGGAGGATGGAAGGATTATAGGATGTTTCTTAGAATAAGAAGTAGTAGAAATTTGTTGTCTAAGATTAGAGTAAGAAAATATTGCTTATCTTCATAACCATAAAAACCTAGAAAGGAAGCTGGTAGAATCTAAGCCACTGGAGATCAACTGTTCTGAGATTCCTTTTATTTTGAGGGCAGGTTTCCCCACTCTTCACATTACAAATCTTGAACTGCAGCTTCCCTTACTGTGGGGTTGCCCTGTGTGTGGCAGGATGAGCCCCCAGTGACCTTCTCCCTCGTCTCAGCCCCATGGTGTCCCAAATACAGCCACTAAATGGCTGCAGCCTCCCACCTGCCACCAGTTGTTGCAACCAAAAATTTCTCAACAAATTGCCAAACATCTTTGTGTGATAAAACATGCCCCAGATAGAACCAGTATTTTAGGCGTTGCTTTAATTATCTCTACCTCAGTATAGCACTCATCATGCCTCTAAACAGGGCCAAGTGCACCCAAAATTCTTTGCTTCAGGGCCATAACCAAAGGCCATAACAAAATTCAGAGGACCATGAATAAACATGATCTGGTCCACAAGTTAGTCAGGTTTTTGAGATTGTGACGAAATACCTGAGAAAGCATCTTAAGTGAGGAAAGATTTATTTTGGCTCATGGTCACTTGGCTCCATTGCTTCTGGCTCTGTAAGTGGTGAGACAGAACATCATGGCAGACAGTATGTGGTGGAGCCAAATGGCTCACCTCATAATGGCAGAGAAAGCCAACTGCCAGAAGAAGTCAGAGTCAAAATAACTCTTCAAAACCATGCCACCAGTGACTTCCTTCCTTGCATCAACTCCATCTTCTATAGTGTCTGCTGTATCCTGTTATCCATTCAATTATGAACACATTGGTAGATTAATTCATTGATCTGGTCAGAGTCCTCATGACATCACTTCTTCCAAAACCCTACCTCTGAACATTGCGTTAGGGACTAAGCCTTCATGGGACATTTTGTATCCAAACCATAACAAACAACAGCTGACAGAAACTCAGGGAGTACAAGCAGTATTTTGAAATTCCTTCCCAACCCTTGGTTTGCCACCACTTGCTGAATACCTCCTTAACCCTCCACCAGATTAGTCTATACATATGTATGAAATAACTGAAATATCAACCAGAGCATCCTTCTCTGGACCACATTCTCAGATCTTCTTGTTGCACAGTGGAGGATATCTGCCTTTCTCTAGATAATAAAATAAGAATTATCTCCCAATGATAAGCATATCTTAATAAGATAAAGTATCTATGGCTTTTATCCAACATAAGAAACACAGATAATTGCTTCAAGAGATTTGTTTCTTTCTATAGTCTTATCTGTTATAACCTAATCAATTATTTTTAAGAGTCAGACATGTGCTCATATGACATTTAAAAAATATCCCCATGTTCTTATGCTTCACAGGAATCTATGAGAACAACTGTGCAGAGCACCAATAGACAGGAGTTGAATGGAATTCAGTTTGGGATGCTCAGTTGGCTGTTGCTTGGATAGCACATCTGTGATAGACGTGTTTGATGAACAGAGATGGGCATTTCTGCTGTGCAGGCTTTCATTTGTTTTCCATCACAAAGACATGCAACTTCCTGCATTCTCTGCCCCTGGGCTTTTTTCCTGCAAAAAGAAAACATCACTTTTGACTTTCAGCGTATCTGACATAAATTAGTCTCGTAAGTTCTCAATGTTCTTCAACACCAAGGGAGAAAGAGCAACGGAACAAACTCTAAAATGAAGTAGAACCAACAAATGTTATGTTTCCTGGGGACCCTTTAGAAGAATGCTTCCACTTGGCTGGATGCAGCTCTCCAAGCAGAAGCCAAAGTGCTTCCTCCACGAAGGACCAGTTTTAACAGGTGTTGAGGAATGAAATCACTGGAGAATTTAGGAATCCTGCTAAAGTTTCAAATAATAGTTGGATGATCACTGGGGCTCAAAGAGGTTTGCATTCCATGTAGTTTTTTTCTTGAATTAAAGAAAAAAAATGTATGAGTCAAGGATATGGCTCCCAGGTAGATCCCTTACATAATGTGTACAAGGTTCTAAGATTGGCCCCCTAATACCACAAAAAAATAAGTTTATTTCTGTTGTTTTCAATGAGATGCATCTATTTCAACACATCACCTTGAACAGGACCCATGATATGAGTCCCTGAGCCATTGATTTATTGTTTGGTATCAAGCAAGACTTTTAACTTTTTCTGATCTCAATGCTTCCACCTTTAAAAAATGTCCAGACAACGTGTTTTCACCAAAGATCTTATGTGCTCTTTTTTAAATTGGAAGTTCTTATAATTTTTTAATAAAAAAAAGTTTGCTATGGGAACTTTGTCATGCAAACTCCTTTCCTAAACAGATGCTGATATGAATTCTCTTGCTTTCTATTAGAGATGCTACTCACTGTTGTGACAGTATCCACTCTGCCTAACTTAACTTTTGGTTTTCCTTGCTCCTATTGTCACTGTATTTGCTTGGCTAGTGCCTCCATATTTTTTTTAGGTCTTTGCTCCAGCATTACATGATTCAATTTGCCTAAGAAAAATAGGGTTTCCATTGGGAGCTTTCTGCTGTACTGTTTCCACATATTTATCATGTCACTCACTGCCACATGTTACAATAATAATTTAATTTTGAAAAGAACATGTCTTGTATCTTTTTGAGTACACTGTCTAACCCAGTGATTAATAAGGAATGGACCATTGAAAATAAATGTATGCAGTGGTGATTCTTGTTGAATGCAAATGTGAATGTAGCATCTAGCCTAGTAGATATAAGAACTATGTACAAATATTAAGAAAAGTGATCTTAATACCTGCTTTATATAATATCCTAAAACAGAGAGAAATAACAAGAGAAAATTTGGAAGGTGAATTATTGCTCAACTCTTAGTATAAAATTTTCACTTAACGTAAGTTGTACTGCCGAGTTAAAGACTTTACAAAGTCCTGAAATGTTTTCGCAGTTCATTTCAATCCTTACTCTCCAACCAAAGAGATATAGTCAGAGCTCAGTCTAAAGGCATTCACATCTAGTGTTTACATCAGCTTGGATTCCTACTGCTATGTTAACCACATGCCTTGCAAGGTCTTCATCTCCTTTTAAGTATGTTCTAGTTTTGTTTCTGTTGTTGTGACAAACATCACAACCAAAGCATTTTGGGAGGAAAGGACTTATTCCATCTTACACCTCTAAGTGACAGTCCATCATGGAAGAAAGGCGAGACAGGAACCTGGAGACAGAACTGCATGAGACCAGGAAGAAATGATGCTGCTCATTTGTTTGTTTCTGTGGCTTGCTCAGGTTGCTTCTTATGCAACTCAGGACTACTGTGGGCTGGGCCATCCCACATCAGTCATTCATTAAAAAAAAAAAAAAAAAAAAAGCCCACGGTATTGCCTAAAGGCCAATCTGATGGAGGTAATTTTCAGTTAAGGTTCCCTCCTCTTAGATGACTCTAATTTGTGTCAAGTTGACAAAAACTAATCAGCATACAGTCTTTGATTAATAAAATCTTCCATGGACACCCTATTTAAAGTTGTAAGAGCCACACACCTCATTCCCTAGTCTCCTTCTCTATTTTACTTTTCTCTAGATTATCACCACCTGCCATAGCATATATTTTTCTTTTTTGTCTTGCTTCTCTCTTATCCCCTATAAAATAAAGCTCTAAAAATATTATGTTTTGTGTAGAACTATTTATTCTGTATACAGACTAATACTTGGAATATAATAGATGCTTATAAATATTTGATTGATTGGTTGGTTGGTTGGTTGGTTAGTTGATGGTTATGCAAAGGCAAGTCAATATACAGGACCATTTCCCCAAATTATCTATATACCTCCAAATGGAATGTGAAGAAGGGCTAATCAAAACTAAAAATGTGTTTGGAAAGCTTTGTGGAAACACAGTAGTTTGTAAGGGACTTTAAACATACAATTTTTAAAACATGGAGTTTGAACAAAGGTATTGTGCATGGGTAGATAATGCTGTTCCCAAAAGCCATGGATTATTAAATGAAAATCCTAGTACTATATATAAAATACCTCCTTATGCGCTGATTGTCAGAGGTCCTAAAGGCCCACAAACAATAAAGGCCATCACCATTATTCTTGGTTGCCCACCAGAACACAATGGTAAAACTTTATTGCTGATGATACCATACACTCTGGTTATGGAATGTAGAGAAAGTAATTTGAAATTGTGCTAGAAGCTTCCTTCCTGGTAGGTACCTTTCATAGTGCCAGAAGATGCTATGCAGGCCACTGTGAGGAAAAAAAAAAGTCATCAACAGTCTTACTCAGCACTAAACCTGCATGCTGTAATACTGCCATGATAGGTAAGATGTGCCCACCAGTGTCTTAGTGGCACAACTCTTAAAGGAGTTATCACTTTCTGATTAGATTTGAGTCTTGCTTTACAAGAGGAAATTAGTACGTGGTACTATTAATCTGGTCAAAAACCCACAGTTGTGGAGGTTGTCGGCCTTAAAAGGAACTTATTACTGTTGTTTTGTTAAATGGATGTGTTATCAAACTATCTTCTAAATATTTATGTTTATACCATAGATTAATGCTGCTTTCAACCTTGTTCAAGTCTTTAAAAAAATCCAACAAGCTAGTGGAGAGACTCATAACAGATCAAAATACCAAAATAAGTAACAGTTCAGTGCTAATCCCTAAAGAGGATATCTATATTATACACACACATGCCCAGGGCTTGGGGAACACTGTGGAAGAGGGAGTGGAAAAAAATGTAGAAGATGAAGGATGAGAGAGCAGTGCTGTGAAATGCTGTCCTCTGGGTGTGATGACATTGCTGTTGGTTTCATGTATTTCTCTTTTTTTTTTTAATTAAATTTAAGGTATATCTTTTTCCCCCAACAGCTCCCCTTTTCAGTCCAACAAATGTCTCTTTCACTTATAACAACAAATAAAATACAAAGCAACAAGAATAATTAGGCTGCACTTATGAAAATTATAAGGCTTAGCATACATTCCCAATGTCCTGTCCATATGTATTTAGCAACTGACTTTAACATTCTGCTGTGCATCCACCTCCATGAGTTTAAAGTTCTATATCTAACTCAGCTCTCATACTAACTTGCATCACAATTTTAAAAACATCTTCTTAGATCCAGAACACCCTCTTGATTCCTAAATAACTCAAAATTTAACTATGAGACTATAACTATCTAGTCTTCACCCACATCAGAGACCTGAGAGGGATAAATATATCTGATTATACAGCAAGTACAGGGCCCACAGCTTCCAAAACTAAGAAATGACAGACAACTAGCTGCCTGGCCAAGTTTCATGGATTTCTTATGGTTTCTATAGTAGTTCAAAAATTGAGAGCCAGGTGGTGGTGGCACAAGCCTTCCATCCCAGGACTCAGGAGGCAGAGGCAGGCGGGTCTCTGAGTTGGAGGAGGACAACCCTGGTGTACAGAGTGAGTCCAGGACAGCCAGAGCTACACAGAGAAACCTGTCTCAAAAAAAAAAAAAAAAAAAAAGTGAACTCAGGCTAGGGATGGTGTTCAAGCAGATCTCTATAAACTGGAAAACGGGAGGCCAGCCTAGTCAACCTAGGAATTTCTAGGCCAAGCAAGGCTACATAGCAAAACATGTCTCAAGAACAAACACCAAATGCTGAACTTGGCCTCTGAATATGAAATGAAATGATACCTGACATTTCCATCTCTAACACTACCGTGCATTTCGGGCTTAGCAAGTCTGAAATAAATTATTTAATCTCTGTCTTAGTCCATTTGGGCTTCTATCATAAAATGCTGAATTGCTTCCAAAAACAGAATTCCACCCCTCACTGTTCTAGAGATTAGACAATCCACAATCAAGCCACTGAGACACTGAGAGGTACAATATCTGATGATGACCCATCATAGATAATTGTTCTTACCATATTCTAGCATGGCAAAAGGGGAAAAAGGCTTCCTGAGCCTTCGTTTATAAGGTTAATGATTCCATCCCTGAGGGATCCACCCTCATGATCTGACTACATTTCAAAGTCCAGGTTCTTAATTAATAACTTTGAGGGTCAATTTTCCTCATGTGAATTTGGGAAGGGGAGCGTAAAAGAATTCAGACTCGAGCGAGTTCTTCCATAAACTAATTCCTCTGGAGTCTTCCCCAGGTCAGGATGCAACTAATAATGATACCATCCAGACAATTAAGACCAGGTAGTGATTTGGGGAATGGTTAATGCCATGTGTCCCCCGTAGTACTTGGTTTTCTTCCTGGAAATGCCAAAATGATACAATTTGTACTCCATGAAGCTCCTTAGGTATGTCATTGATCTCTGGTCAATGGAATCCAGGTGTAAGTGAACATCAGCCTAGATCATACAGTCTTCTATACCTCCTTCCCTGCTCTTGGGTATATTAGAGGTCTTGTATTAAAAAATGCAAAGGAAGCTTCCCGCCCTCTTTTGAGTTGTTGGTTAGGGCTATAGAAGCTACTCCAGAAACACTGCAGGCTTTTGCACTTGCCCTTGGTTGTCCCCAGAGGTGGAAGGTAATTCCCTATTGCTGAAGACAGTATGCACTTCAGACACAGGTACTGGGGGTCCCAAGCAGGAAGTGACCTGAGAGTCCCCTTCATAAAGACTAGCTTTCGTGAAGTTATATTAGGTAGTTATATTACATAATATAAACAGATGGTGTCACACCTTGCAAGCTTTGAAAGGTCTACCCAGCTATGCTGCCTATGAGCCACAACACTGATCAACCGGACACAATAACCCTAAGGGAGCATCAGTAGTATTCATATCTTGGCAGTAACCAACAGCTCTCTAAATGGAGTGGTGTTGGAGAAAGATCCTGTACATTGGTTCTCAGAGGATGACTTCAGTGCTCAGAGATCTGTTTACCACCCTTTCTGAGGCACTCTCTGATTGGTTAATAATAGTCTCTGTTGGCCAATTAGCTGGGTAGAAAGAGTATAGGAAGGCAAAAAATTCCAGGAACACTGGAATTACACAGCGGAAGCTCTCTTTCCACCACTCTGGAAACAGAAGGAAGATTTGGTGTGAGCTCTGAAACACCAAGCCACACAGCTGGTGAGGATTAGGTGGTTGGGTTAATTTAGATTAGCTAGTTGTGAGTCATTCCATCTAAAGCCTAAGCGTTGAAACATTGAAAGGTCTTGGTATATTTAATTACTGGGAAAAGGGCTGTCTTTGGTCTCAGGCCTTATCACCAGTACAGGTGTCTGGCCACAGGCCTGCAGCTAAGGCAAGCCTACAGGCATTCCGCCAGGCTCCACCAGCTGTTCTACCAACCTAAAACAACAGTATATAGTTATTAATGAATGTATCAACTAACAGAGTTTTGGTTGCAGGTGGTAAAGGCCACCCTTGGTCCTGGCCCTTTTCCACAGGACAGGTCAGGCCACCAACTAAGGCAAGTCAGGCCTACTGGTCTCCCACTAGGCTCCTCCAGCTGTTCTGATGGTCCAATAAAACAAACAGTTTATAGTTATTAATAAACATACTTGCTAATAAAGCTTTGGTTTCAGAGTGGAGACATTCTCAACCAGAGGCAAACCATGCCTGGTACTAGAAACCTAGCCAACTATCCAGTGTTAGTGAAGTCATGGATCTTAAAGAACTTAGAACCACCATTTTACTAAACCAGCATAATCCCTAAGTATAGTATAAATATTCTTTTTTTTTCTAATAAATAAATTTATTTATTTGTTGCTTCAGGTTACATCTTCATCATATTGTCTTCTTTCCTCCCTTCCAAGCCCCTCCCACCCTCTACCTCCTAACCCTTCCATCTCACTCCTCTGGAGTGGAGTGTACCTACATAACAGTCCCTTGCCCCAGTTCAGAAGTCATATGAGGGCCAAGAACCTCCTCATACACTGGGGGCCTACAAGGCAGCACCACCAGTGAAAAGTGTCTCATTGCCAGGGAGAGAAAACTAAAAATCAAACAAACAAAAAAATAAATAAATAAAAATAAAAATAAATAAAAAGTTTATGTCCATGTTCCCTTTGGTGCGTTGGTTGTAGTATAGATCTCCTGTACTATATAGCTAAAATCCTACTATAAGTGAATAGATGCCATGTGCTTCCTTCTGAGTCTGGGTTAGCTCACTCAGGATGAGCTTTTCTAGTTTCATCCATTTGGCTGCAAATTGCATAATTTCATTGTTTCTGATAGCTGAGTAGTATTCCATTGTGTAGATGTACCACAGTTTTTTAATCCATTCTTCAGTTGAGGGACATTTAGGTTGTTTCCAGTTTCTAGCTATTACAAATAAGGCTGCTAGGAACATAGATGAGGAAATTTCCTTATGATTCCTAAATATTTGTTCTTATACTCACAGATAAGTGTAGTCCTTATCCCCTCATCAGCAAAAATTCTCTTTACAAGAAAGGAGATTACAGAAACCCACAACCAATCAAAATTCAGGGTTATGGAGCCCACTCATAATGAATACAACTACAAAACATTCTAGTGCTCAGTGAACATTGTGGAAGAAGGGGTAGAAAGATCATAAGAACCAGAGGAGTGGGAGTTTTCTGTTTGATTGTGTCACCTGGGAATGTCAGAAGTTATGTCCATAAGCTCTCACTAAAATAACCACCTAAACATGAGCCTAAGAAAGACAACAACATTAGATATGCTAAAGTGGATGAAGGAAAGACTATGAGTCCCCAAACCCTACACAAAAAAAACTACAAGTGACTAAAGAATTCTGAGAATGTGCCCCTAGAGGCATTGCAGATGTGGCTGCTATGTCACATGTGCATCGGTAGGTGGCAGAGAGGAGAGAGGCTATGTCTACATGAAGTAGATGAATGAATGAATGAGTAAGTGAGTGAATGAATGAATTAATGAATGAATGGGGCCCAGAGAGGGAAATAGCCTCTGAGAACCATGAGGCAAGCACCAGATGGGATCCCAGGACAGGAAGCAAGAGAGGGACTAGAAGAACCCTGCCTGGCTCTGGATGTGGGGGATGTGAGTGAGCCATCTCGAGGGTGGGAATGTGGAAGAGCCAGCCCTGTCTTTTGTCTGCTTTTCAGTGGTGTTGTCATGGGAGAGATCTCCTCCCCTCCCTTTGGTCCTCACCACCAGTGGTGGACAGGAGATCTGGCCCTGATAGGGTCACAAGAGCAGGAGAACTGTCCCTGCTCCTCACATGATGCATCACTCAGGAGAGCAGACCCTGCACCTCTCCTGGACAGCACACTACAGCTGGCCCTGGATGTGGGGGATATGTATGACCCCGAAGGTGTGAGTGTGGGAAAGTCAGCCCTGCTTTTTATCTGCTTTTCTGCGCTGTTGGCAAGAGAGAGATCCCCTCCACTCTCTGATGCCCTCCACACAGGTAGCAGGCAGGAGAGTTTGCCTAGATGAGCTCATGAGAGGAAGAGAACTGGTCCAGCCCCTTACCTGCTGTAGCACTCAGGAGAGCAGGCCCTGCACCTTACCTTGGTAGCACAGTAGAACTGACCCTGGATATTCATCCTTCTGTCACCAGGGCTTTGAGTTGGCCCACACCCACGTATACCCCATGGATGAACTGTTGGAGTTCATGAAGAAGCTAATACCACAGATCTAAAACTACAGGATCTCCACGACACAGGACAACAACAGTATATCTGAGAGGAGTCTGAGTAGGCCCCAGTATTGACAAAGTAGTAGAATCCAGAGGCCTTATACCAGCCCAAGGAATCATTATAATGAACATTTGCAATCCAAAAATTTGGGCAAAATGAATATTGTGGGACACACTGAGACATACTACAGCTTCCACAATAAGAATTTTTTTAATGTTGGGAGAGGTTTCAAGAATGGAAGGTGGGTTTGAAGGGAGGTGGGAGATAAGAGGGAACAGGGTGCATGATGTGAAATTCACAAAATAAAAAAAATGCTGAGAATGGGAGAAATAATCTTATTTGGGAAAGAGCACACCAACTGGTCATCCAATGACAAATGGTCTTTGCTGAAAACATACATGCAATTAACATTGTTCACACTGGAAAGCTTATATGTAGGAATATATATGTATACACATATATTCATGGAACAAAAATTAATGGGGAGTAAGGCCATGGACTTGAAAGAGAGCAAGGAAGGGCAATAGGAGGCTTTGGAGGAAAGAGAGGGAAGGAGGAAATGATGTAATCATGCTATAATTTCAAAAATAAAATTAAAGTAACAAAAGAAATATTGAGCTCCAGTATAAAGCACAAAGTTTTAAAGTACTACAAATATTTGTTTAAAAGCAGTATTATACTTTATAAATTGTAACAATAAATTTGCCTTACAGTTAAAAAAAATAGACGGTTCTCAAAATGTAAGACCCTAACCCTTGGGAGCAGACCTCCCTGACTCTCCTGCTGAGGGGACTGGGCACGATGTGAACCAAAAGGTAGCTTTTAGCACGTGAATTCACAGAGGCATAGAACGAACGCATGGTGTAAGAGTTACTACCTTGACTAATACATGATTCTGTTATGTTTTAATTCTTTCCACATGCAATCTTATTAGGGTTTGGTTCCTCAATATTTCCAAAAGACCACGTGTTAAGAATGTGGCCACAATCCTGTGGTACTATTTTTATTTAGTGGAACATTTAGGAAGTGCTGTCTACTAGAGGGAGGTTAGGTCATCATGGGAACTCCACTGAAGGAGATTTTCACCCTCGGAACCCATGAGATCTCTCTCTCTCTCTCTCTCTCTCTCTCTCTCTCTCACTCTCTGTCTGTCTGTCTTTCTCACACCCACTTCTCCTCCTCCTCTTTCTTGGATGCCCATGACATGATTTATTTACTCTACCATGTATTTCCCACCATAATGTTCTGCCTTGCCATGGGTTCAAAGCCATCAGGGCTAGCAACCATGAACTAAAGCCATGAGTCTTCACCCTTTACATTATTTGTCTCAGACATTTTGTCAGCACAAATCCCATATACAAATTCTGAGAATTCTCTTATTTCAATTATTTCAGCTATTCCTCCCTTCCCACCCCTCACTGATGACACCCTAGTCTACCCGAACATGTACAATAACCTCTTATTTTCACTCTTATAACCTTCCAGTTTATTCTTCAAACAGCCAGAAGTATTTTCAGTAACTTCTAATACACT
Source organism: Lophiomys imhausi (assembly GCA_907164525.1). Taxonomy (NCBI): domain Eukaryota; kingdom Metazoa; phylum Chordata; class Mammalia; order Rodentia; family Muridae; genus Lophiomys; species Lophiomys imhausi. Next base: position 5,257,845 of record CAJQZJ010034075.1, on the reverse strand, counting down.
TAGAATTAAATCCTTTACTCTCACATGACCTATGTCTCAACCACAGCTACCTCATTACCCTATTCACTTGCTGAACTCCAGCCTTTTGGGCCTTTGGTTTACTGTTTTAGGCTCCTTCCAGGCCCTAGTATTCTCTCCATTTGAAGTACGCTTACAGTGACTTCCAGTACATCCAATCTCTTCCTGCCTTCAGGTATTATTATAAACCAACCTTGTCAGGAAGACCGATTTTAAGTACTTAGTCTAAACTAGATCCCCAAATTATCCTTAGTTTTGACACTGGCTTTTTCTTCATATTCTTTGACAGTTGGTAATTATTTATTTCAATTTATTTCTTTAGTCCACTAATTCTGCAATAAGCAACAAGAATCTACGGAGCTCGGCCATTGTGGACACCACCGAATACCTCACATGTGTGTAATGTTTAGCATATTGTTTACTCAATACTTGTTTGTTCAGTTGATGAATAGATTTGTGTAGATCAATCAAAAGTTGTGTTTTAAATACCCTATTTCCATTTTCTCTAAATATTACTTATTTTTCAAACCCAATTATAAAAGTATAACTTACAAGCTCACAACCAAAGTAATTACCTTATTTAGATTTATAGTACATAGTAATAGATCACTACTGTATAAAGTGAAGACATGATCTCTCCAGGGTATGGTTTAAGGAAAGGTTTTTATTGTAGACATGAGGACGAATACAGCCAGAGACATCTAGAAAATCCAGAGCAGAGAACCAGAGTAGTATATTGAACATGGCCAGTAAACTGAAGTAGGCCACAGGGTGATGTGGGGAGTAAGAGAGGAGGATCAAGAGAGAGGGCAAGAGAGAGGGGCCAAGAGAGACAGAGAACTAGGAAAGCCTGTGCTGGATTGTTTTATGTCAACTTGACACAGAATAAAGTTATCTGACAGAAGGGAACCTAGGTTAAGAAAATGCCTCCGTAAGATTGAGCTGTAGGTAAGCCTGTAGGGTGTTCTCTTAGTGACTGATGAGGAAGGGCCCAGCCCATTAGGGGTGATGCCATTCCTGGGCTGGTGGTCCTGATTCTATATGAAAGCAGGCTGAGCAAGCCTTGAGGAGCAAGCCAGTAATCAGCACTCCTCTGTGGCCTCTGCATCAGCTCCTACCACAAGGTTCCTGCCCTGTTTGAGTTCCTGTCCTGACTTCCTTTGATAATGAACAGTGATATGGAAGTGTGAGCCAAATAAACCCTTTCCTCCCTGTACTGGCTAGTTTAGTATCAACTTGACACAAGCCAGCGTCAAAGGAAGTTGAGGAAATGCCTCTGTGATTTCCAGTTGTTGATCAAACGGAGAGGGCCCAGCCCATTATGGATGATGCCTTTCCTGGGTTCATGGTCCTGGGTTCTATAAGAAAGCAGGCTGAGCAAACCAGGGGAAGCAAGTCAGTAAGCAGCACTCCTCCATGGCCTCTACATCAGCCCCTGTCTGCAGGTTTCCGCACTGTTTGAGTGCCTGTCCTGACTTCCTTTGGTGATGAAAAGCAACATGGAAGTGTAAGCTTAATAAAGCCTTTCTTCCCCAACTTTCTTTTTGGTCATGATATTTTGTTGCAGCAATAGAAACCCTAACTAAGACACGTTGGCACCACCATAGTGGGATCTTTCTGTGACAGACTTAATCATGTTGTTTTGGGGGAAGATTGTGGAAGAACTTTGGAACTTTGTGCAAGAAAAGCTGATGAGTGTTGAGAAACCCAATAAGATATTCTCTAGAAGTTTGGAAGATAAGAATGTTGAGAGCAGTGGAGGATGATGGGGCCTGGCTTGTGAAGTTTCAGAGGGAAGCAAAGATTCTACTGGGCTTCTTATGTGAAGAATATGCAGTTCTAGTAGCTTGTTAATTACAAAGGATTCTTAAGCTCCAGCTAACCAGAACTACATATTCTTCACATAAGAAGCCCAGTAGAATCTTTGCTTTGCTGGGATATGTGGTGCTAGTCAGATGGAGCTGAGAAATTAGTGGCAATTAAGAAACCACCAGTATTATTGAGGTGAAATCTTCTGGAGAGTGTTTCCTGAGAGTCAGCACACAGAAGCTGTGTTCCCGAGGTGGCCACGGTTATATTTCACACAGACAGCCAAACTTGGTAGTTAGGAGTCACCCAAGTGGTGCTGGTTTTGAAGCCATGAGGAGTCATCTAGAACAGCTGAGAACTGGCACTGGGAGAGGCCAGGACAAGCCCTTGGCCAAGGTGCACCCTAAGTTGCAGTTGGAGGCCGAGAATTAAAGAGTCGTGTAGAGAAGTTGAGGCTCGGCACCATAAAAAGAACCTACAAGAGGCTATTTATTGGTGAAAGTGCAGCCCAGTTGCAGGGAAGACCCTGGCATTTTGAAGATGCAAGAACCATGGAGTCTAGAAGACAAGCTGCATGCAGCAGAGGGCAAAGCTGGAGAAGTGACCCAAGCCCTTTGACAGCAAGAACAGCAGCAGTGGAGTGGAACAGCTGGAGTCTAGAAGACAAGCTGCATGCGGCAGAGGGCAAAGCTGGAGTGGAGCAGCTGGAGTCTAGAAGACAAGCTGCATGCGGCAGAGGGCAAAGCTGGAGAAGTGACCCAAGCCCTTTGCAGGGGCCCAGACATTGGGAATTGAGTTATTTACATTGTTAGGAGTTCAGCTTTTGAATGAGAAATAAAATAAACTAACAGGAGGAGGACATGACTAATCCTGAAGTGTGGAGAAGATTTTTAGGGAGAAAGCAGGCAGAGTGAAGAGGCCAGGCTGAATATAGCTAACAGACTAAATAGGACCATGAGAGGAGGTGGGGGAGGGAGAGAGCAAGAGAGGAGATGCTGACCAAGAGAGGGGGCCCAGGCCACCAGACCTGTATAGCCAAAATGGCTGACTTATATAGGAACCAGACTGAGGAAAGGAGACAGCAGCCTAGGTCCTGGGAGGGAGAGGTTAGGGGGGGGGGGAGGGGTGAGAAGTCCTGGGAGGAGCCATAGGATAGGTACTGAGAGTAATTTGTCCTGGGTTTGAGACCTAATATTTTAATCTTTTTGTTGATGATAAGGAGTAAAGTAATCCCTTCTATAACTACTTGCTGTTGAGATTGGGGTGTCATTGTTGGAGGCGTTACAATCAAATTATAACTGGATTATAATTATAAATATGAAATTATAATAAAAGAATGGAACATCTGTTTCTTTCATTGCCCAGGTTCTGTGGCACCACCTGGGATTAGGGGAATACAGGCTTCTTCGGAGCCAGCTGGGACGCAAGTTCCAAGGGACACCCAGGATTGGCATGTTGTGGGCAGTGTTGGAGCAGTCGGCAGTTGATTGGAAACCTAGTGGGACACATAGACTAGGGACAGAAGGCAAAATTAAGTAGCTTAGGGGAAGGTTTTTTGTTTTTTCTTTTTATCTTGGGTGTACATTTAAAACTTCGAGGCCCGTGGTCCTGGTAGTTGGGGGAGGGGAGTTCCAAGGCCTGGGGAGAGACACCCCACCTTCAAGAACAGGTAGTAGGCAGGGAAACGTAGATTTGAGGATGTTACTGCTCCCAGGTATGGTTGAGGAGAAGGTTTATTGTAGATATTAGGGAGAACATAGCCAGAGGCGTCTGGAAAAAAATAATGACTGAAATGGGCAGCAGACTGAACTGGGAACTGAGGGTGAGGGCAAGAAAGAGAAAGAAGGGAGAGGAGAGTGGAAAGAGGAGCCTAGAATCAAGAGGTCAAGAGAGCATGTAGACCAAGAAGGTGCATAGCCAACATGGCTGAGTTATATTGGGAAGAGAAGCTGGGGGGGCAGAAGGGAAGCAGAAGCCCAGGCCCTGAGAGGGAGAGGTTTAGAATAGGGGGAGGGATGGGAAGTGCTGGGGGGAGGATCCACAAGTACTGAGGGATTCTGGGAGAGCTGGCAAGCATCTGCTTTGATATGTTAATTGGCACTTCAGTTAACCATTTGTCCTTAGTTTTGCTTTGATTTGATTGTGACTGTCCTGATTCTTGATTCTTCCCTCTTTTTTTTTTTTTTTGGTTCTTCCTTCTTGAAGTAATAAAGTACTTAACTTCAGTTTGATTTTTACAGAACTCCATCGTTGAGAGATTTTGAACTTTTAAAAGAGATTTTGAGTTTTAAAGAGACTGGATATTTTAAAGAGACTGAACGTTTAATGTGTTTAAACGTTGCAAAGACTGGGGGACTTTTACAGTTATTTGTGTTTTTAATGTGAGACCTTGGGGATGAATGAGAAAGGAAAGCTTGGGGCTTACAGGTGCTGTGTTTTTGTACCAAGTTGACCAAAGGGTCAACTGGGCGGGTTAGTTTTATGTCAACTTGATACAAACTAAAGCTATCTGAGAGAAGGGAGCCTAAACTAAGAAAATGCTTCCCTAAGATCAAGCTGTAGACAAACCTGTAGGGCATTCTCTTAATCAGTGATTGGTGGGGAGGGCCCAGCCCATTGTGGCATCCCTGAGGTAGAAACCCTAAGACAGAGTGCATGACTGAAAAGGCAGGGTTATAGAGAGCCTAGGGGAAGGGAAGCACATGAGACGGAGAAGTTTAGGGTAGAGGTAGGGTGAGAGGAGCCACAGCTACTAAGTGAACCTGAAGGACAGCATGTGCTTTGGTATGCTTCCTAATAGGTACCACAGCTATCCTTTTTTTCTGGAATTTCTTTGGGGCCTGACAACCATGAAGCTAGAAACGTTAGAGCTAGTAAGAGAAAATTAGTGACATAACCTCTCAAGCATAAAACAGAACTGTTTTCACTGTTGTTTATTGTTCAGGGCAGGCAGACTGGGAAACTTGTGTTGAGTACTGACCCTGTTAGAGTGAATTAGTCTATGTGTTAGGATTTAGTGGCAGAGTACCTTGGCCAGTGGGAGCCAAGGTGTGCTCCAAAGAGATCACACCAGGCAGCAGACCTCACACCAGAGGTTTTCTGGGGGGAAGGTGGAGTGAAACGATGTCTAAGAGTGAGGACTTGATAGAAAGACAAGAGAACAGACAGAGAGAGACCGGGAGACAGAAAGAAAGAGCAAAAGAGCTGTCTAGGATGGCCGGGAGTTTTTAATGGGTTGTCAACAATGATGATGTAGTTTCTGTCACTGAGTCTCTGAGGGCAGGCTGGGGAGCGTGGTTTACATTGGGTTATGAGGCCCAGGAGGTACCTCATGGTAGCCAATTGAACTTGCCCTGTGCTGGCTGTGGTCTCTCCCAAGCTCCGGCAAGGGAGGCATCCACCCATTTGGGGCCTCTCCTGCCAGTCTGCCCATTCATGGAGCCCTGCTTTCTGGGAACTCACATCCCCACTTGGGGAAGGCCCCTTTTAGGGCCTCAGGAGACTACAATCTCAGCCCTTCCCAGGGGTCTGGTGTGTGTGACGGGCCAACCCGCAACGGTACCCTGCTGCTAAGTCCTAACATTGGTGACTCAGATACTGCAGCATGGCAATGACTGAGTATTAGTGCAGGAAGTTGGCACAGAAATGTTCACCGACACTTCACAACCACAGGCCCTGGGCTCAGACAGCAGCTCTACTACTTAATAGGACTTTAAAAAGTCTGTTTGAAAGATCTGTTTGCAGTCTTCCCCATCTGCAAAATGACACTTATGATAATATTCTCACAGAGTCAAAAGAATTCATTGTTATCAGATATAAAATATTTGCATCATAAAGGAGACATATGTTAGAGTTGTGTAGCTTGATCTTCTTGTGGAACTCCTAACACTGGAAGCTGAGGTTGTTTCTCATCCTTTTTGCCTGCTTTAGGGACTCTTTTCCTCCTACTAGGTTCTCTCATCCAGCCTTACTAAATATGAGAGGAGGTACCTAGCCTTATTGCAACTTGATATGCCACGTTTGGTTGATCCATGGGCGGCCTGTCCTATTCTGAAGAGAAAAGTGGAGTGGATGTGGGAAGGGACTAGGAGAGGGGCAGAGAAGGGAAACTACAGTTGGGATGTAATATGAGAGAAAAAAAAATTTTTAATTGCATCAGTACTAAGCAAATGCAACTATTTTTGTTGTTGGGCATTAATATTCTTAACTTTTTAAAATTAGAATTAAAAATAAAACTACCATAAACATCTTAATGTATGCAGCTATTTTCTTCATGTTTAACTATTTCCCTACAGTGTTTTCTTTTGCATGGTTCATCTGCAGGGCTAACCTATGCTCCTCCCTTAGGCTGTATTTTCATCTGACAGCTAGAAACCAAGCTATGAGCAGGCTTCCTCTGGATCAGTGTTCAGTAGCAGAAAAGCACCAGTTCTGACTGGGGCCTGAATTCTGGGGTTGGACTGAAAAGAAACAGGCAGGCTAAGTAATTGGGATGATGAAAGACAATAGACCATTACCCTAGACTAAAAACAGTGTTGCAAAAAGAGATGAATGTCTTTGAAGTAGCACCTTACATTTGCGTCTGGCATTCCTGTTTAGGTTGTGGCATGCAGGTCATTTTAGAATGCTACAAAGACAGCATTAGAAAATGGACTTTGGTTGGTGCTGCTGCTGGTGGTGGTGGTGATGATGGTGGTGGCACACACCTTTAATCCCAGCAGTCGGGAGGCAGAGACAGGCAGATCTCTATGAGTTCAAGGCCAGCCTGGTCTACAAAGCGAGTCCAGGACAGCCAAGGCTACACAGAGAAACCCTATCTCAGAAAAAAAAAACAAAAACAAAAACAAAACAAACAAACAAAACAAAAAAAAAGGGGAGAAAGTGGACCCTTAGCTGGCCTTGGGAAGACCACCTTTGATACCAGCACTCAGCAGGCAAAGGAAGGTGGATTTCTTTGAGTTTAAGGCCAGCCTGATCTACACAGTTCCAAGACACACAAAGCTACAAAGTGAGACCCTGTCTCAAATAAAAAAGATAACAAAAAGGCAAGCGGGAACCTGGAGAGAAAAAGGCCTTTAAGGAACATGCCTCCCTAGAGGGAGAGTCCCATTCCTCCTAGTAACTACCAACGGACCTCTTCCCGTCACCTACAAAAGCCTGGAGCCCTTGGTCCACATTTTCACAGGTGTACTCTCTCCTAGACAGAAAATACATTTAGTCCCATCTGAAGCCCAAGCTGTGAAGACAGGGGGCAAAAACTCAGCAGTGGAATTTGGACAAATTGCCCATTGGGAGGAGTAAGGTAAATGTAACAGATGGTTAATAGCATTAAACACTAGTCACCTGCAAAGAAAATGGCATCTAGAAGAATTATTCATTTTGCTAAGGGCATTAAAGAAATAGAGGATTGATGAGTTTGTTAGAAGGTGGCAGAAACCATATACCTTTGATCGGAATGAATGATTTAGTAGGTAATAATGTACTATAGAGTTTATTTTAAACAACTCACATTTAACAGTAAGTTAAAATTTTCAACAAACTGTCCCTCATGATAAGTTAAGCTTCATTCAGCGTGGTGAGATGTTAAAGCATATGTGATCTGAGTCCTCCAGGACCTGGAGCATTTAATATTTGTAGGTTAAACAGTGCTGCCCTGAACCATGTTAGGACCTGAGACAAGATTCTAACAATAATTAATATTGATCTTATCTTTATTTAACATCTTGATATTTTATTCAACATGAAACTTTTGCACAAAATTCGCAAAAGTTGATTTTTAAAATATCCATTAAAATGTTATCTACTTTATTTACTGACAGTCCAACATCATTATCCTTTTAAGTATCATTTTTAAATGTTATCCTAAAATCCAACACTAATAGATAATGAAGTTGTTTAAATACTTCAAAAATATGTGAAGATTTTACGTGTATTCAGTTCTATCTACTACAGCTTAGATGCCAGTGAGCCAACTAAGGAATTTACTAATTTCTCTTATTGGGGCACTAGATAGTAATAGGTACTATGGGTTTCGTTTTCTTTTTCTTTTTTTGTATACTTTATTTTTTTATTTCTTCAAGTTACATCTCAGTCACAATCCCTTCCCTACTCCCCCCTCCTGTCCCACCCTTCCACCCTCCTCCCCCCAACAGCTCCCCCTTTCAGTCCAACAAATGGTTCCTTCTCTTACAACAGTAAATACTATACAAAACAACAGAAATAAATACCCCACAATTATGAGAGTTAAATGGCTTAACATACATTCCCAATGTCCAGTCCATACATATTTGGCCCCTGACTTTAACATTCTACTATCTAACCATCTCCATGAGTTTAAAGTTCTATATCTGACTCAGCTTTCATACTAACTTGCATCACAATTTTTAAAACATCTTCTTAGATCCAGAACACCCTCTTGATTCCTAAACAACTCAAAATTTAACTATGAGACTCTAGCTATCTATTTTTCAACCACCTCAGAGACCTGAGAGGGATAAATATATCTGATTATGTACGAAGTGCAGGGCCTGCAGCTTCCAAAACTAAGAAATGACATACCAGTGGATGCCTGGATAGTTCCCATTTTCTCTCCATACATTACAGCATCAATCTTCAGGCTTTTGGCCCCATTTCTCTGACAGACATTGATTGTAGAGCAGGGGTTATGAAGGACTTGCCTACCCTGTCTTGGCAGAGCTAAGCTGTCGACTTACCTGCTTCCAAGTTTTGTCCTTTTTGGACAGCAGTCTGTCTATGGTTGGAGCAATGGGCTTTTCATGCCAAGAGATAGGCTTGCCACTAATTCAACCATCTCACACTGGAGATTCTTCAATGCTCATCTTCTACTTGGAGTAGAATGGGGGGTGCTGTCAGGAGCTGACATGTCTCGATATCAAAAAAAATCTTAATTTAAGAAAACATCTTTGAATGCCATATTCTGCAGATCTCTTGGGGTTTTTGAAGATGCCCTATCTATCTCTTGTATTTAGATAAGCAAATGTTGCTTGTCTCTTAACAACTTGATTTCTGAGTAGCTTAGAGAATATCTGTGATAGACTGTCATAGTAGCTAAGAAAATGGCATGCTTGCATGACTAGGAGTTTGTATTTCTTAACTATCCTCAGTGGTTTAAGACGGTTGGTATCAAGGGGCCAGGGCTTCACATTTCATTTTTAAGTATCACTAGGTATAATACCTTTAAGAAGCATTACTTTTAATTTTGTATAAATATACAAAGATCAATTTCAATGTGGCCAAATATACTCTTAATTTTGTATCAATATACAAAGATCAATGCCTATGTAGCCCAATACAATCTTAATATTACATCAATATACAAGGGTCAATACCATTGTGGCCAAATATAATCTTAATTTTGTATCAATATACAAAGATCAATACCGATGTAGTCCAATACAATCTTAATTTTGCACAATATACAATGGTCAATACCACTTTAGCCAAATATAATACTAATTTTGTACCAATATACAAAGGTATAAGGGCATATTCAATAATATGTCCCTTCTTCTTGGTCCTTCTCATACTATGTCTATGTCCCATTTTTCTCAAGTCTGTGCACTCCTACATAGGAGAGAAAAAAGGATGCAGAAAAGAAAAAGAAGGAAGTCCCTGGGTCTAACCTCCAAAACCCATTTAACAAGACCATTTAACAGCTTGTAGTCTCTTCCTCTAAATAACAAAGTTTTCTGTTATCCATCAAATAACCAAAAAAGGGGGGGGGGAGAAACACCCTTCCCACCCTCTGGGCATGGGATGTTGCTCTCTTAAAATGACTTCCTGCTGATTTGGGTCGTAGGAAACCTGTTTGGGGCCCAAACCAGAATGGAAAAATGTTTAAAAATGTTAGTACAATCCTTTTATGTTCAGTCCTTTTGTGCTCAGCTGTTTAGATGTCCTAAGAAGTTTGTAGACAGAAGCTGATCTTCCAGGCTTTACTGAAGTTCTGGCTGGGGCAGTGTGTGGAGCTGAACGATCTTAGCGATTTTGAGTTGTTGTGATTGTAGACTTTTGATGGAAACATCTATTGAGGAAGTCTGCAAGGCTGGATCATCTGGGCCACTCATCTTCTTTGGTGTCTGATTCTGTTTTCTGTCGAGGTTTCTGTTGTCCAGTTGTCCCTGGATTCCTTGAATGGATGCTTTAAATCTCCTGGAAAGATAAGAACAGAGGCCTGCCCTAATCCTAACTCTGGGACAATTACCTTTTTCTTTTTTTTTGGGGGGGGGGGTCAGGTAATATTTCTCCTGAAGCAAATTTGATTTTTTTGACAATATATAAAGTATTATCTTTCAATCTGGATTAAAGAAGAAATTATTTTGTTATTTTGGAGCTAAACAAGCCTAGTGTATATATTTTAAGATCTCAAAGGACAATTTGTTTGTATTGAGTAGGCCTTTTGTAAGTAGCTTTTAAACTTAAGTCCTTCCAAATCCTATGTGTCTGTTTCTGCATTCTAATTATTGGGATCAAAGACCTGTGGTTCCCATCTGAAGGGATTAAAGATGTGCTCCACCACTCCTGGATCTCTGTTTAGAGTTTGTTTTGTATCAGGCTGACCTGGAGCTCTGAGATATGCCTGTTTCTATCTCTAGTGTGTTGGGATTAAGGGTGTACTCTTCTTGAATGATGGGATTAAGGGTGTGCACCATCACCACCCTGTTCCGTGTAACTCCAGAATTTATAAGACAACTAACTCTATGGTGCTCCTCCCATCTCTGCTGAAGTTAAAGGTATGGGCTAACACCACGCATTTCATGTATTTTACCTTAGCTCTAAGTTTTTTCGACTCTTGGAGGTTTATAAAACCATGTTGAACTGCTGTAACCTTTAATTTATTTACAGTGTTTTAAACCTGTTACCTGCTTTTTTTAATTAATAAATTTATTTATTTGTTGCTTCAGGTTACATCTCCATCATATGGGTTTCTTTTTCTTAAACATAAATGATTACAATAAAAATGTCAATTCTCTGCTCTACTCTATTTTAATATAGCTTTTATTAATTCTTTTAGAATGCCATTGAGCTGGGTTTGAAAATAACTACCTCCTCCATTTCTTTCCCTAAGTCTCTCATATCCAGCCCCGACCTACCAACTATCTCCCAACTTCTTGTCCATTGGTGGGCTTGCTGTTGTTGTTGTTTTGTTTTGTTTTCAAATAATGTACCAAGTGCAGTTTATGCTCCTGTGTAGCTATCCATTGGAATGTGCCCAACCTACCAGGGCCTCACCCTTGAAAAAAACAATGAGACTCTACCTTCCCTACAAACCCACCAACCAACTGAGTAGCTCATCCTTAATCCTCAGTTAAGAGTGGGGGTTCATGAGCCCTCTCCCTCCATGCTAGAATGTTGACTGACTTGATTTAATACAGGTTTTGTGCAGACAAGCATAGCAGCTGGGAGTTCCTGTCATATCCAGAAGACACTGTTTTGCTGTGGTGTTCCCCAACCTCCAGCTCTTACAATCTTTCTGCCCCCTTCTCAATGGTTCCTAAGCCTTGGGAGGGGTCTTGGGGTATACATGTCCCATTTGGGGCTGAGCATCCCATTGCTACTTATTCTCAATACTTTGACCAGTGATCAGTTTCTGTGTTAACCACCATCCTCTGCACAAAGAAACCCCTTTGATGAGATCTCAGAGTTACACAGATACAAACATCCAGGAAGTTTGGTATTATGCCCATTTACCAGAGTAATGGAAGAAGGTTCACTCCTGGGGCCTGTGAACCAACATAACAGAAATTCTTGGCCAGATTTTGTAGTACAAGGCTTGTGTTTTCTCTTATGGAACAGTCTTTATATCCAATCAGAAAGTTGTTAGTTACCCCTGTAACATTTTTACCACTATTACACCCATGGGTCTATCTTGTTATGCTGGTCATTATTATAATTCACAGGGTTCACATCTGGGTAAGAGTACTGATGCCTTCCCCTACCTCCCCTGAAGCTGACATAGCAACTTCCATTGCTATAAGAGCTAGATAGCAGGAGGAACTTCCTAACCAGCACTAACTTAATTTCTCCCTGCCCTGTGACCATTGCACGTGGTATCTTCAGCAATAGAGTCTTGCCAGCAAGTTCTGTTTGACAACCATGAGGAATGGCAATAGCCTGTATTGTTTTGTGTGAGGATATTACTACTAGGACACCCTTGACTAATAACTCAGAGGGAAATATCTTACATCTGGAACTGGCTTTTTATTTGGGAGGAGCATTATCCTCTATATAGGGTTACTACAATTAAACTATTATATATATTATAAATTTCATGTAAAAATAATAAGTTTACACATGGCTTTTTCAAACATCTTTAGTGTTATTTCCCCTCCTAAAAGCTCTGGTTCTCTACCCTACATCCATGTCTTTCCCTAAAACCCTCTCCTTATTAACCCTTTTATCCTATTGTAACTTCCAAAAGCAAAGTTTTTAATTTTTGAGGACCACTTCTTCTGGTAGTTCCTCCAATACTTTAGTAAGGTAGCATGATTCTAACCAATACTAGAAGAGAAAGTGCGTAAAACCCTCAAACTCATCATCACAGGTGACAACTTCCTGAACAGAACACCAACAGCTCAGGATCTAAGACTAACAATCAATAAATGGGACCTCATGAAACTGAAAACCTTCTGTAAGGCAAAAGACACTGTCATTCGAACAAAACGGCAGCCTACAGACTGCGAAAAAATCTTCACCAACAACACATTGACAGAGGGCTAATATTCAAAATTTACAAAGAACTCAAGAAATTAAATGCCAAGAAACCAAATAATCCTATCAAAAAATGGGGAACAGAGCTAAACAGAGAATTCACAAAGGAGGAATCCCTAATGGCTGAAAGAAACTTGAAGGAGTGCTCAGCATACTTAATCATCAGAGAAATGCAACTCAAGACAACTCTGAGACTCCATCTCACACCAGTCAGAATGGCTAAGAACAAAAACTCAAATGACAGCACATGCTGGAGAGATTGTGGAGAAAGGGAAACTCTCCTCCATTGCTGGTGGGAGTGCAGGCTTGTACAACCACTATGGAGGTCAGTCTGGCAATATCTTAGAAAACTGGGAATAGCTCTGCCTCATGACCCAGCCATACCACTTCTGGGTACACATCCAAATGATTCCTCAGCAGATCATAAGTACGTTTCCTCATCTATGTTCATAGCAGCCTTATTTGTAATAGCTAGAAACTGGAAACAACCCAGATGTCCCTCAACCAAAGAACAGATAAAAAACCTGTGGTACATCTACACAATGGAATACTACTCAGCCACCAGAAACAATGAAATCATGCAATTTGCAGGCAAATGGATGGAACTAGAGAAGTTCATCCTGAGTGAGCTAACCCAGACTCACAAGGATGCACATGGTATCTATTCACTTATTATCGGATTTTAGCCATATAGTACAGGATAACTATACTACAGCCAATACACCAAAGGGAACATGAACATAGACTTTGTTATCTGTCAATGAGACACTATTCCCTAGTGGTGCTGCCTTGTAGGCCCCCAGTGTATGAGGAGGCTCTTGGCCCTCATATGACTGCTGAACTGGGGTGGGGGATTGTTATGTAGGGACACTCCACTCTGGAATTGTGGGATGAAAGGGGTGGGGGTAGAGGGTAGGAGGGCGGGATAGGGAGGGGTTGAAAGAGGGTACTGTGATGGAGATGTAACCTGAAGTAATAAAAAATAATAATAATTTGTCATGTAAAAGAATTGTTAGTATGTGTGCATGTTCATGTATATCCACACATATACATAAATGTATAAGCACACATATGAAGTTCAGAAATCAACCTCAGGTATCATTTCTTAGGATCACTCTGCCTTGCTTTCTGATGCAGAGGTCTTTAATTGGCCTGCAACTCACTGATTAAGCTAGGCTTGCTGGCCAACCCCAGTTATCTCCCCCCGCCCCATGTCCCCTGTGCTGTGATTACAAGTGTGCACCACCATTCCTAGATTTTTTTATGTGGGTTCTAGGGATTGAACTCAGCAACTTGATCTTGAAAGGCAAGTAATTTATGGATTGAGCTTTATCTCCAGCCAAGAGGCATAACTTAATGTTGTTTCGATAAATCAAATTATCTTGTATCAACACACCTTTTTATCTTCCCCCCTCCACTTTTGGATGCAATGTGCACTGTTTTGTTTTTTTTTTTTCTATTTTTTGCATGCCTAAATCACTGGTAGGTTTTGGGTTTGTTTTGTTTTGTTTTGTTTTTTCCAATTTAATGAGTGTGCATGTGTGATGTGGAACAGCACACATGCTATAGCAGCATATTCTGTCAATCAGAAGGCAATTGTATGGAATCAATTTAAAGTTGCTTATTCAGCAAGTAACTTTGTCTACTTAGTCATCTTGCCAGGTCTTTTTACTTATTTTGCAAAGATGCTAGATATAGTCATGCTTACCTTTTTTGGGTCCTTGATATTTTTACATTGTGGGTTTTCTGCAAGAGTAGTATGTAATCTTAACTGCTGAGCCATCTTTCCAGTCCTGGGTGTTGCTCTTAATGACTGATAGATAGATGAGAGTGGCATTTACTTTAAGGATAACTATTTCCCACTAATGCATAGAGATCCTTCTGAATACTCTACCCAAATGGAGGGAAAGAAGAAAAGGAAGAAGCCTTTCCCAGATCTCTGTGAGCTCAAAATACCATTTCCTTTATTTCTTTTCTGTGACCCCCTTCCCCAGCTTCAGGAGCATGCTGACCAGAACTCTGTTCAATACATAAGAATTTTCTTCTCACAGAGCCCCTAAATTCTGTACCACTCTCTTCTCTCCTCTCCTCTGCTCTGTGGACTCTCGCTTCCCTAGCCTCTCTGGACTTGTTACTTAATCATAAATTCACTTCCATGGCCTGAAATCTTTCTCAGAACAGTGAGCTGAGACAACCTTGTGTGTCTCCCATCTCTCCTGGCTCTCTGCTCTTTGCGCACTAGCATCTAATGTCTTGAAAATATTGCTTTATAAAGTTTGTCTTTTTTTTTTTTTTACCCAGACAGGAAAGAAAGTCTCTCTTTTGCCACATTGGTAGAAGCAGAAGTCCTTCCACTCCCTTTAGTGTTGAATACTGAGGCATTCAAAGCTGTCCTTGTTTGGATTTTTGTTCATAGTTGATCTAGGGGTTCTTCCTTTGAATGCTGCTACTCTGGAACATCTTGAACTTTCATGATGTGAGTCTGTTTTGACTCTTTGCAGTTGGTCCTCAGTGACCTCCTTTTGTGTAGCTTTAATCTTTGGGTAATTGAAAAGGATATTTTTTAGTTAACTTGCTTCTTTTGATTTTTTTCCCTATTATTTTCTTCTGGTATCTAATTAATTAAATGGTAATACTAAGTTTCATCTTTTTTTCATTTGTTATGCAATTATTTTTTCCTTCAAGAAATTACTTTATTTCCCATTCAACTGATCTTCCTAAAGTATTTTCTGTCAGTTTCTATGTTTTCTGGATTATTTGCTTCTTTGCAATTTCTCTTTGACTTCTATTTCTCATGATATAAACTTTTCTGTAAGAACTGTATTTTAAAATTATTTTGTGTGTATACACCTTCATGTGGGTACAGGTACACATGTGAATAAGGGTGCACTGATACACAGAGTGTGTACAGTGGTCAAAAGACAGCCTCAGACATCAGTCCTTGGGTGCCTTCTACCTTTTATTTGAGGCTCAGTCTCCAATTAGCCTGGATCTTAACAAATAGCTCAGGCTAGCTGGCCCAACACCTCCCATGATTTTCATGTCTCTACCTCCTGTCATACCATCTCTGAAGTTACAGACACATGCCATAACATTTGGACTTTTTTTCCTTATTCTTTAATTTTAATTTTATTTATTTTACATTCTGAATACAGTTTCCCTCCCCTCCCCCTCCTCCTCACCCTCACCCTTACCACCACTGTCTGCCCATCCATTCTTCCTTCATTTCTCTTCAGAAAAGGGCCAGCCTTAATGGATATCAATGAGCCGTGGCACATCAGGTAACAAAATCAGAGGCAGCCCCTGCTCCCACTGCTAGGAGTTCCCATAAGAAGATCAAGCTCCTCAAGTGTAACATATGTGCAGACGGCCTAGGTCAGTCACATGCAGGCTTGCTGGTTGTCAGCTCAGTCTCTGTGAGCCCCTATGGGCTCAGGTTGTTTTCCTTGTGGTATCCTTGACCTCTCTGATTTCTACAATCCTTCTTCCCCATTTCCACATGATTCCCCAAACTTTAGTGTTTGACTGCATCTATTTCTATCAGTTGCTGAATGAAGCCTCTCTGATGACAATTGGACTAGACACCAAACTAGAAGTGTAGCAGAATACCATTAGGAACCATTTCACTGACTGTTTTTTGATATCTGTGTTTGGTTCTAGCGTGGGTCTCTAAGCTATCCAGTCTCTGTCTCCTGTCTCCCCATGCAGTGTCTGGGGTGGGCTCCCTCTAATGGCATGGGTCTCAAGTTAGACTAGTCATTGGTTGGCCATTCCCACAATTTCTGCACCACCTTTATCCCACCACATCCTTCATGTAGAACAAATTTCAAGTAGAAGATTTTGGGACTGGATTGATTGGTGTTCCAATCTATCCACTGGAAGTCTTGCTTGGTTATAGGAGATGTCTGGTTCAGGCTCTATATCCCCAGTTGCTAGGAGTCTTAGCTAGAGTCATCCTCCTTGACTCCTGGGAGTTTCTATTGACCTAGGTTTCTAGCTCATCCCAGAGATGTCCCCATATCTATTCTGTTTCCCCTTCTCAGTGAGATTCACCTGCCCCATGCCCTTGTATATTTGGATTGTTTTGTGCATTGTAGAAATTCAAACTCAGATTCTCATATGTGCAAGCCAAGTGCTTTGACAACTTAGCCATCTTTCCAGACTGTCAATGACTGTATTTTGAAGAAAAATCCATCAATGAGCTTGAGTCATGCTTTCATTAAAGATAAGAAGCTATCAGCGACTACTAATATCTTATCAGAAGGATCCCAGAGCCAAACCTACTGAAGAAAAAGTGGGACAAACTAAGCTTAAAAAAATAGATCAGGAGGTTGAGAAAAGATAACATGGGATGTACATGACCAGAATACATTATGTATATTAATATATGGTTATTAAGAAAAGCAGCCTTTTGTTAGACTTAAAGGGAGAGACGTTGGGGCTAATAACATTGCTTCTGATAGGCTGATTTCAATGCTGAGATCTGGTTACTGCCCCTTCTGAGGCATTCTCTTGATTGGTTAATAAAAGTCACTGATGGCCAATTAGCTGGGCAGAAAGAGTATAGGAAGGTGGGATTTCCTGAGATTAGAACAGGAACCCTGTGTTTTACACAGAGGATTAATTCATTCCAGCCAAGAGAAGGAAGAAGGAGAACATACGCCATGAAGTAGATTAAAGAAGATCTTTCCACATGGCCTGGAACATCAGAATAATGTGGGGAATAGCAGTGCAAAGGGACATATGTATATATGGGGTCATATTTGGGTAATAGAATTATGAGCTAGCTTAGATGGGCTAAGATTGCTCAATCCAGGCCAAAGCTTGTTAAAATCCATGTGATGTCTATGTGCTCATTTATAATGGCTGGTTAAGGATTAACAACCGCCGAACTAATTAAGTATAGTATGAACACTAGTAAATAATTTAATTAGCCATTTTCTACACTCATAATTTTACATAATTGATATAACATAAGAAAAACTATCATTTAAAAGGAAAATGAATAATTGGAAAGCATATCTAAGCTTATAGCAAAAAAAAATAAATAAACAAATAAAAAACTATGAGGCAAAACCCAACACAGTTGGTCATACTTTAAGAAAAAGAAGTTGCTCATCACAGGGACTCAGTCATCATTTAGAAAATGGCAGAGAGAAAGAACCAAGTATTTATAATCTTTCTTTCATGTAACCTAATGTTAAATGACAGTTTTACTTTAAGGAACCATGCCAAATAGCCAATGGAGGACTGATAGAATAGCTCAACTTTGCAACACTAGTCCATTGATGAATGAGCATCAACAACTGTTAGCATCAGACAAAAGAAGATGTTATATGCATCCAAATGGAAGAGCATCAATCAGCACAATTTCCTTTTCAAAACACGTCAACCCATATAAAGCAGGAACTGCAAGGCCAAGTATGAGATACTTCTTTTTGAATTGTTGGTCAGGGAAGACCCAGAATCCCCAGCAACCATACAGGCTCTTGTCACTGTCTTTGGTTGCCCACCAGATCGAGTTGTTAGTCCCTGTTGATGAAGACACCATATATTTTAGTTGCAATGAGTAGAGAAATCAAGCTGGAACTAAGCCAGAAACATACCATCTGCTGGCCAGCTTTCATGGTGCTGGGAGTGGCTACACAGTAGAAAAGGCATCAACAATGCTATCCAGCTATGAGCCTCATGATCTGCAACATTCACCTGCCAGGCAAGGTATGCCCACTGGTGCAAGAGATTAAGTTTGCTCAGAGAAGCTTCTCTTTGTGGAGAAATATGTCAGCTCAAGGTACTGAGAGTGAGTGATGGTTCAGTGCTTAGCCCTAAACAGGGCTCAGGGATCATCTTGGAAGATGGAGCAGAAAGAACACAGGAGTCACAGCACAGGGAACAGGGCTATGAAATGTCTTCTGGGCATGGCACCACCAGAGCAGTCACAATCTCACAGCGGCTGTGGCCTACCAGTATGGTCAAGAAGGAGCTTATGTGGCCCTACCATTTCCTGCTGTACTATTGGCTACTGATAGACTCTGGGGTGGGTATTTGTTGCCTTCAATTTTGTATCACTGGGCAGCCCAGGTGGCTCCAATGGAAATTTCCAAATCCATGGGCCCACAGATGATTCTGGCTCAACTCAGTGAGTCTCAGAAACAAAACACTTTTTAAGTTGTGAATATGGTGAAGAGATTTGTGGATGGGTAATAGGAGAGAGGCTCGCAGGATGGCATTAGAACAAGCAAAATGGCCTGTGTGAAGCTGTCAAAGTACAAACTCAAAAACTGTTTGTTTCTTTTTAATTTTCAGCCCAAATGTGTCCTAGCCTTTAGGTCACATTTATAGGAAATATGTAGAACAAAGGAATGTGCTGAAGTATAACCACTAACTCTTCTCATATGGTAACCCTGATTTGTTCGAAATAGCATACAAAAGAGAGAGATTAAAAACGAATCAGCTAATTGCAAGAAATGAACAATGACCGTAATCTAGGATCGATGAAGTGGCCCATGGAGTAAAGAATCCATGTGAAACAAGATGCTGCAATATGCACCTACAGAACCAATGTTGCTGCTAGAGCCCCAGCACCCTGGCACAATGAGACTGGAGGCAGAGACAGAGAATTCCCAGAAGCTGGAAGGCCAAACAACTTGGCACATACAGCAGTGAACAAGAGACTGCCTCCAAGGTGGGAGACAAGGCTTGAGATCTGAGGTTGTCTTCTAACTTCCACAAGCACATGACGGCACATGTGTGTGTCTGCCTTCACATACATGAACATCCACACACACACACACACAGAGAGAGAGAGAGAGAGAGAAACATACATATACATTATACACATGTACAAAGATTTTTCTTAAAGAAGTGAACTTGATCCAGAGCTCATTTGAAACAAACTAAAACAAAGTTATACTATAATATAGCTAGAAATTTGCACACTAAATATTAAACATTATTATAAAACCATTGTTCACTTATTTTAGTTATGGTAATACTATTGTGGTAATAGTTTTAAAGAGCCAGTATCTTTTAGAAAATCATTACACAGCACATAAAATATCCAAAGGTCAAATGGTATCTATCACATGTGGTATTTTCTTCAGAGTAAAAAGTAGTTAAAGTTGCATAGGATTCAAAATAGTCTGTTAGTTGTTACCCATGGACACTAAACAGTAAATATATATATAGTGTGGTTCTACTAAGTCTGCCTACATATGCCTGTATTAGGATTTTTCTATATATGTTTAATCAGGTTGTTTGGAAACGTTGTGAGCAGGTGGAATTTGTCTTCACCATAACAAAATTAATTAGTAGATGAGGTTATTTGTAGGGGGACCCTCATTTGCTAGTCTGTGGAGGTATTTTCTCTGGGACAGTTCCATTGTAGTCTCCTATCTATGGAGACTATCCATGAATATGGATTTTTCAGAGGGAAAAGGAGAGAAGCATCCCAACGGCCCAGTCTTCCATTGTGGATCTTTCTCCTTGTGCCTCAGTTTCAACTTAACTTCTCTGCCCTCTAGGTATTCAATAGCCCAGAATTTCTCTAAATAATAACTATTCAGTGTCATTCAAATGGGTAGAATCCTCTCAAGACACTGGCATCCATGTGTTCCTTACTGACTCTCAAATCAATAAGGGTCACCTCAGGTTTTAGTTCCATGCCTCATGCTTATCCTCAGGAGTTCCTGGTGCCCCTAAGTTTAAATACTGCAGTTTGCTTCCAGGAGAGAGTGGGTTTGCCTGTGGTGAACACCCTTCTGGCCTTCCACAACATCACTCTTAGATAACCTGGGATATGACGTCCTCTAACACTAGGTCAGGCACAAATCCTTGTCCTGTTTTCAGTCTTCTAAAAATTGGCTTAAATATCTCATCCTTTAATATTTTATTCTTCTCTTTGAGGCCCTAGAATTAAGATATAAAACACACACACACATGCACACGCACATGCACACGTACACACACAAAGCCAATGAATCAATTTAACCAGCATCTCAGTTAAGACTCTAATAGAAAGATCCTGCTGGATTGGTTCACTTGCTACCACACATAACAGAGGGTTATACTCAAAAGTAACCATGAGTAACATTGACAACAATCATATAATGTCTTTATTGTAATGTGTGACTGGAGGTGCGAGGCCTGCTCTACAAAGAAAACAGGAAGATGACTGGAGGCCAGAAATTGATCTGTGATGTATGTGCCAGCAGCCTTTGTAAGTTGCATTTGAAATATTTGGGGCTTTAAGTTTCTTTCCTTTATACTGATCTGCTTGGTTGTTAAGTTTTGTTTGGAAAGTCATTTTTAAAAGATTCCACTGATAACCCAAAACCAGCTGAAGTGGGGGAAGTCTGCTGATGTGGACCACTTAACATGTCCATTAGTACACCTTTCTTGTCACTTAACACTCAAGAGGTCAGACCTTTGGTATGAAAGTTGTTTATAAACTGGTAGCATTATTTTGTAAATGGAAGGGAAGGACTGAGGTGGAGGTGGACAGAAGATTGTACAGTTTAGAGATTTGTACTTACTACACAGCAGCCCTGCATCTGTGAATATTTTATAAGTCAACCATGAACCATTAATCTGTCTGATGGAATCTGATGCACTAGGTCTCAATCTCTCTGTAAATCCATGAGGTATTGTTGGGAAGCCAAGTTTTTCTACATAATCTTTCCACAAAAAAAGGCATAATAAAAACTCTTATTTAGATGACACAGTTCTGTGAAGCTTATGATTACCTACTTCACAATTTTTCAGGCATTAGGGAAGCCTGTGATGATTTCTATGTTTTGAAGATTCAGTTAAAGAAACTGAACTGAACACATGAAACCTATACTCCAAAATTATACCTTCAAGTTTTTAATTTTTTAAATTACGTGTTTGTGTGTGTGTGTCTGTGTGTGTATGTGTGTGTCTGTGTGTGCATGTGTATGTCCATGTGTGTGTATGTGTGTGTGTGTGCGTGTGTGTGTATATGTGTTTGTGTGTGTGTGTGTGTGTATATGTGTTTGTGTGTGTGTGTGTGTGTGTGTGTGTGTGTGTGTGTGTGTGTGTGTATTTTTATGGTCATATAGGAAGGTCAGGGGATGGATAACTTTCCAGAGCCAGGTCTCTCCTTTCATATGTGGATAACAGGGATCCAATTCAGGTCATCAGGGCTGTTGAAAAAGTACCTTTGAAGTCAGAGAAATGGCTCAGTGATTAAAAGCATGTGATGTTCTTGAAGAGGGCCCATATTTGATTCCCAGCACTCACAGGACTGCTCATAACTGTCTATAGTTCTAGTACCAGGGGATCCAAGGCTCTCTCCTTACCTCCATGGGAGCTAGGCATGTATGTGGTACTCAAACATACACACAAACAGAACATTCATACACACTGTCTTAGAACTTTTTTTCTTGCTATGAAGAGACACCATGACCAACATATAAAAGAAAAAATTTCATTGGGAGCATGCTTACAGTTTCAAAGGATGAGACTGGGACCATAATGGTAGGGAACAAGCAGGAAGGCAGGCTGGAGAAGTCGCTTACTAACTGTAAGCAGTAGCTTACATTTTGTCTCCAAGTTAGAGGCAGAGAGAGAGAGAGAGAAACACTGGAAGCCCAACCCCAGTGACACACCTCCAAGAAGGCCATACCTACTAATCTTTCCCAAAATAGTTCCACCAACTGAGAACCAAAACATTCAAATATGTGGGCCTATGGGGACCATTCTCATTCCAAATACCACACACATAAAAGAAAACTAATCTTTTTTTTTTTTTCCTTAAAGATGGAAAGTATCGTTGCCTTCTGAGCCATCTTGCTGGCTTTGCAACTTCTTTTTAATAGCAACTTGCTTCCTGGCTTGGTGGATATGCGCCCTCTGTGCTCACAGTCCCCACTTACCCCATAAGGACTTCAGTTGTGCTATTTATTGCCTTCCTGCGCCTTTACCCTAAAAGCCGACCCCACGGTTTCGGCTATGTTGGCATGAAGTCCTGTCCCTGGCCATGTCTAATGTCCCAAGGATACACAGATGACTTACAAGACATGTGTTAGACAACTTAGACTGAATCTGAAGGCGTAGGCATGGAGGCTGTTGAAACAGTAAAACGCTACACTCTTGTTACTCTGAGATAAGGCAGCCAGAGAGCAGAGCTGTGGGCTGACAGGGAGTGGAAAGGAAGTCGTGAAGAAACAGAGCTGGGTCTGTGATTATTCATTCACTTCGAAAACATGGCCTTGTCTGGCCATTTTCTGGGGTTGAAAGTTTTCCTTTATTGATTAAGTCAAATTGGGTTAGGTTCTCTCAAGGAATACTGTCTACCTTTGCTGCCCACATCTCAGGAAACACCATTCCAATTAAATTTAATTTGTTGGTATATGTGGCAAAAAAAAATGGTCAGAAGCCCTTTGGTACCCACAATTGGACATGAAAGAGATGTACAGTGGTCCATGACTTCAGAGTCCAAAAACAAAATGTGATCTCTTCATTGCCTCTTAGATGCGTTCATATAGGTTTGCATGATGGCATGCTCTGTACATGCTAATAAACCACTTTTACCATTCTGAAAGTTCACATAAAAGGTTTAAATGTCCTTCCTACACCAAACCAAAGTTCTCTCAAAAGGAAAGGGAGACAATTGCCAACTTCATCAGCCAGTTTGGCTTGCACCTGTGCTACACTTTTAAGACGTGAGTGATAGATAAGATAATGTCCTCCCGCTCCACCACCACCACCATAGCGATGTGCTATGCCCGTACCCTAATTCCTATAATGGTGACTCTGCTGGCTATATTACAAAGAGAATGACACTCAGCAACCCACTGACCTTAAGACAGGAAATTATCCTGGATTTTGTAAGTGGACTGGCTTTGACAACGGAAGGTGGAGGCTATGAATCAGTAAGAGGGAGAGTCCTCAGCTCCTGGACAGGTAAGGGAACACAATGTCTCCTGGAGCCTCCTCTCTGTGCTGCGAGCTTAGCCTGGTGGAATCCATTTCAGACTTCTGACCTCAAGAATGAGATGATAATCCTGTTACTACTGTGTTAGTATATGCTGAAATGTTCTTTGTCATTTCTTACAGTAGCCAGAAACTAGTACAGACTACATATATGCATTTTCTTTAGAATGAGCTTTCTTTTGACAAGGAGAAATATAGTAAGCTGTTACCAAGAAGTCTACATTCACTTTTGAACTGTAGAAAAGTCATTTGACACATCAGATACAAAGATTTTGAATGTGACCCAGTGATAGAAACTAGATTTGCATATCACATGTAGATATCATAGAGAAAACATGTAAGCCTTTCAAAATATTCTCCTTCATTTAGGCTTAGTAAAAAATTCCCGATTCTCTATAGAACCATGTTACTATGTTATCTTTTTATATGACTTATGGCTTCACCACATAATAAAACTGATGTGGTCTGATTCATTTTTATATTAATTATTGTTGTTATTGATTGTCTTTTGAAAAACCATTATTCTGGAAGATATGGTATAGCTTACAAACACATTTAACTACTATGTACAAGACCTTGGGTTTTATCCTCAGCATTGAGGGGAAAAAAATCCATCAGCTAATCACACTCAGGATGTCTATCATCAAGAAAAAAAAAAAACTAGAAATGACTGGAAGAAAACAGGGGGGAAGAAACCCTGTACATTGTTGTTGGGAAATTCAAATTAGTGTAACCACTCTAGAAATCTATATGAAGGTTCCTTAAAATCAAAATATAGCAGCTGGAGCACTACAGGTGCATAATTGCAAGAATGAAATCATGCAATAGAGGTATCTGGGCATCTATGCCTACCCTGGCACTATTCACAATAGCCATGTTGTGGAATTTAGATGTTTATCAATAGGTGAATGATTAAAGAAAGTGTGAGAATACACACACACACACACATGTGTGTGTGTGTTGTATGGTTGATATACACAAGTGCATTTAAAGTATAAAATGAATTTTGTCATATGTATACACTGAAATCATCACTACAATTAATCTGATAATGGAAATATATTTCTTTTTTTTTTTTTTTTTTTGGTTTTTCGAGACAGGGTTTCTCTGTATAACAGCTCTGGCTGTCCTGGACCAGGCTGGCCTCGAACTCACAGAGATCCGCCTGCCTCTGCCTCCCAAGTGCTGGGATTAAAGGCGTGCGCCACCACCGCCCGGCTGGAAATATATTTCTTAAAATAGACATTTCTTCCCATTTTTCTTCCTGTCCCATTTTGGGCAGTGGGGAGCACAACAGACATTCTGCTATTGCTAACGCATGGTCACCATGCTGAATAGAAGAGCTCTAGCAATGATGCATTGAGCATTAGTAAAATTTTATGACAA
The DNA here is from genome assembly GCA_907164525.1 of Lophiomys imhausi. Lineage (NCBI taxonomy): Eukaryota > Metazoa > Chordata > Mammalia > Rodentia > Muridae > Lophiomys > Lophiomys imhausi. Next base: position 5,232,945 of record CAJQZJ010034075.1, on the reverse strand, counting down.
CCCATTGTCTTTGATATCAGCCATTCTATCTTTGCTCTTGTAAGTTTGAGTAATTAGCTGTTATCTGCAGTGTTCAGATGAATTCACTGAGACTTAGTTGACTAAAATGATATGCCCATTGTCTCAAAAGTAGTAAATAGGAACGGTGGGACTCAGTCCACATTTCCTTAGATTCACAATGTAAACTTTCAGTCCTTACTTAACAAACATGTCTGAGCTGAGCTACCACTATATCTGACCAAGTTCTAGAAGTCATCCATGAATAATTCACCCTGAATTTTGTTTTCATCTTCCCTAGGGATCTGATTCTTCAGTTTCTTTGTTTATTTTCCTAAAACCTGGTCTTGGTTTGTTTGCTCTAAGACGCACCTCTTCCTCTGGAAGTAAAATCCAGCACTAGGTTTTTTTGAAGCATTCAAAATAGTCGGGTTCTGGTTAACTGAGGCTGAATGTACCAAATATCTCAGTCCTTTTAATACAATGATGACTGCAACTGGCAAAGGGCAGCTTGGCCTGCCAGAGTAGTTGAAGCAGCAGTTCACAGCTTGGTCCCTTCATAGCAGCCATAGCTCCAGCAAGAGCAGAAAGGTTAATATTCTCAACCTAACATTACCGTATTACATGGTTTCCAAGGCTTAGTAGTGTGCCTGTCAAATGTCCAGTTTGGTGGTTTCCTTGAGAATCACTGAATTAAGATCACCCACAGCCATTTGTCACTGAAAGCCTTTATGTGAGAAAGATGGACCAAGCGCTGGACCATTCCACACTCCTGGCTTAAAATTATGAGGCAAGTTAGTATGAAAGCTGAGTTAGATATAGAACTTTAAACTCATGGAGATGGTTAGATAGTAGAATGTTAAAGTCAGGTGCCAAATACATATGGACTGGACATTGGGAATGTATGCTAAGCCATATAACTCTTATAATTGTGGCCTATTTATTTCTGTTGTTTTGTATTGTATTTATAGTTATAAGAAAAAGAACCATTTTTTGGACTGAAAGGGAGAGTTGTTGGGGGGAAAAAAGAAATACCTTAATCTAAAAAAAAAAAAAAAAAGAAGAGAAGAGGGTGGGGGGTTGAGGGGGAGGAGGGTGGAAGGGTGGGACTGGAGGGGCGAGTAGGGAGGGGATTGTGATTGACATGTAACTTGAAGAAATAAAAAATAAATTATTAAAAAAAAGTGGCTCTAGTTAAGCACATTCCTCTTTTGTCCCTCATTGAACCTCAGCTGCAGGCACAACCCAGGCTTTTCTGCTGCATGTCAATGCACTTCCAGTTATAAGAACAACAGCTAGTCCTCTCATCTGTATGTGCTGGGCTAGGTAATTTATGTGCATGTCCGCAGCCCCTCAGAAACCCTGCAAGGAGGTGTTGCTATCCTTGTTTGACAGGTAAGGAAGAAAGGTTAGTAAAGTTAAATAACTTTCATTACCCCTAGCTACAAATAAGTGCTGAGTGGATAGGAAGTAGGTCCAGGCTGTCATAATTAAAGGCCCATGTCACAATGGCTCACTTCCTCTAGCAAGTCTCCACCTTCTAAAGGTTCTTTTGAAAACATGACCCTCAAATGTGCAAATATGAGCCTATTGGTGACATTTCAGTTTCAAACCATAACACTAACGTTTGGTGAACACAAGAGAAGAGGCATCAGATTCTTCAAAGTGTCCAAGGCAAATTCAGACAGAGAAACAGACTATCATGTACAGAAAACCTAGTGATAGAAAGCAGGACATGCAAGGGTGATAGGAGATGTAGGGGTGATAGGAGATGTAGGGGTGATAAGAGATGTAGAGGTGATAGGAGATGTAGGTGTGATAGGATCTGCAGGGGTGATAGGAGATACAGGGGTGATAGGAGATATAGGGGTGATAGGAGATGCAGGGGTGATAGGAGATGCAGGAGTGATAGGAGATGTAGGGGTGATAGGAGATG
>CAJQZJ010034075.1:5204257-5216012 GCA_907164525.1 Lophiomys imhausi | reverse complement strand
CAGCAGGACTCTTGGAGCTCTCTAGCATCAGGGGCCTCTTCTCTTCTTGGCTCCATGCACTGTCCTCAAATAGGAGGAACTCTGTTTCAGCTTAATTTGGGCTCCGCCCACTTAGCAGCTGAAAACAATGTCAGACCAGATACTTTGTTTCTTCAATTCTATTGAGTCTTTCCTGTTTTCCTGACTTCAAACTTGTTTTTCAGTCTATTGAGTCTTTCCTGTTTTTCCTGACTTCATGCTGATAATGCTCTTCAGGCCCTGAATTAAGAGACAGTATCAGAAACTCCTATATATTTTCTAAATCTAATTTATCTAACCCCTACAAAAGAGTTCCTGAGCTCACAAGCCAGAAGGCGATGCTTTGAGGAGCCATTTTTCAGCAACTGGGAAAGGTTATGTGTGACTCTGAGGACTGAAGGTTTGTGGAGAGTAAAATCCATAAAGAAAAGATTTGGTGATCAAGTAGGCTTCAGCCCAGGAATGCAAGGATGGTTCAACATACGAAAGTCTATCAACGTCATTCACCATATAAACAAGATGAAAGAAAAAAACCACATGATAATCTCGCTAGATGCAGATAAAGCATTTAACAAAATCCAACACCCCTTCATGCTAAAAGTTCTGGAGAGAACAGGCATACAAGGACCGTACCTAGAAATAATAAAGGCAATATACAGCAGGCCAGTGGCCAACATCAAAATAAATGGAGAGGAACTTGAAGCATTTCCTCTAAACTCAAGGACAGACAAGGATGACCACTTTCACCATATCTCTTCAATATAGTACTTGAAGTTCTTGCTAGAGCAATAAGACAACCAAAGGAGATCAAGGGTATAAACATCAGAAACGAAGAAGTCAAATTATCCCTATTTGCAGATGATATGATAGTGTACATAAGCGACCCCAAAAATTCCACCAGAGAACTCTTACAGCTGATAAACACCTTCAGCAAAGTGGCTGGATACAAAATTAATTCAAAAAAATCAGAAGCCCTTCTTTATACAACAATCAAATGGGCTGAGAAAGAAATAAGGGAAACAACCCCCTTCACAATAGCCACAAACAAAATAAAATACCTGGGGGTAACTCTAACCAAGCAAGTAAACAACCTGTACAACAAGAACTTCAAGCCCTTGAAGAAAGAAATGGAAGAGGCCTTTAGAAGATGGAAAGATCTTCCATGCTCATGGATAGGTAGGATCAACATAATAAAAAAAGGCCATCCTACCAAAAGCAATATATAGATTCAATGCAATTCCTATCAAAATACCAACACAATTTTTACAGACTTGGAAAGAGCTATTCTCAATTTCATATGGAACAACAAAAAGCCCAGAATAGCTAAATCAATCCTGTACAATAAAAAAACATCTGGAGGTATTACCATCCCAGATTTCAAGCTTTACTACAGAGCAATAGTTGTAAAAACAGCATGGTATTGGTATAGAAACAGACCAGTAGATCAATGGAATCGAATTGAATATCCAGAAATAGACCCTCACACTTATGGTCACCTAATTTTTGACAAAGAAGCCAAAATGGCACAATGGAAGAAGGACAGCATCTTCAACAAATGGTGCTGGTCCAACTGGATGTCCACTTGTAAAAGAATGAAATTAGACCCATACTTATCACCTTGTACAAAACTTAAGTCCAAGTGGATCAAAGACCTTAACATAAGGCCGGTCACACTAAATCTACTAGAAGAAAAAGTGGGAGAAACCCTTGAACTAATTGGCACAGGTGACAACTTCCTGAACAGAACACCAACAGCTCAGGACTTGAGATCAATAATCAATAAATGGGACTTCATGAAACTGAAAAGCTTGTATAAGGCAAAAGACACTGTCATTTGAACAAAACGGCAGCCTACAGACTGGGAGAAAATTTTCACCAACCCCACATCTGACAGAGGGCTAATATCAAAATATACAAAGAACTCAACAAATTAAATGCCAAGAAACCAAATAATCCAATCAAAAAATGGGGGACGGAGCTAAATAGAGAATTCACAAAGGAGGAATCCCTAATGGCTGAGAGACACTTGAAGAAATGCTCAACATCCTTAATCATCAGAGAAATGCAATTCAAGACAACTCTGAGATTCCATCTCACACCTGTCAGAATGGCTAAGATCAAAAGCTCAAATGACAGCACATGCTGGCAAGGGTGTGGAGAAAGGGGTACCCTACTCCATTGCTGGTGGGAATTCAGGCTTGTGCAACCACTATGGAGGTCAGTCTGGCGATATCTTAGAAAACTTGGAATAGCTCTGCCTCATGACCCAGCCATACCACTCCTGGGTATACACCCAAATGCCTCTTCACGGAATCATAAGGAAGTTTCCTCATCTATGTTTATAGCAGCCTTATTTGTAATAGCTAGAAACTGGAAACAACCCAGATATCCCTCAACCGAAGAATGGGTTAAAAAACTGTGGTACATCTACACAATGGAATATTATTCAGCTATCAGGAACAATGAAATTATGCAATTTGCAGCCAAATGGATGGAACTAGAAAAGCTCATCCTGAGTGAGCTAACCCAGACTCAGAAGGACGCATATGGCATCTATTCACTTATACTAGGATTTTAGCTATATAGTAGAAGGTATCGATACTACAACTAACACACCAAAGGGAACTTGGACATAGACTTCTTATTTTTAATTTTTATTTATTTTTTATATATTTTTTCTATTTTTTAGTCTTTTTATCTATTGTCTGCTTATTGGTTTGTTTGTTTAATAGTTCTCTCTCCCGGGCAACGAGACACTTTTCACTGATGGTACTGCTTCGTAGACTCCCAATGAATGAGGAGGCTCTTGGCCCTCATACGACCTCTCAACTGAGATGAGGGACTGTTATATAAGGACACCCCACCCCAGAGAAATGGGATAGAAGGGTTAGGAGGTAAAGAAAAAAAATGAAATGTGATGTTTCGGCCTTTTACTTCTAATTGTCATAAACTGTTTAGGATAATTAAGAAATGCAAACTAATGGCTATGCAAGCCGGTCATTGTGTTAGGTACTATGACAGCCTATTATAGTTACTTTCTAAGCTAATCAGAAATAAACCTGCTACGAGACAAGCAACATCTGCTTACCCTAATATAAGAGATAGATAGGGCCTCTTCAAAAACCTCAAGAGATCTGCAGAATATGGCATTCAAAGATGTTTTTGTAACTTTAGATTTTTTTTATATCAAGACATATCAACTCCTGACAGCACCCCCTATTCTCCTCCAAATAGAAGATGAGCATCGAAGATTCTCCAGTGGGAGATGATTGAATTAGTCACAAGCCTATCTCTTGGTAGGAAAAGCCCCTTGCTTCAACTGTAGACAGAATGATGTCCAAAAAGGACAAAACCTGGAAGCAGGTAAGTTGACAGCCTAGCTCTGCCAAGACAGGGTAAGTAAGTCCTTCATAACCCCTGCTCTATAATCAATGTCTGTCAGAGAAACGGGGCCAAATGACTGAAGATCAATGCTGTAATGTATGGAGAGAAAATGGGAACTGTCCAGGCAGCCACTGGTATGTCATTTCTTAGTTTGGGAAGCTGCAGGCCCTGTACTTCCTATAAAATTAGATATATTTGTCCCTCTCAGGTCTCTGAGGTGGTTGAAGAACAGAAGCTAGAGTCTCATAATTAAATTTTGAGTTGTTTAGGAGTCAAGAGAGTGTTATAGATCTAAGAAGATACTTTTAAAATTGTGTTGCAAGTTAGTATGAATGTTGAGTCAGATATAGAACTTTAAACTCATGGAGATGGTTTGATAGTAGAATGTTAAAGTCAGGTACCAAATACATATGGACTGGACATTGGGAATGTACGCTAAGCCATATAACCCTCATAACTGTGGCCTAATTATCTCTGTTGTTTTGTATTGTATATATTATTATAAGAGAAAGAACCATTTGTTGGACTGAAAGGGGAAACTGTAGGGGGAAATAAGATATACCTTAAACTTAGAAGAAAAAAAAAAGGGGGAAGAGGATGGAGGTTGAGGGTGGGAGGGTGGGACTGGAGGGGGAATAGGGAGGGGACTGCGATTGAGATGTAACTTGAAGAAATAAAAAATAAAGAAAAAAAAAACAAAAAAAAGGAAACAGAAACAGCCTCTTACTGGACATGTGGTTCATGATCATTTTCTCCCACTCTGGAGGTTGTATTTTTTAATGTTCATCATTTCCTTTGTTTTGCTGCCTTTGTGAATAAAGTTTTATTGGGAAAAAAAAAAGAAAAGATTTGGATGTAAGGCCCTTCCCAGATCAGTCACTCTGCACAATGGCAATAATCCTCCAATGATAAAGCAGTTCAAAACCAACACACTACACCAAACCACTCTGTGAGCAATCCCATTTCAAGGCTAGATTCACACAATAGTATCTGTCTGAGGTTAATATGTGTGGGTGTTTGGGTCCATAAACTTATTTCACATTTATTTATCACTCTTGTGGGTTGGGGTCTGGGTCACAGAGCACATGCAGAGATCAAAGGACGCCTGGCAGGTATCAACTCTCTCTTTGCACCAAATGAGTTTCCAGGGACCCATTCAGACTGTCAGCATTGGTCACAAAAAGCTCCTCCCACTGAGCCATCTCACAGCACATCTTTAGGTACAGGATATCAGACATAGTCCAAGAGAAGCAGCCACGAACAACTGTTATGGAGTAAAAGCAGTATCCGTGTTTCATTGGAGTTCTCAGGGCTGATACCCTGATGGTGAGAGGGGAGGTATCAGCCCTGAGAACTCACCCTCTCACCATTACCGGGAAATGAGCTTTCACTTGCCTTCTGTCTTCAAGGTCCCACACATTCCATTTCTTCTCTCCACTCTGTGTACTGCTTGATTGCTTATAAATAAACAGATCACATTTTTATTAAGGAATAAATGCATGCATTCAGTCATCATAACAAATTAGGCTATTTAACTTAGCAAACATGGAAAGAATTATTATAATGAAAGGAAAGGAACATCCTGCCTCAGCACTTAGATGCATGGAGATCTGATCTGATGATTCTAGATATCAAGAACTTGTGATGGTCCCTAAAACCAACAAGCAAAGCAACATCTAAAGCTCCCTTTCTGAAAAGTGTAATTATTTTTGTATGTCTGTGTACTACCTGTGTGCACTCCCCACAAAGGCCAGAAGAGGGGTTCAGATCCCCTGAAACTGGGGTTACATATGGGTGCTTAAAATCAAACCTGGGTCCTCTGAAAGAGCAGTCAGTGCTCTTAACCACTGAACCATCTCTCTAGCCTCTGCAGGCAATGTATTATTTTGAATCACTCATTTGAGTCAATCCAATGAAACAATGGTGTAAAATTCTGAGCAAGTGAAAAGCCAAAAAAATTAGTAAACTATCACATATGTATCCATATATTTATTAAGCTTTTGCAAAAACACTTTGTTTTTATTCTTTTATTTTTTTATTGACATTGCTATTTTGCCTCCATGTCTCTGTGTGAGGGTGTGAGATCCCCTGGAACTGGAATGACAGACATCTGTGAACTGCCATGTGGGTGCTGGAATTTGAATCCAAGTCCTCTGGAAGAGCAGTGAGTGCACTGGTAACTGCTGAGCCATCTCTCCAGTTCCCACAGAAGCACGTTTTAAAAATAACTTGAGAACCACTTCAAAGTCGCCTGAGAAAACAGCCTGGGCTATCAAACTAGCAGGTTGATATCTAATATGACTTCACAAAATCAACAGGTAATCTTTTGATGAGTCACAGCATCCTTGCCCTCCATGAAATGGGACCCACAAGAAGAAACAGACATGTAAAGAATATTTACAAACAGAAAGGCACAATAATTAACGCCCAAATGGAGCTGGCTTATTTTGTTACTGATCAAAAATATATAACCTCCACGATTTGGGACTGATGAAATGACAGAGATGTTTAGATATTATTATAATACTTAATAGTTGCATAGTTTTGAGGAAAAAGATACCCTCCTGTGTACCCTGAGTAATTTGAAAATAAAAAAAAAACTCCTAGAAGGCAATTTTCTATCTTAGAAAAAAAGAGCTCAACACACCCATCTTTTTTGTTGTTGTCGTTGTTCCAGCACTTTAAAAATTGGCTGTTTTGTAAAGAACATAACTGCATAATAGAGAAGGTCATGAAGATCTAAGTAGGGGCTCTCCCCACAGAACTGTGATAATGGTCAAAACAGGATGCAACCTGGTGAGTTCATGAAGGAACTCTCAGGGAGCATAAGGGCGTGGAGCACTTGTGTAAGACCAGGTTTGGTTCCCAGCACCCACATGATAGCAAACAATAGTTTGTAACTCCAGTTCCAGAGTATCTGACCCCCTCTTGTGACCTCCTTAGGCTCCAGGCACACACTTGTTGCACATATATACATGCAAGCAAGACACTAATATACAAAAAATAAATAAATCTAAACAGAATTTTTTAAGTGTACAATTGAGGGTCTAAAGAGATGTCTCAGTACCAAAGTGCTATTCTCCCGAAGGATCAGAGTTCGCTTCCTAGCACCCACATCGGTTCACAACAGCCTGTAACCCTGGCCCAAGATGGTGCAGCACACTCTTTTGGCCTCTCAAGGTATTCCACGTGCAGGTATGCAAACACAGAGACACATACATTTTTACAAAATAAATTTCGATTTCTCAAAAGGATGTAGTTTAATTGGTAAGGTATGAAACTACACTAAACCTACTGATTTGTTCAGACTACCTCAAAATAATCACATCACCTAGAGAATCATTTCACTGGCAACTGGTTGTGTAATGCTGTTTGGTCTGCCTGGTGGACCCAGAGAGATTCTTCACCATGAGTGTGCAGAATGCTTCCAGGTATTTAATGGGTCTGGTGATAATAAAAAGGGTTTTGGGGAAATGGAAATCATTTAATAGGACTGAACGGGAAAATGCATCTGACAAAGCTGATTTCAAAGCTAACCTCGGTGTTCTTCCCACTAACATGCTAACTGTTCTCCAGGTGAGTTGACAGATCCACAGTCAGCTGCCCTTTCTTTCAGTTGTGTTTGTTGCATTGACAGTTTTACAACATGCAAGGCGCTATCTCATTACAAGGAAAGAACTTTTCCACCCCCCTGTGAGAATGTCCTTGTTTCTGATTCCCAGATAGGCACATTACTGTGAGGTGCGCTATCATACAGTTCAACACAGACTATGTGACCCAGTAAGTCACTCTCCTTCCAGACCTGACATTGTCCTTGCTTGCAAATTATTACTGTGGGTTTTCATCAATTGCAACAACCGTCTAGACCTTTATGTCTCCACTTCTGGTCCTTCCTTTTCCCTGAACCCGGAATTGGCAGCATTTGGGTTCTAGGCATATCTTTGAGCCTCTTCCTGGAGCTGCTTTGAAGATGACCTCCTGCAAACCTGAAGCATTTTTTCCTACTCTGCTAGCTGCTCCTCAATTGACTCCCTGAGCTTGGATCTCATCTTCCCATTCTAGCACACATCCCATCAGGTCACTCTTGAATAGGTGACTATGATATCTGACTTCATATATCAAAATTGCTCCCCCTGTTACTCTGCCTACTTCAGTTAGCAGGAGCCCTGTTCTTTGGGTTGCTTGGGACAAACAACTTTGGCTCACCCTCAATTCACACATTTCCAATCCATCAGGGAACTCAATGGACTTTATCATCCATTTTAAACAGGGTGTAATGTGTTGTCCAATTACAAAGAAAGAACTTTCCTATCTCTCTCTCTCCTGTGAGATTGGCCTTCTCTTTGTGACTGTTCCTTGGATTCAAGGAACAATATAATTCTCTCTCAGCACAGCAGATAGAGGATCCCAAGTCCTTCTGTGACTTGGTCCTCAGGCAAGAGAAAAGCCAGCTCCTCAGACTGTTTCTCACACCCAGCATAAGCTAAGACTTCTCTACTCTAGCCAGCTTGGCTCACTCCCCTACTGGCCCCTTGGCCTTGAAATATCCTAAATCACTCTTAGGCACAGTGATAGCTGCAACCTCAACCTTGCATGCTCTTCCATGCCACTAGACACAAGTCTGTCACTCTGTCAGTGAACCTCATCTTTAAGATCTCATTTTAGGTTGCAGCACCAAATTTATCCTGGATACCTTTTCCTGTCTCTAGGCTTCATTTTGTCCCCAATGTATGCTTCATCTTCTCACAAGCTGTTACCATTTACTAATTTGTTCATCTTTAACCTCACATAGTAAGAAAACTTCTCATCTTAATTTGTTTCAGAGGCTCCTTCACTAACATTGTGTCTGTTCATGTTGCTGCACAATCTCCAGAACTCCTTTCATCTTAGAAAACCCAAAATATTTCCCTACTAAGCAGACACCATGTGGATCTTAACAAGCCTAGGCCTGGGTTGTGCAATCCTAGCCCATCTAAGCTAGCTCATAATTCTATTACCCAAATATGACCCCATATATACATACATCCCTTTGGACTATTATTCTCCACACTAAGCCAATGTTCCAGGCCACGTGGAAGGATCTTCTTTAATCTACCCCATGGTGTGTCCTCCTTGTCTTGCTTCTCTTCGGCAACCTTGTTCCCAAGATGCTCTGTATTTCTCTAAAAACCCCGCTAACCTTAGTGCTGCCTACCTCTGTCTGCCCAATCTCCAGGCCTCAGCATTTATTTAACCAATCAGAGGCAAAGTAAGTAACAGACAGCAAACAGAACCAATTAACATTTAGAATGCTTAACATCATCCCATCAGAAGTTTCCCATTCACAACTTCCTTTGGACCTAGGAAACTACTTGGGCCAAAACTACTATTTTATGTTTTGGGTTAACATATCTGATACTAGAGACAACTCATATAAGTGGAATTGGATTTTGTTTTGCAACTGGAGTTTTTCACTTAACATAATATCTTCAAGACCAACCCCATGTTGGATCATGCATTAGAATTTTCTTCTTTTTTAACGGCTGAGTAATATTCCATTGTCTATCTACAGCCCATTTTGTTTACCCATTCACCCACTAACAACTACTTGCTTTGCTTCTTGTTTTTGTGTTTGATTTGATTTTGTTTTGATACACAATCCCAGAAGCAACTGAGACTATCTTCAAATTCAAGCTCTTCTTGCCTCAACCCTCAAATGCGGGGATTATAGATGTGTACCATCACACTCAGGGCTTCTACTTTTTGACTCATGTGAACGAGTCATTCTCATTGGCTTTTGTCGGTGGCTGCTGCAAACATAGAGTGACAAACATCTTTTTGATACCTTGCTTGAAAATCTTCTGGCTATATGCCCAGAAGCAGAACTGCTGCGAAGGTCATTCAAACTTTAGTGTTTTTTTTTTTGTTTTGTTTTGTTTTGTTTTTTCGGTGAATCTCTCTACTCTTTTCCATGGTGGCCACACGATTTGACAGTCCTACCACCAACATCCAATGGTTCCAACCCCTACATATCCTTGACAACACTCACCATTAACTGTCTTTTCTTGTATAGTACCCACCCTAACTGACGTGAGGTGGCATTTCACTGTTTCACTGCGGCTTTGAATTACCTTTCCCCAAAACAACTAAAGCATTTTTTCATCTTCCTGCTGTCCAACTGTGTGTTTTCTTTTGAGAAATGTCTATTGCCCATTACTAAACTGGGGTATCGTTGCTCTTTAGTTATTAGAGTTCTTTATAAATTCTAGGTCTTAACTTCTGATCATATATATCATTTGTCAATATTTCCCTTTAGTCCACAGGCTGCCTTTCATTCTGTGGATTGTGTTCTTTGATGCACAGGGTTCAGTAACTTCACTGTCCACACTTACTCACTTGTTGGTTGCCTCTGCAGCTAGGATGCCAGTTCTGTCAGGGCAGCCATGACTATTCGATCTACTGCTACAACCGCTTCCCTCTGAGCACTGCTCCTTCACTGGTAGTGGATTGGAATAAATACTTGCAGAATGAACATCTGTGTGATGAGACAGATTAAGATATTCAGGCTCTATGTGGTGCCCAAATTCCATAAACAATGCAAAAGTGAATAAAACTTGAAGCATAATTAATAGTTTTTAAAATGTATAAATGTCAAGTAGATTTCCTGAATGAAGAACTTTTTTGAAATTCTTCTCTCGTGAGCAGCTTGTTTCCCAGGCTAGATGGAGAGCCTGTCTGTGCCTCTTTTTGGAATCCGCCAGAGTGACAAGTCTGGAGAAGTGCAGGCTCCCTCTTGCTCAACTATGTCCCCCACCAGCAGATTATTGGCTTTCCTGGCCCCCACCTTGCCCTCCAAGCCTGGCCTCCATCCCGTCCTCTTCCCCAGTCTGAGCTGCTCCCTAAGACCCTCTCTAACATCGCCTATATCTGCTTTATGTCGAAGGTCCCACTGGCTCTGTCAGAGATTACTTTGCCTCCATTGTTCACTGGGGACCACACACCAGGGCAGGCTCAGGTGCTCTTCACACGAAGGAGGCCTGTGGGAATCTTGGAGAAAGGAATGAGAAGGGCAATGATTGAACAGTACTTAGGAGGGGGCAGTTCAATGTCAACCCCGATTAATGATAATGGTAGTTTAGAATCTGCTTATGGTTTCCACAGGGAAGCTGTGCCAAAAAAGTTTGCAATGTGTTAGTTCAAAGGATGCAAGGGCTTGGCTGATGCTGTGGACTGGCTTCTCACAGCAGGGAGATCAACAAGCTGGAGGTGTGTGCTCCAAAAGTCAGAGGCATGCCTGACAGTGTGCCGTCTGGTCAGGTGCACCTCTTCATTCATTTTTACCAGTGGCCACCTTCTTCAAGGCAGTCATTTAAAGAGATTTTGACCATTCTCATTACAGAGGCAGAGTATTAAGTTTACCTCTTCTTTACCCCGAGTGTCTATGTTTGCCCAAAGCCAAGAGAGAGAAAAAAAAAGTAACTTCTCAACTTCATTGTCCAGGGGTGGGGTGGGAAGACTGGCCTTGGACTACTGGAGTTCAGATCCCAACTAGGCCGCTTTATAACACTAGGACTTTAGCGAAAATACTTCCTCTCTCAAAGTCACCTTGTCTGAGAAATGGGATGCTTCAAAGACTGCCTTTGGAATCTGTTATAAAACAAAAAATGAGATTTGGCATGTGAAAGGCAAAGAACAGGGTCTGGCATGTAGAAAGTGCTTGACAAATGTATGTTGTGACTATCGTTGCACAATTAGGGCAGGGTCAGAGGTCTTTTCCTTCAGAACAAGGTTTCTCAACCTCTGCCTGTTGACATTGGGGCCTGATCCTTCTTGCTTCTCGGAGGCTGTCTGTGTGTTGAAGGATGTTTAGCAGTATCCCTAATTCCTTGCTCCTAAATGCCAGTGACAGTCACCCTCCCCTAACTCTCACTCCTCCCCCCATTTATGATAACCCAAAATGCTTCTTGCCAAGTACTCTGAACAAAGGAGTGAGAGAAGGCAAGAAGAATAAAACTAACAGTCAAAACCACTGGACTGAAAAACCACTGCTTTCAGATAAACAGCAAAATATATGTGGACTTGCCAGCTAGTACGGCAGTGAGGCAACTTTCGGTAGGTTTGGAGTTTTAGTACTCTTAAAGAGGCTCCAAAGGCTGCAAGACTAGAGACTAGAGTAGAGAAAACACACATCTCAGCCTTAGGATCCTGGGTAACCACTTCCGGCAGGTTACCTCCAAATGGGGGCCACCACTCACTAGCTTCTACGTGGCTCTACGCACGCACGCACGCACGCACCTGCACGCGCACGCACACACACACACACACAAACACACACACACACACACACACACACACACACACACACACACACACA
>CAJQZJ010034075.1:5193230-5204247 GCA_907164525.1 Lophiomys imhausi | reverse complement strand
CACACACACACACACACACACACACACACACACACACACACACACACGCACGCCTAAGGAGGACAGCTGAGTGTGTGCGTCCCTGCCAAGCACAGCACCTGGCGGTACTTCCTACTTAATGAAAGCTCACTGGATGAAAACAAAAGGTTGTTTTACTTCTGTTTCTTTCTGGCTTCCTTTTATACTTTTTGTTTGCTTTTGGTTCATAAAACAATATCATCTTTCAAAAGGAGCATATTCCACATAAAATAGAAATGTAGGTGGCCAAACAGGGAAAAAGAAAACACGCACACACACACACAGGCACTCACTCACGCACGCACGCACCTGCACACTCACATGCACAGGCCCACACACAGGCCCGCAGATATGGGAAGAATGTCAAATGTCAAAGGAATTGACAAAGGAGCCATAGAAGCCTGTCTTCTGATGCTCACCGCCAAACTCTGGGAAATTTTTTATTTTCTTTTTAGCTGTGAAGACATTTATCTCTGTTCTTGGGGGTTTTAAGAAGCAAAGAAAATAGAAGAAAAAGAGCCTGTCTAGAGGCTTCTATACCAAGGCACTTCTGCCTCTTGGGTATCGGGGCAGCATTCACAGAGAGGGATAGAGATAAAAGTGGTCATCTGGAAATAATGGCGATGGTAAGGGCAGCCCGGCAGAAATCCGTCCTCCGTCTGACTTTGGCATGGAGACCTTTCTTAAAGGCCGAGGCAGTCAGAGATGAGAAATACCATTTTCTTGCCTGATGAGAGAAATACAATGTAACATAAGCAGATGAAATAAAAACTAGTGATAATGATAATCACCTGCTCATGAAAGTTAGCCATGAACTGCTGAAGGAAATGGACCCAGGCTGTTCCAAATGAGATAGCTTGAGTCACCATCTCTCTGCTTGAGGTTTAGGGGCTAATTAGAGTGCTCCATTCTTTTTCTTATTTATTTGTTTGTTTGGTTTGGTTTTTCCGGACAGGGTTTCACTGTGTAGCCTTGGTTATCCTGGAATTCACTATGTAAGTCAGGCTGGCTTTGAACTCACAGAGATCTTTCTGCCTCTGCCTCCCGAATGCTGGGATTAAATGGGTGCACCACCACAGTTTGTCAGGGTGCTTCATCCTTGATAGTCTCCATTCACCAGTGGACACAGAAGGTGGTATTGGCAAAGACATGTAAAACTTTTGGTGAGGACACCAAGCTATGGGTTGCCATGCAATGCTCAAGAGCCTGGTCACAAATTTTGCCGGTGAGAGAGGGGCCTATGTGCAAGCCCACGTCCAGTGGGTAAGTCTTCAGGAGGCAATGACTGCTGTAACGGCTTTAGTTGCCTTTTAATAATAACTCATGCTGCTTATCAGAATAATATCTCATACCAAATCATAGCAGAGCCTCTTGGATATTCTCCCTCCATTCTGTAGCTCTAGCCTGCTCCAGATTAACTAACAGCATTGTGTCTGGCCTGAACATATAAACAAAAGGATCTGAGGAGTGCCTTCCATAGTCTGGTTTGTGATAGTTCTGAAGTCACTGGGGACAATTCAACGCCCTTTAGCTTCGGCGTAACCCTGGATATCTGAGGTGGCCACAGACCCCTATTCTGATGTGCCTGTTGATGGAGCCCATGTTGGCTCCTCCCAGCACCTGTCAGAATTGATGCCCAATTGATCACCGACCGCACTTAATAACTGAGATATGCATGATTCCACTCAGGAGTAGAATTTGTTCTTGTCTCCCATTTACATCAATGCAAAGAGAGTAACTTTTCTGCCGTGCTTAATGCAAACTTAAGGGTAGATGTGACGCCAGAATGCAGAAAGTCTGTGGTTACTGTGGCCCAGGTTCTTGGAATGAGGCTTCTAATTCTTTCTGCCCACGTTCACTTAGAAGCTTCTGAAGCACAAAAGCAAAGGCTGCATTCCACTAAATGTCACTACATGTGGAAGAGTGTTCAAGGCTGGCCTGTGATTCAGCAATAAGGCTGACTTAAAAGAAAAGAACTGTGCAGCTTGTCAGCTTGACAGATAAAGTCCGTGCTCCCCATTTCTCAGATGTGACTCATGGGCGATTTGGCTGGAGAGAAGAACTCTTTGTGGTATCGGGAATAGCGATTTTTCAGGACCCCTTTATTCTCTATTGCTCACTTTTCTTGTCAGAGCTGAAGAAGCACCAGCCCCACATATATCAAGATAAGAGTCATGCTTCCATTAATGCAAAGGGAGGCTTTGGCAAGAGTCGAGGCAGGATTTTACATTGCAGATGGTAAGAGGGAATTTGTTCCAGGGCCTTATCTGGCTTCTGATCATCTGGACAGGCTTGCAGAAGGAGAAACGTTGGTATTTATTTTAAAGACAAAAATTGCTACTTCACCACATCAAATATGCATTGCAGCTGCTTAGATACAGCACTGTATGTAGAAACATTGCTATTCAGACTGCGTACATGGGACAGGCAGTATACTGACAAGGAAACCATACGAAGGCAGCCAGTTAAATAAAGGCAAGTCCACATCTGGCTGCCTACATGAGCAGCATTCTACAATAACCAGAGGGTAACACAGATAGCAAGTAAGTGTCTGTTCATATTAAGAGAAACAGAGCAGGAAAACATGGAGAAACACGTTCAGCTGGTTCCTCTTTTCCAATGTGAGACTAGGTCTCCAAAAGACAACAAAGCTCACCTAGACCACTAAAGCCAAAACAGCAGCCATTTCAAGAAGCCAAGGAACAGACATCCTACTGGATGCCACTTTTTCCATGTGTTGGTCTGACACCCACCCAAGCCATTCATCCCCTTCCTTCTCATTCTCTACAGACTCTGACCTGGGAAAACATCAGTTACATTTCTGTTTCTGACTGCTCTCTGCCTCCTTGGAAAGTTTTCTTTTCCTTGCTTCTCCAAGTTTTTCCTGGGTTTCAGCTCACCACCACCATCTCCAGGAATCAGAGTACCTGCTGGTGGTAAGCCTGAGACCAGAGCTGTAACATCTGCTGAGAGTGTTTGCTTTCTTGGGTGACCACAAGAAACTCCTTCATTTTTCATCAGCTTTTTCCTTCTGTTTCTATAACCCCATCAAAACCAAATATACCCAGGCTTCCCCATCCATCTTGGGAAACAAGACAAAACCACTCTCATTTAGCCTTGGCAGCATGCCCACCCCCACCTTTCTCCTTCCTGCTCGCTGTCCCCTCCCAACCTTCAGATTCTCACTCCATCTTAACCCTCCCTCCAGGCTTAAGCGCTCCCAACTTGTCTCTGCTTTCTTTCACCAAACTCATTTCTTACGTCCCTGAAGTTCTTTCTGGGGCTGTCTCCTTTCACTGCCCTCCCAAAGAGTTCCTCACAGTCAAAATATTTGAGTCCTCCCTCTCCCTCACCTTCTGCATCCAAATTGCCATTTAATGGATCTTTTAAGTGTCCCTGAACTCTGGCCACTCTCTCAAGCCTGCATTTTGCCATGTGAGGGGCTCACACTCCCTCCTCCTCCTCTTCTTCTTCCTCCACCTCCCTCTCTCCTTCTCATAGCTCTTCTGTCTCCTGTATACCATTTGGTCTCTCCATCTTCACTGTTTTCCCAGCTCACACCCAGGGTACATTTGTACAACACTAACCTTTCTGAATGGCTGCCCATAGGGAACCATGGAAGAAAACTCAAGAGCTGCAGCTTTGCTTGTCAGTCTGCAAGGGATATGGCCTCAGCAGCTGTCACAGTCCTATGGAAGCTCTGGCTCTGGCTGTACCTCCCTATGTGAGCTCACACTCACCATTCTGTCTGGAGCAATGTCCTCCCTTCTCCCTTCCGCTACATCTACGATGGTGAATTTCTTGTTCTTTCTTCAGGAACTCCATCTTCAATGCTCTGACACCAATCTATTTTATATTTTGTTTTATCTTTTGAGATGGAGTCTCATTGTGTGGTCCAGGCAGATATCAAACTTCTGGGTTGCCCTGACTCTCCTCCCTCAGCCTTCTGAGGGCTGCAACTAAAGGTGTGTGCCTGTGTCTAGCTTTGTCACCAGCTTTAGCTTTTCCAGAAGGATCCTTCTCCCCATCTTAAAGCAAAATAAATACAATCCTTACTGGACCTCCTAACTACTTATCACTCTGATTTTAAATGACTTGTGATGGGACTGAAGCAATGGCTCTGCAGTTTAAAACATACACTACCCTTGTGGAAGACATGAGTTCAATTTCCACCACCTATGTGCTGGCAGATTACAACTGCATGTAATTACAGCTCCAGGGGATCCAGCGCCTCTGGCCTCAAGGGGCACCTTCATTCATATGTGTCACACACACACACACACACACACACACACTTAAAAATAAAATATATATCACCTTTTTAAATGCTTGGGGTTGTTGTCCTCCAGACCAAGAGCTCCTGGGCATGATTATCTGTCCTCCCTGCTTTGCCCACCACAAATTAAATATCCCCCAATCTTCATGCCTCTTCTGCTGTTTTTCTTCCACTCCTGAAACCCCCACCTCCCTGCTGCCCTGCTCCCCTTAGCTGAAACCATAAGAAGCAGAGCTCATAAACCCTCCATATGTCTTTCTAGACAACGCTCTCCCTGGAAAGTCTGTTCCCAAGCCCAGCCCTCAGGCATTGCTCCTCTTTTCCATTTGCATTGGTTCTGCTGTCTATGCTTGTGTGCAATACCAGCCATCTAATGAGCATTAGCTATTTATTCCGTGTCCCTGGGAAGAATATATCAAACATCCCTGGAGTTTATCTCCTTGTGGTCTCTTTCATTGATAGTGCACCGCCCTCCCTTGTAACAAGACATGTTCATGTGGGCCACCTTTCACTATTCCCATGTGCACCGCCCTCCCTTGTAACAAGACATGTTCATGTGGGCCACCTTTCACTATTCCCATGTATTTGATTGTTTAACATCCACCCTTCTTAAATATATTCATCCTCTTCTCTGTGCATTTGTTCTTCTCTGCTAGCCCCCTGTCAATTAAAGCTAGGGCGGCTACAGTTCACCATAAAATGAGGATGCTTGGGCAGTGAGCAGGGAGCAATCAATAGTTTTACCTGGGTAAGAGATGAACAGGAACAGAGGCCTTCCCTGGCCAAACAGTTCCTGTTTTCCTCAGATGTGTGCTTGTCACTTGACTTCTCCCATATGAGGATCCAGCACCCCATTGTATGTGTTCAGCCGGCCTCAGTACTTTGCAGTAAGTCCTTACTGGTTTAGCTTTGGATTCATATTAGTCTTCCTGGAGTTTGTCCCCCCAAGACTTCCTGGTCCAAATTATTTGTCCCACTGGCTGTCTCATAGATGTTAGAGGTTTTATAAAATCATTTATTTATTCATTCTTCTCTCATGTATTACATCCCATCAAAATGTCCCCTCCCTCTTCCCAGCCCCTGCTACCCTTTCCCATTCCTCCTCCATTTCCTTTCAGAAAAGGGCAGACCTCCCAGGGATAGCAATCAAACATGGTATAACTGGTTATAAAAAGACTAGGCACATACCTCATTTCAAAGCTGGAAAGGCAACCCAGTAGGAGGAAAATGGTTCCAAAAGCAGGCAAAAGAGTCAGAGGCAGCCCCTGCTCCCACTGTTAGGAGAGGAACACCAAGCTACACAACCATAACATATATACAGAGGACCTAGGTCAGACCCATACAAGCTCCTAGATTATAGATCCAGTCTCTGTGGCGCCCTATGAGTCTCCTGAGATCAACTCTGTGGTCCCATCTTGTGGTGTCCCCAACTCCTCTGGCAATTATAATCCTTCTCTCTCTCTCTCTCTCTCTCTCTCTCTCTCTCTCTCTCTTCCACAGGATTCCCAAGCTCTCTCTGCCTAATGTTTGACTATGGGATTCCGCATCTGCTCACATCAGTTGCTGGATGAAGTCTCTCTGTTGATGATTATACTAGGCTCCAGTTTATGAGAATATCATTAGGAATTATTTCATTGACTTTTTTTTTTCTTGTTTGCCAGCTGTGTTTGGTTTTATTTTAGGTCTCTGTGCTATCCCAACTGAGATCCCTCTCCTGTTGTGGGTCTCAAGTTGAACCAGTCGGCCACTTCCAATAGTTCTATGACATCTTTACCCCAGCACATCTTGCAGGCAGAATGAATTGTAGTAGACTGTTTTGTGGCTGGGTTCGTGTCCCACTCCCTTCACTGGAAGTCTTTCTTGGTTACAAAAGATAGCTGGTTCAGGCTCTGTATCTTCTATTACTAGAAGTATTTATTAGGGTCACCCTGGCACAATCCAGGGAGTTTTCATTGCACTATTTTTTTACCCCACACTTGAAATGACCCCCAGTTCCAGTACTCTCTCCCTCCATACCCCCTACACATACACATGATCCCTAATGTTGTAGATTTTTTGATGTTGATGTTGTTGTGGTTTTTAATCTGTCTCTTCTTCCATCTAGTCCTTGACTGTAGGCAGCAA
The DNA here is from genome assembly GCA_907164525.1 of Lophiomys imhausi. NCBI lineage: Eukaryota > Metazoa > Chordata > Mammalia > Rodentia > Muridae > Lophiomys > Lophiomys imhausi. The sequence goes on along the minus strand of CAJQZJ010034075.1, from coordinate 5,197,829 downwards.
TTTTACCTCTCGAATTCGAATTTATTTCTTTCCTCACAATCCAATCATACATTGAAATTTATCTTCATTAAGAATTCTTGCCAAGGCATCCCACTCTCTCCATATCTCTTCAACATAGAACTGGAAGATCTAGCTAGTGCAATAAGACAACCAAAAGCCATCAAGGGGATACAAATTGGAAAAGAAGAAGTCAAAGAATCCCTATTCACTGATGATATGATAGTACACACAAGTGGCCCCAAAATTTCCACCAGAGTACTCCTACAGCTGATAAATTCCTTCAGAAAAGTGGCTGTATACAAAATTAATTCTAAAAAATCAGTAGCCCTTCTTTACACAAAAGATAAATGGGCTGAGAAAGAAATTAGGGAATCAACACACTTCACAATAGCCACAAATAATATAAAATACCTGGGGGTAACACTAACCAAACAAATGAAAGACCTGTACAACAAGAACTTCAAGTCCCTGAAGAAAGAAATTGAAGAATATATCAAAAGATCGAAAGCTCTCCCATGCTCATGGATAGGTAGGATCAACATAATAAAAATGACCATCCTGCCAAAAGCAATATGCAAATTCAATACAATTCCTATCAAAATACCAACACAATTCTTTACAGACCTTGAAAGAACAATTCTGAATTTCATGTGAAAAAAAATAGCTAAGCCGGGCGGTGGTGGTGCACGGCTTTAATCCCAGCACTCGGGAGGCAGAGGCAGGCGGATCTTTGTGAGTTCGAGGCCAGCCTGGTCTACAAAGCGAGTCCAGGACAGCCAGAGATATTCAGAGAAACCCTGTCTCGAAAAACCCAAAAAAAAAAAAAATAGCTAAATCAATCCTGTAAATCCAATAAAAGAACATTGGGAGGTTTCACCATCTCTGATTTCAAGCTGTACTACAGAGCAATAGTAATAAAAACAGCATGGTACTGGTATAGAAACAGACTCATTGATCAATGGAATCATATAAAAGACCCAGAAATAAACCCACATGTCTATGGTCACTTAATTTTTGACAAAGGGGCTAGAGAGATGGCTCAGAGGTTAAGAGCACTGGCTGCCCTTCCAGAGGTCCTGACTTCAATTCCCAGCAACCATGTAGTGGCTCATAACCATCTATAACGAGATCTGGTTCCCTCTTGTGGCCTGCAGGTATACATGCAGGCCAAATATTGTCTACATAATAAATAAATAAATAAATAAATAAATAAATAAATAAATAAATAAATCTTTTAAAAATGTTTTATAAAGAAGCCAAAATTCTACAATGAATGGAAAAAGGAAAGCATCTTCAAAAAATAGTGGTGAACTAACTGTCAACATGTAAAAGAAAGCAAATAGACCCATGTTTATCACCTTGCACAAAACTTAACTCCAAATGGATCAGAGATCTCAACATAAAACCAGACACACTCTAATAGAAGAGAAAGTGGGGAAAAGCCTGGAACTCATTGGTACAGGAGACAACTTTCTAAACAGAACACCAATAGCTCAGGCTCTAAGACCTGAGCTATTCAATCAATAAATTGGACCTTATGAAACTGAAAAGCTTTTATAAGGCAAAGGACACTGTCATTAGAACAAAGGGCAGCCTATAGATTGGGAAAAGATCTTCAACAACCCCACATCCAACAGAGGGCTAATATCCAAAATATATAAGAAATTAAACATCAACAAACCAAATAATCCAATCAAAAATGGGGTACAGAACTAAACCAGAGAATTCACAAAAAAAGAAATCTCTAAAGGCTAAGAGTCACTTGAAGAAATGCTCAACAACTTTGGTCATCAGGGAAATGCAACTCAAAGTGATTCTGAAATTCCATCTCACACCCGTCAGAATGGCTAAGATTAAAAACTCAAGAGGTAGAATTGCTGTCGGGGATGTAGAGAAAGAGGAACACTCCTCCATTGCTGGTAGGAGTGCAAACTTGTACAACTAGTTTGGAAATCAATTCCATGTTATCTTAGAAAATTGGAAATAGTTCTACCTCAAGACTCAGTCATACTGCTCCTGGGCATATATCCAAAAGATACTCTACCAAACCACAAAGGCATGGCCTCAACAATGTTAATAGCAGCTTTGCTTGTAATAGCCAGAAACCAGAAACAGCCCAGATGTCCTCCAACCAAAGAATGAATTAAAACAAAACAAAGCAAAACTGTGGTACATTTACACAATGGAATACTACACAGCTATCAGAAACAAGGAAATCACACAATTTGCAACCCAATGGATGGATCTAGAAAAGCTCATCCTAAGTGAGCTAACTCAGAACCAGAAAGATACACATGGTATGTACTCTCTGATAAGTAGATATTAACCATATAGCACAGGACAACTATCCTACAACCCACAAATCCAAACAGACAGGAACCTAGCATAACTATCCTAAGAAAAAGTCCACCCAGCAGTGCATCATGAACCCTATTGCTTGTTAGTGGAACACCTTTCCCTAGCTGGGAGGCCATAACAAACCCCAGTACAAGAGGAAGCTCTTAGCCCTCATGTGACTGATGAACTGAGGTTTGCTATGTGGGGGCTCCTCTTAATCCTAAGAGAAGGAGAGGAAACGGATGGATGAGGCAGGGAGAGAGGATGGGAACTGGAAGGGAAAAGGGAGGTACTTTGATTGAGATGTCACTGAAAAATTAATTAATAAAAAAAGTAAAAGACTTGAAAACTTAAAAAAATGGATTCTTGCCAAGAATTTGAAGGCTCAAAGGAGAAAATATTCCTACCCAAAATGTAATATTAACCTCTCAGTTTATTTTCATTCTACATTATTTAGAAGAGAAACTGAGGAGGGAATGCTGGTGTTTTCCTCATAACTGCCTTTCTCACTGAAAACTTTAAGCACCTTGTGGCCAGAATTCATGCCTTCTGGATGTTTCAAATCCTAATATCTGCCTTAGTACAGGTAACTTCTCTTTTAAGAAAGAAGGCTCACGATTTCAGAAGGTCATGGTGTCAATAATCAATCTCTGTAATCTGGGCCACTGAAAGGAGTATGACACATCCTGGTCAATGTTTGTGGCTCAGAAAAAAAAAAAAATTTTTTTTCAGCTCAAGCCAGGAACTGATAGAGAGAGGCAGGAATACCACAATCCCTTTTGAGAGCACACCCCCAAAGACTTACAGACCTCCCACTGGACTCCTCCCGCTAATCTCCCCATTCTTGGGACCAAGCCTGTTTTAGGGCGCTCTTACAAACCATAGCAGGAACTGAGAAGACATCATGTGAAGCTCCTGGCTAGGTGAGCAGGACACTGTTAGGGACTGTATTTTGACAATAACAATATCACTGATACTAGGGACTTTCAAGTAATTAATGAACATTTTGATTAAAGCTTCTTTCTACATAGTTTAATGGGCTTAGAGCTTTCCAAAACCAAAAATCGGTATTTTCTATTCTCTCTGATAGTTTTCAGTTTCAACAAGTGTTGTTAGTCGTCAGAGTCAGCAGCTTGGGAGCTAGGTGCCATTCTCAGCCTCTGGTGTGGACTTGTTCCCACCAAAGCTGCTCCCTCTTCTGGCCAACCCGAAGAGCGCGCGGAGGGACAGGCTCAGGTCTCCTCCCCTGGCGACAAGCAACAGGGTGAACGAGCTGCTCGCCTAGCTTCGGAAGACGAGGGCGAAGAAGCGAGATCAGCTCCTCTTCAAGCCAATTATCACATTTTTTTAATCGGCTTTGCGCGTCTCCTAGAGTACACCCATGCCTGTTCGCCGCCACTGCGCGAGGGCAGCAGCCGCGTCCTCTCCCGCCGTCGGACGCGGCCAGGCGGTGGCCGCGGTGATGGGGTCCGCCCGCCCTCTGTCAGCCCCAGGCCAAGCGGAGCCCTGCCAGACCTCGGTGGAAGGCGATGGCAGTTGGAGTCATTAGAACGAGTTGCCAAAAAGCGCTCCGAAAGTGCACAATTAATTTCGGCTGTCAAAACAGATACTGGAGGAGCGCTTTTAGATTGCACGCATTTTTCTCTCCTTCAGCAAATCCCAGGCTTTGCCGGTGATCAGAGATGGAACAGATTCTGGGGATGCTTGTGCGACCATATTACACAGTGGTTAGACTGCCGTGGGCGTGGGGATCGGATGGCCTCCTGTGAAGCCAGCTTGGCGTTTTTCTGGCTATCGCCACAGGCCTTTTATTTAGCTTCTCCGACCAGCGATACAGCACAGGTAGACAGAGGAAGTTGGGAGGGGCATGCATGAACGACACTTAATGTAGTAAGCTAAGAAATGGGTGGCTAGGGCCGGGGAGATGTCTGAGACCCAAGCCTGCTTTTTATCCACAGAACCCACCTTTAAAAAAAAAAAAAAAACCCTATGGTGTTTTGCTGGTAATTCTAGCCCTGCTGATGGGAAGATCCTTGAGGTTCCCTGGCCAGCTAGCCTAGTCCCAGACCAGTAAGAGACCCTGTCTTAAAGGGGAGAAATGGGTGATTCTGTTTAAGGGATGACTTCTGAGGATGACCTCTTTCTGAACACTGGCACATACAATAAATAAACAGATAGATGAAGAAAGAGAGAGAGAAAGAGAGGAAGGAAAGACAGAAAGAAAGAAAGAAAGAAAGAAAGAAAGAAAGAAAGAAAGAAAGA
>CAJQZJ010034075.1:5178815-5193220 GCA_907164525.1 Lophiomys imhausi | reverse complement strand
AGAAAGAAAGAAAGAAAGAAAGAAAGAAAGAAAGAAAGAAAGAAAGAAAGAAAAGCAAACAAATAAAAAAAAAGATTGCTGGCAGTATTACTGTGGGTACCCTGCTTCTCCTGAAATTCAGTCCATTGTTTGTTTCCTCTTCCTGAGGGTGTATGTGGTGCCTCAACACCCCCTCACTCCCTACAAATTTTTCTCTGAAGATCAGTTCCTTTGGGGAACACTTGCCGGTAAACAGTAATTTATGGACTCAGTAAAAGTGCTCCTTGCGTATGTAAAGCCTCAGAGTAAAGAGAATTCTTCTATGATTGTTCTCCCACTGTGAAGCTGTAGTGTGAGTGGCACATACATAAGTAAGATGGAATTTGGGAAAGCAAGAAACAGTTTATTTTGAAAAATTCAAAGTTTCTTATAAATCTTTAAGAAAATGCAACTGTGTGAACACATTAAAAATAATTTCCCAGCCTACTGGTTTTCATCTTCTAGCCCCGGAAGCTCGGAGTCCTTAACCCTTTCAATGACACTGCTCTTTGGAAACACACATGAGCAATGGACCCAGTGCTCCCCACAGGTGACAGGGGCTGCCTCCACTTATTTAGTTACAATTCCCCAGTAATTCAAGAAAGCAGTGTCTTAGAGACACATTCCACAATAACAATCATTATCCAGGATAATTCATCTTCATAATTGGTAGGAGAATATATTTGTCTGATTTGTTTTAAAGAAAATAACCCTCCCACAAACACCTCCGTGTTTCTGGCTGTTCTCTCTGTGCTCCCATTGACGTGTCCCATACAGACAGGAACGATTTATGTCAACGGTTTTCTGACAAACTGTGGAGCTGGGCCGTGATCCAGGCCTGTCACCTCAGCCACTTGGGTGGCTGAGGCAGGGGAATTGGGAGTTCAAGGTATGCTGGGCTATAGAGTAAGTCCAACTGGTCTGAGCATTTTAGTGAGACCCTGTCGTAAAACAGAAAGAAAAGGGAGAGGATGTGGCTCAGAGGCAGAATGGTTGCTGCACGGGGGTGAGGCCCTGGGTTCAAAACCCTGATGTCCGGCTATCCATGGTAACCTTGTTGACTGTCAGATCACCAGCACCCTACAAATTCACCTCCATTTTCTCTTTTTCTTCATAATCACAGAACCTCCATTTATTTGCAGAAACCTTGTGGTCAGGAAACAGACTGCCCACTTCCCTCTGTAGCCTGCTGATGCCCCAAGACTAAAGACAGCCAATGAGATGGAATTGTGTCTGGTAAGGTTTCCAGAAAGGCACTTTCAAGGCAAGTAACCCTGCTGGGCTGCTATCTCCTCTTCTTGACATTCATCTTTCTGGCTTGCTTACTCCTTCACAGATGAGACAACCAGAACTCCAGCTTCTATTTGGACCATGTGGCAAACCTGAGGATGGAATCATGCCATTTAAATGATGAAAAAGATACCCTGTTGACTAAGAAACCACTACAGCAACAATGAAATGGCAAACTCCAGGCTGTGCTCTTGATTTTTATGAGGGGAATAAAGAATTTTGTTTAAGCTTCTCTGTGTGGTGTTTCACTTTTAAACAGATGAACTTGATCCTATGAGCCATATTTGCTTTTTCCTTCTATTTTGCTCCCAATATGAATGTTCTTCTTTGGCTTACATGAGAATCTATTTCCAGAGTTACTGTCCCAATGTAAAGCAGTAATTCTGATTGCCGTAGTCATGCCTAAACCTTTAAGACGGCTCATTGAAACATAAGAGTCTAAGTAGTTTGCTCTGCAGGGCTAATATGATATGTATTACAAACCAGTTCTCAAAGGGCACCATTAAATTTACATAGAAAAAAATAGTTCTGTGATCTCACACCCCTGCTCAGCTTGGTAGCTTCACTCACCAATGGGAAATTATATAATGAGAGTGAAAACTCTGGAAAATGCCATTCTTGTATAAGGGAAACCTGCCTCCTCCTCCTCCTCCTCCTCCTCCTCCTCCTCCTCCTCCTCCTCCTCCTCCTCCTCTTCCTCTTGAGTGTGCTGTTTGAGGTCAATAACATTGCTAATCTCATTGTGTGGTTATTTCAACAACTGTTTTTTCAGAGACATTCTTATTTAAGTCTGTATCATTTCTGGCGCTTAGCACCAAACCTGCCAAATGGTAAATGAACAAAAGATATGCACAACTACTTATTAAATGGATGATATATTAAAATGAGCATTTTTATACTATCACGTCATCAGTCAAAAAGGAACGTTAGGTCTGGAGAGGTGGCTTAGCTGTTGAGAGTTCATGCCGCTCTTGTAGACTGTAGTTTCCAGGACTACATCAGGAATCTCATAACTGCCTGTAACTGCCAGCTCCAGGGGATACAGTGCTGTCTTCTGGACTCCACAGACATTGACCCGGACATACAAATACACACATAGACACGGACATAGACACACATAAACAAAAATAAATCTTTTTTTTATATAAATGTCATGTATAAGTGTCAGAAAAAAAAATGACTCAGAGGTAAAAATGCTTGCCTCCAAGCTTGACAACTTGAGTTTGGTCCCCAGAACCTACATGCCTGGGATTCTGCGGACCAAATCAGACTCCTTCAGGTTATCCTCTAACCTCCATACACAGCTGCAACATTCACATATGCATGCATACACACACACACTAAATTAAAAATGTAAAAAGAAATGTATGTCATATTCCAAAATCTATCCAAAAATAAAACAATGATCATCATTATAATTGACAATTGTTGATTCCTGTTTATATACTGGGTCATTGTAAATTTTTAAAGTGTGTGTGTGCATGTGTGTGTATGTGTGCATGAGAGAGAGAGAGACTGCATATTATGTAACATCTATGCTGACTGTCTTAAGTCACACCAACTCTAAAAGAAACCATTTAATCTGGCATCACATCATTAAAAGAGTTTCCTCTCTTATTCCTCACTTCCCCCCCTCTATCCTCCCTCCTCACCCTCCCCATTCCCCACCTTTACTTCGCATTGCCATGGCTACAGTGCCTGAACTAGATTTTTCTATACAGAAATTTCCTATATAGAGATTTTCTATACATTTTTGACATGTTTTTTTTTGGGGGGGAGGATACTTTGGTCTGTTTCAAACCATGCATGTGAAGCCCAGCCTGAGAATTGACTCTATTGCTCATAGTGAGTCATTTACCATCTATATACGTATGCCATTTCCCATTTAGAACAAAGGCTAAATCATAAACAATGGCAGCATTTTAAATGTGGAGCAAACACCCAAATGCAAACCTTTAAGGCTATCTGGAGGAGGCTAAGACACCATGGCTGTTTGCAGCGGATTGACCCCTTGCTCGGGCTGAGCCATTCTCATTTCCAACTAGGGAACCCAATAATAGCATGCTAGCTAAAAGCCACTTTGCAACTAGTACAGATAAACTTGCAAAAACAGGCCATTGTTTCTTACGAGACTGTTAACCATTTGTTGGGGAAAAAAAATCATTTGTTCACTGGAGTGGCAGAGGTTCCAGGGACCTAGGAATACATCTCCAGCAAACTTCAGTAGGATGTTTCCAATAAAAGATGAAATGTGAAATGAATACACAGTTTTGTTTAAGTGTAAACCAAAACTTTTTATAAGAATAAAGTGTGCTCTCTCTGAACAGAATTATGAAAGTCAGCAAAACACAGTTCTTTCTCATATAGCTAAAGCCAAACCACCAATCCTCACAGCCCTAACTCTTCTCTGCCTTGCTCAGCATGTCTTAACACCCAATGAACATTAGTAAATGGTGAAAGGGAAGTGGGAATACATCTCAGAAAAAAAATCCCCTATGCAGTTCTCTCCACTTCTCCCATGCTATAGGCACAAACCTGAAGACAAAGCCACCCCCCAGTTGGCCCTGAACATCATGGACTTTTGAGATTATCACAACACAGACAAGTGAATCCTGCACTGTGTAGATAACCAGGGTTATCTGAGTGATTTCAAAGGACAGGATTAGAGACCTGGCAGGTCCAAGCACCATTTTCTTCACTGAACTTAACCTATCATCGCCACTGAACTCCACTAATAGGAATAAAGCAGGAACCAGATTGATCTTGGAGGGGGTTTGTGAGTTGGAAAGAATAAACCAGAACAATCAGGATTCAGGTAGAGAGCATGGCTTCTAGGAGCCTGGGAAATGTCAGAAGTTCAGCTTAAGTTGGAACTTTCTTTATCTTGTCTTCTACACAAGAAGGCTTCCCAGAGACTTGAACAGTGCCTGCCACACAGTTATAACAGCAACATAGCTGCTGCAGAACTCCTCAAGCATGGTCATGTTTTCATGGTTACAACTTAGAATGGAGACCCTAGAACTAGACGAGAAGTGAACAGGAAGTGGGCAGTTTCCATTAGATGTCATTTTGCAATTCTTCCCCAGGGAAAAACATAGAAGGAAAATGAGACTCTGATTAAGAAAATTTGATAATAAAGTTAAAAGAGATATGTGAGAATTATATAAGAGCTGTCTAATTCGATAGAGTAAAGCCATCTGAAAGAACCCTAAAAAGGTCTGAGATTGTAAGAGCCAATTAATCTGGGAGGAAAACTAGCTATCCTCTTGATAGGGAATGTGGAACTCAAGTTTCTCAAATCAGGAAGAAAAGTACAATCTAGCTGGAACTGAGAAGAGCAACCCCTTAAAGATAGGAATTTGATGGTTCTTGTCTTTATAGTGACTTTTAGCAGAGGCTTGATTTTTTTTTTTTTTTTGATTGGAAGGAAAATTCATCTCTTTTATTGACCAAATCCACAGGCAGATTTGCAACTACTGCCTGCTGCAATGGGCTTTCTTGCAACATTTTCATGCTTATTTACAGGGTCTTGATCTGTAGATAAGCTGGCTTTGAACTCTCTGTATGTGTACGTGTGTGCGTGTACATGTGTACACATACATGTGGTATATACGTGTGTATGTGTACATATGCATATGGTATATGTGTGTATGCGTACATATGCATGTGTGGTATATCTGTGAATGTATGGATGTGCACATACACATGTGCTGTATGTGAGTAAATCAAAGCCATGTGCAAACAATACAGAGGTCAGAAGAGGGTATCTGAGTGTTCTGTTCCATCACTTTTTTCCTTCTTTCCTTGAGACAGCGTCTATCATTGAACCTGGAGCTCCATGCTGGCTGAACAACAAGTTCCAGCAATCCTCCTATAGTAGCAGCAACCTCCTAGACCCTGCACCATTGGGGTTGTAGGCTGTTTTTTATAATGTAGATGCTTGGGATTGAATCTGAGTCCATATGCTTACATAGAAGTCTTCTAATCCACTGCGTCACCTCTCCATCTCCTGCCCATCTTTCTTCTTCCTCAGCCTCCAGAGTGTGGAATGACAGACATGGGCCAGTATAACTAGCTGGTAAATGGTTTTAATTCAAAAAATTTTTCAAATTATATTAAACAATATTGAGCAAATGAGACTTAAATATCAATACTTTCATATTAATTCAAAAATGCCTTTTGAAGTTAATGAGATAATCTGTGTATATTTGGTACTGAAAATATTTATAAAATACCATGTGTGTTTTTGGCAACTAAAATAGCTCTAAACTATAGGAAGTGGAGGTGTCAAAGTATCTAACAAGTTCTCTCTATCATGACTTTGAATGAGTAATTGAGTAATTGCCTTCCTGGTATCCGGTCAAAAGACACAAACAGAATTGAAATACTTACTGTAACATGTGAATCACCATCTTTAGAAACTGACTTTATTGGTTTTACATAAAAAATATAAGTATATAAGAAGAATTTGTTTTATTTTGTCTCCTGTTATAAAAGTTGAAGGTTTTAAAATAAATTGGGATTATATGATTTTTAAAACAATCTACAAGATTTAAAGAACATTTATTAGCTAAGTTTATGATTAGAATTAGTTTTTAAGATTTTTCAAAAGTACATCTCTCTCTCTCTCTCTCTCTCTCTCTCTCTGTGTGTGTGTGTGTGTGTGTGTGTGTGTGTGTAACCACAGATGTTCCTGGAGACCACAAGAAGCTGTTAGATCACCTGGAGATAAAGTCACAGGGAAGTGTGAGCCACATAATATTGATGTGGGGATCTGAACTCAGGATGCCTGGAAAAGTAGAACATGTTCTTAACCACTGAGCCATTTCTAGATAGCTCTAAAATTACCAGTTAAAGAAGATTGACTCATTAAACTTGTGATCAAGAGATGTCAATCATACATTCCCTTGAATGTGACTGCTACAAGTAGATTTGTAGAACAAAATTCATGAGGATATTCATTTAGTGTATTTACTAAGTGTTAGATGCCAGATGTACTGCTGAATGGTAAGAATATAGGCATCACCAAAACAAAGACAAAAACTTAACTCAATAGGGCCTATATGCATTAAGCTTAAGAGGTTAGAAAAGCCACTGTTGAATAGTTTGCTTTTATACATTGAAAACTAATGTGACATATTTTGGTCAGGAGACTATGAGGCATATCCCTGCCATCACAGTTCTTATGAGGCTGGGGATGGGGTATCATAAAATCAGGACTAGTCTGGACCATATCTGTGTATCATCAGTGAATAACTAGTGTACACATTGAATATTCTGGTATGTTGCCTAGAATTTATTATTGTTGTTATTATTATTATTATTATTCAGATGAAATCAAATGAAGCAAGTTTTTTCTTAAAATGTAAATATTTCTAATCTAAGGACTAAGATGTATTTACATTTTCAGATAATTCAATTAGATTGTGTTTCCCCTAAGTTAAGGCATAAAATTTCTGATAGAGGGAAGAATAGAAGCTAAATTGTGCAGAAAGGGAAAGTGTAGAGGGAATTTATATAGTAAATTTGGGGCTGGAATTAAGAAGTCAGGGGAATCAGTTATTGTGATAGAAAGAGTAGAAACAAAAATGTAAAGAATTCTCAACTCTTTGAGGAAAGGCCAGCACAGAGGAAATAGAAAGAGCTAACTACATTTTCCCAGGTGATTTTTGGCAAAATGCAGAAGGTTAACTGTCTCTTCGAATTTTTCAGCTTGGGGAAATAGAGCATTTGCAAAATGATTAGGAATTCAAGGCACATTGATTCCACAGGGAAAAGTTTAAACAGCCCACTTACATATTACCAATCTGCTGGAACATATCTTACTTGGAAATTGGTCATTATTTTGATAACCAGAACTCACAAAAAAAAATCACATTCAGGCAGCGGTAAAGTCTAGGAAATGCCAAATCCCAGCAATGGACTAAACTATCACTCCTTCTGGGCAGTCCAAAGCTAGCAACTCAGAGTTGTATAACCCCTATATCATTTTCCAGATGCCATTTGACTGAGATGTCACTATGAGCAAACCAGTTGGGGTAGCAATGTACAAGATGGCTAGCCTTTGTGGCAGGTTCTGTTCCATCCACCAGCTGGCAAACCTTTGACACCATGCCTGAGGACACATTCTCTGGGCAGGCATCTGTGGAGGCACATGGGGACCATAGATAGTAGATCCTTGGGTTCAATAGTCTGGAAGACTGAGTTTAAATCTGAACAACCACTGCTTGACAGGGTGGTCACTAGCAGGCTGCTTAAGGTCTTCACATCTCAGTTACTCCTCTACAAGAGAATTTACAGGGACACCTTCCTGGAGTTTCTGAGTGGTTTGAGTTAACACAATTCAGCAGCTCTCTGTGCCTGATCTATGATGAACTCTCAGACTTGAACTTATACAAGAGTTATTCAAAAAGCAGCAAACACAAAACAAAAAGCACATCGCATGTACTGCCTGTGATGCATCACAGATGTGGTCAACAGTCAATAATTAAGGGTGCTAAGCTGGGCCCAGGGGTGCAGCTAGCTGTAGAGCACCTGCTTAGTCTGCAAGAAGTCCTGGGTTCAAAAGAGACTAAGAAAGACTCAAATTCCCTCTTAGATTCTTGAGACCCTGTGATGGGGCACAGGATAGCTGGCCAGGTTTTGAGTATAATTTTATGAATTAAAAAAATTATGTAAATCGTTACTGAACAGTTTTGATGATAATGCTCATAGCAGTGGCCTTTAAAACAGTTACTGTCTTCAGATTGTCTGGAACTAGGACAAAACACTATGAACAATAATCTCTTTAGAAAATGATTTCTATAGACTCACATAAACCAGGCTGAGTTATTAAGGGGAAAATGAGTTTAATAAGACAGTATTAATCAGATTCTGTATCATCCAAGAAAGTATACTATAGAAATGTTTTGAATTTTAATTGACCTCTGGTAACTTTAGTGTTGTCAAAATAGTGAGGTAGACAGTTTCAAAAAAACTCTCCATTAGACACACTTAACTTTTGTAATAATATTTAAGAAAATGATAACATTATGGAAGAATGAAATATCTGATTAATGCTTAAACTTTGTACAACTCGAATATAAATTTTAAAATATTAGAAATTATAACATTTGAGTGCATATAACGTTTGTACATTAAGATGAATTGCATGTTTTCTTTTTGCACGTTCAGTCATCTTAAATAAACAAATATATATAGCCTCAACAGAACAACAGTGCATCCAAAGCAAATGTGCATTTAAGTTATTTTTCTTGCAGGCCAAGTCTTGTCTTTTCTCTCTTACCATTTTATACTAACATGTATTAGCATTCCAACCTTTCCTTAACAGTTTGCATTCTCGGAACCAGATAAGCAACAAATCTGGGAGACAAATCTCCCCAGATTTAGATGCGGAGAGAACAAACCAGTTGGAGTAAACCAAAGCATTCTGTAATCATTCCTCAATTTAAACTACTCCATGGACAAAGATGAGGAAGCTTACTTCTTACAGGGACTCTGCATGGGTAATGTTTGAAAATAATCTTGGTACAGACTAAGGTAAGGATCAAGGTTTTGACTACCTGGGAACAGATATTTCCCAACGTGCTCTCTCCTGCTTCCTTCTGGTTTCTTTCCTTGATTCCTGTACCCCAGTTTCCACCCCAAGCTCAATGTAACACTTGACTCTTCACAGTTTCTCATTACTAAGGTTTTAAAAACCCACCTAACTGGTAATTACAATCTAAAACAATTCTCTAGGGGGAGCCCTGGGCTATTGCTGGCTGGTAATCTCTCAGGAATGTCAGTAACGGGGGGGGGGGGGGGGACGACTTAAATTTTAAGAAACTTCAGACAGAGGCCCCTGGCCCTTTCATCCTCCTTCCCTGCTTGGGGCCTGGCCCTTTATCTCCATCCTCCTGTGGGGCCCATCATCTCCAGTCCTGATGTAACCTTTCTACTTTTTAGGTCCTTTCTTCCTCCTCTTCCCTTCTTAATTATAGAGTTTCCACCCCTCACCATTAAAAAAAAAAAAAAAAAAAAAAAAACATTTTTGCCTTAGAAGGAGATGCTGGAGTTTTGGGAAATTCTGTTTAAAGAAATCAATGAGAAACAGACACAACCAGGAGCTTTTGGGTGGGCTACCTCCAGCCTTGGTAATGCACCTCCGTGTCACCCGGTCAGAGGTAGGCCTTGTGGTTTCTCATTATCCTTCACGGGGTTCCATATAGACTAATTCTTGTCATTCCATCCATACCAACTCCTTTCCCCCACCAGCAACAGTAAGGCATCCAGAGACCTGAGTCCACAGCGGTGGCAACTCCCAGTTCCCCCGTGCTGGGAGAGTCCAGGACAGAGCCGATAAATTCAGGGGAATGCACAAAAGAGAGAAGGAGGCAGTCAGCTTAGCCTTCTCTAAGGGCAAGACCCTTCTCAACTCGACACGCATATTCTTTTGGCCAACTCCCCGAATACTTCCTGTGCCTAAGCGAAGAAGACGCCAGCTTGGTTCAAAGACCTCACTTTCTTACAAAGGTAGAAACAACCGGTCTGAGATGTGGACCAAAAGTGATTGATTCTTTCTCTCACATTTCCTCCCCCCGCCCCGCCTCAAATCCATAGAACACTTGAGAACAGATATGTGTCTCCCCTCCTTCCATCTCCTATCAAAACCAAGGAGATGCAAAAATCCCAAAGCTATAATAACTAAAAGAAAGAGAGGAAGGAAGGAAGGAAGGAAGGAAGGAAGGAAGGAAGGAAGGAAGGAAGGAAAAGAAAGAAAGAATCCTTCTATTCTAGTCTTTCCAGGGTGGCCAGGCAAAGTGTGAAACTACTGCTTCTGGGTTTGGCCGGTGCAAGGTCCTGGGAGGACTGGGCTGCCTCCTCTCCCACTGCGCCCCTACTTGCATGCTGTCCCCCACCTGTGGCCTCTTTCAGTCCAGCTGCTCGCCTCTCAACAGTCAGGCTTCCCTCCATGGTCCCTGGCCCAGGCGGCGGGACAGCACCGCTACCTGCAGCCACAGGACTCCACCACCATGTCCTCGTACTGCTTGTAGACAACATTATTGCCTGCGTCGATGTATAGAATGCTGATGGGAGTCAATTTGGTGGGAACGCAGCAGCTGGGCGGGGTGGAGCCGGGGTCCATGGAGTTCATCAGCGTCTGGATGATGGCGTGGTTGGTGGGCTCCAGGTGCGAGCGCAGTGGAAAGTCGCACACGCCCTCGCAGTGATAGGCCTCGTACTCTAGGGGCGCGATAATCCAGTCGTCCCAGCCTAACTCCTTAAAATTTACGTGCAGAGGCTTTCTGCTGCAGCGCAACCTGGCTTTCTTGCCGTGTCGCTTGCCGTGGCGGCTGGCGAAGGCGGTGCGTCGCCGCCGGCGGCCGGGCGAGGGCAGCCAAGACCCGGCGTCTGGGGCGCCCGACGGCGCTGGCCATGACCCCTCGGCTCCCGCAGTCTCTGCAGAGCCTAGCTGCTCGCGCATCTCCGTGAACAGGTTCTTGCGCTGGGATCTCGTGAACACCACAAGCAAGGCGCGCTCCTGGGGCGGCCGCACCCTCCGGCTGAAGCCCAGACTCCGCAGGTCCAGGGGCGGTGGCTGCTGGTGACCCCTCACGCGCGCCTCGGTATCCCCGGCGTCCAGCTCGCCCCAGGCTGCCCGCAGTTCCAAGCACAGCTGCTTCCATGGCTGAAGGCGAAGGCCCTGCCACACATCGAAGACTTCCCAGCCTGCGTGGCTTGGCCCTTGTGGATCCAGGGTCCTGGCGTCCAGCAGCAGTGGGGACAGACAGGGGAAGAGCTGCACGTGCAGCGGCCCGGCCGGTGGCCCCCAGGGCGTTGGGGGTGCCTGGCGATAAAGCCTCAGCTCTGCGCCCACCAGCTCTTCTTTGTCTGAGAGCGTGGACACATCAAACAAATACTTCTGTCTCCGGAGAGGAGTGTGCGAGAGATCGTCTGCGAGATAAAAAATAATTACAGTCAGTTTCACTTACCAGGAGATGAGGCCGGTACTCTTCGGCAGTCCCCAAGAGGAAGTGGGAAGGAGGGGGCAGGCAGCCAGGGACTCCAGTTCGGTCGCCCAACCACCCCCAGGCTCACCGCCTGGACCATACACAGCTCAGGGAGGAACCACACCGGACCGGAGCAACCCCCCCTCCCGTTCAGCTGCTGCCAGAGACAAAAATTTGTACTCCTGTCGAGCCAAACCCCCCAACCCCGCCCAGGTTCCCCTCAGCAGGCTGTGTAACCACTAATATGCCCTTGGGGTCCTAAGTCTGGGCCTCACTTTCCTAGCCCTTCTGTCCAGGGGCCCTCATCATTGACGCATCAAATGGTACCTCTTCCAAGAGGTCATCCCAAACCACACTGATCCAAAACAGCCTCCTTGGGCTGCTATCGCAGAACCTTTGCTTATTATCTTTCTGGCACTTGAACTTATCTACAATTATCCCTCCTCCATTTGTCACGACCACCGGACACCCTTCACCAACCTATTGAAGTGAAGACAAACGGCAAGTCCTGGCTAACCACAGACTTGGAGCCCTGGGGGACCTAGAACACACACACAGGGCAAATATGTGCAAAGCATGTAGAACAGGGATTCTTTGATTCAGACTCCAAAGTGATTTATAGTTACGGTCATTCCATAAACCCACTAGTCCAGGGTCATATTGCTACCCCGCCCTGCTTCCCCACAGTGTGGCTGGTACATTTTAGCCCCAGCGTGATGTAGACAGAATGAACAGTTATTGTGTCACCTCTTTCTTTCTTTTCCAGTCTTTTTCTTCCTCCTTTGAAAGAAATAAAAGAGTGATACAGCTTTCAGAAGTGGAGACAGGAGGATGAACAAATGAGCACACCAGACTTACACCTATGGAGATCTTTTAGTACACGGGAAATAGGTATTCCTGGAAAGAGAAAACCTCAGCCAAGGATACCTCCACACAAGGAGGGACATGCCCCACCCCGTTCCCCACCATCCATTCTGATATTCTGTTTTGCAACGAATCCCAAAGATTCATTTCTTGGCTACAAGTGAGAAAAAGAAATTTGTGACACAGACTGGCAGACTTTAAAAATTCCAAGGCAAATTCTTTAGGACAAACAGAAAATTAGACCTCTTTTTTTTTTTCTTTTTTGACACATTTGTGCATGCAGCCAACATCACTTCAATGTGCAAGGCGGAAAGCTAAGCAGATTTTCCTGGGCTGCCTTCCCATAAAATGTTTACAGCCCAGCAAATACAAAAATCCCCAAAGCCCCCTGCATTCCCCAGAAGCTAGTAAAGTTTGGGTCTATTTCAATAGTAAACGTATGGCAGGGTCCAGTCCCACCCTCACTGCCTGTCCAGATGTAGACGGGGGACGCATAGCCCATGGACACTGGCTCTGGAGCCTCAGCCACACCCAGCCAGCACTCTGGGTTAACCCCTGGCCCAGCTGTCTCTTAAGGCACATGCCTGCACCCGAGGTAGAGCGGTGAGAAGAAGGGAAAAGCTGCTGCAGGAAGTTGATTTACAGAAGCCAAGACCTTCAAGCCAAGGGGGAGGGGGACAGGGAGGGGCAGGGCATTCAACACACTTTCTTTTCCTTCATAGGAAGCTGTATTTGAGAACAATGCCTAGCCACTACCCAGTACTTTGCACTTGTCACCTTAGGCTTCACTTCTTCCCTCTCTCCCCACCCAGTTCAGGCTGGGATGAGAAAGGCAAACTGCAAACATGCTGCACCAACTAAATGCTGCCAGGGCTGACATAGTTCTAACCTTGATGCCATTGAACAGTTTGATAGGGTAGGCAAATAGTGTTCCCATTGCTCTGGAGGGAAAAACCAAGGTTTGGGGAACTTAATTACCCAAAATAAGTGCTGAATTTGAGGGTAATAGTTAGATTCACTTAGTTCCAAAGCTTGAGCATTTAGGAGTGAGTCCCATTGGCTCTGCACTGTAGGTCAAATACGAAATTCTGGAAGCAACCAAGAGGGTAAAGGAAGAGACTACAGACAGAACTCTATTTGTAGCGCTTGCTGGGAATAAATCCTGGCCTCCTTTGGGAAATCATTTCCATCTCTGTTTTCATAATTTGATATACTTGGTTGTTGGCTAGAGAACATAGACAGGTATAAAGAATACTGATTTATGTTTTTTAACTCTCCAGCAACATAAAGAGACCATCCTTCTTTTGTTTCAATTCTTTGCGGGGCATGGATTGAGATAGGGTTTCTCTGTGCAGCCCTAGCTCTCCTGGAACTCATTCTGTAAAACAGACTGGCTTCCAACTTGCAGAGATCCACCTGCCTCTGCTTCTCTAGTGCTGGGATTAAAGGATTGTGCCACTACCACCAGGCTCTTTATTGTTATTTTTAAGAGTAAGATAAGGCTGGAGAGATGGCTCAGTGATTAAGAACACTGACTACTTTTCCAAAAGACTTGAGTTCTAATCCCAGCACCCACATGTCAGTTCAAAACTGTCTAATGGCCTGATGTGGTGGTGCACACCTTTAATCTCAGCACAAGGGAGGCAGAGGCAGGCAGATCTCTCTGAGTTCAAGGCCAGCCTGGTCTGCAGCCAGGGCTACACAGATAGAGAAACCTTGTCTTGAAAAACAGAAAAATTAAAAGAGAGTAAGGAAGTAAATGGTTAGTCTGCACAACCAAGTCAAAACTGAAACAAACATCTATAGAGAAAGGCTCTTAGAGATTCTTCAACCTTAAGTTGTCTGGTGACCTCATTTGCAAGACTATCATACACATACTACTATTCTAGGATCCAAGAAAGAACGCACGGATGACCATCAGTCTCCATATGTTCTCTTTTCTTCCTGTACTTCTCTACCTCAGGATTGTAGGAGGTAGTATGCAGATGTAAGTATCCTGTCTGAATACTTACAGGCTCCCCAGTCCACAAGTCATGGCATCCCAGGTAAACATACACAAGAGTGGTGTGATCCTCTCTTGAGAAGGCAGGCTTGTAAAGACGCAGCCTGGGCCATCAACCTTGGCTAAGGGCCAGAATTCTTTGGTCCAGGAACCTGAAGATCAGTCTAGGTCTGTGGCCTGGCCATTAATGATACATACACACACACACACACACACACACACACACACACACACACACA
>CAJQZJ010034075.1:5123093-5163823 GCA_907164525.1 Lophiomys imhausi | reverse complement strand
TCTCTCTCTCTCTCTCTCTCTCTCTCTCTCTCTCTCTCTCTCTCTCTCTCTCTCGTGTTTACATGTGTGTGTAGGGTGTGCATGTGTTGTGATAGTAAGATTACCAGATTTTAGGGTTTCACACTATACAATGAGTCTTTGAAATACTACTACTATGGAGTTTTAAGTATCCAGCCTCTTCTTAGATTCTATAATCATTTTTTTTTTTTGCCAGTTTCTTCTGGGAGAAACGTTTTGAAACAATGAGAGTTCCTTGACATGCATTGAGAGTCTCTGTTCAGGGCTTGTCCCTCACAGCCTTCATACCAGGGTCACAGTCTCACACATACAGCTTCAGGCATCTGTGGACACGGTATCTCCTGCCCTCCTGTGGACACTTGGAGAATTGCTACTCACAGACAAAACTGCTTGAGTAAAGGCTAGTATCTTTCCAAGCAATCGGTTAAAAGAATTGGGGGATATCACCTAATGTGCATATAGAATTTGTCAACAAACATTCATATATTGTAGATATGCTTACACAGAAATACAGGACCAAAAGCAAACAAAATTACCCTATGTATTACCATCTTAAATTTGGGCTCTTACAGTTTATAAATGATTATTTCATAATTGGACCTGGCAGAAAACTTTCTCTTAAGTAAAGAAAAGAGCTTTTCCCAGTGAGGACAGAGAAAGGTGATAAAAGGCTCTAATCTCAGCACTTAAGAAGGCATAGACGGGGGTCTCCCTGAGAATTTGAGGCCAGCCTAGTCTATGTAGCAAGTTCCAGGCCAGAGAGATCTGGAATATGATGAGACCCCATCTCAGAACAAAATAAAACACCTTTCCTCTTAATTATCTAACATTTGAAGTATTATTTGAAAAGCAACTTCATTAAAAAGTGGCTAACCTACTAGAATAGTAGTGTAATCCCAGCCCCTTAGGAAGAAAGCCTCCTCTTAAGGGACCCTGGAAATGCAACCCTGGAAGCTGTCAGGAACACCTGCAGTGTCATTTGAATGGAGTAGATTCTTTAAGGCACAGTACTAAAAAAAGACAAGATAAAAATGTAGGATCCGAATTTATGCTTTACTATTGTACACTTCCAAATAAATTGATGAGCTGACAATCTATTAAGATTAGAT
The DNA here is from genome assembly GCA_907164525.1 of Lophiomys imhausi. NCBI lineage: Eukaryota > Metazoa > Chordata > Mammalia > Rodentia > Muridae > Lophiomys > Lophiomys imhausi. The sequence continues at coordinate 5,162,696 of CAJQZJ010034075.1, read as the reverse complement.
ATCGTGTAGGTGGCTTTAAGGAAATGAGATTTAATATGGGTAAGTTTTGATTAAAAGAAAGATAATTACAAAAGTGACTACGGTTATGGATTTAAAGCTCAGTTTCTTTGTGTTTGTGGAGCTCCCAACCCTGGGAATAATTGGCATGGCTGGTGTCTCCCACTCTTCCTTCAGCTTAGTCATTCCTGCTTTACTCTGTTCTTGACATTTTCATAAAACTCCATCTTAGAAAAGGTCTCTTTAAAAAAAGTAAAAGAAGTTGAGAGCACTTCCTGAGGCTGAGTGGCCTGGTACACACCTTTAATTCCAATACTTGAGAGGAGGCAGTGCATCTCTATATGTTTGAGGCCAGCCTGTAGTAAGTTCCAGGAGAACCAGAGCTACTTAGTGAGATCCTGTCGAAAAACAAACAAACAAACAAAGAGCATTTGCTGCTCTTGCCAAAGACCCAGGTTCAGTCCCAGCACCCATATTAGGTGACCTCAAAACCACCTGTGCCTCCCATTCCTAGAGCTCTACTACCCTCTGTCCTCCTCAGTCAAGCTCCTACACACAAAATACACATAAACTCACATAGGCATACACTTACATCTCAGGAAACATTTTAGAAAGCAACGTGGAGAGAGGTAGAGGACTCCACATGAATGAGCACACAAGTGTGTGAGCCCCTGCCCCACATGTGCACATGCATGTGAACACACACACACACACACACACACACACACACTAAGGCAGAAAGCAGTTGAGGAACTGAACTTTTGTTTCCACACCTATGCTAGCACATCACACAAACATGAGCATGACCATCACACAAGCACACCAAATTTTTTAATTAAAAAAATAGAAAAATAAAACCTATTAATGTAGAGTAAGGGCAACATTCCCTGGGGCAGGTCAAAGGTGAAGGACAGTGAGATCCTGGGTGGGCAGCTGGAGGAAGCCAATACCTTAAGGAAGAGGGAAGGAGAAAGGCAAAAAGTAAATCACAGCCAACTTGGGGAGCGCATTTCTAAGATAAAGCATCTCAACCTAAGCTGGGAAGGCATGAACCTCACTGATTCACCTTGCCTTCCACAATTAATAGTCTTATAATTCCATTTCTTTTTTTTAAATCAAGAGTTCTTTTGCACAGGATAATAAATATGATGTGATCTCTCTCCCTCTCTCTCTCTCTCTCTCTCTCTCTCTCTCCCACCTATCTATCTTTTTTTTGTTTTGTTTTGTTTTGTTTTTTCGAGACAGGGTTTCTCTGTGTAACAGCTCTGGCTGTCCTGGTCTCACTTTTGTAGACCAGGCTGGCCTCGAACTCACAGAGATCCGCCTGCCTCTGCCTCCCAAGTGCTGGGATTAAAGGCGTGAGCCACCACCGCCCGGCCCACCTATCTATCTTTTAGACAGAATCTTACTATGTAGCCCAAGTTGACCTCAAATTCATTTGCAATCCTTCTGCCCCAGCCTCCTATGTGCTGGGGTTTTAAGTATGAGCCCCACTCCCAGATCAGCGCATTCCTTTTGTTTGTGTATTTGATGATTTCTTTGACAGATGATTTACAGAGAATTCAGATGAGGTGGACTTTGGAGTTGTGCTAGATGACACAGTATTCATTAGCCTCCAGTCTCCTACTCTGTTGCCTAAATAGTGTTACGTGGATGAGTGTCTTAGTTGGGGTTTCCATTGCTGTGAAGAGACACCATGACCATAGCAACTCTCATAAAGGACATTTAATTGGGGATGGCTTACAGTTTCAGAGGTTTAGTCCATTATCATCATGGCAAGAAGCATGGCAGCTTGCAGGCAGACATGGTGCTGGAGGAGGAGCTGAGAGTTCTACATCTTGATCTGAAGGCAGCAGGAGACTCTGTGACACACTGGCCACACTTGAGTTTATAAGATCTCAATGTCCCACCCCTAGGGACACACCTACTCCAACAAGGTCGCACTTCCTAACAGCGTCACTCCCTATGGGCCAAGCATTCAAACAAGTGAGTCTATGGGGGTCATTCCTATTCAAACCACCACATAATGAGGAATCAGAGATTTGGTGAGTGACTTGTGGCCCCATGAGAGCCTGAGGTGGGCAGGAAGTTAGAGTGCTGCATCTGGGTGCTGCAAAGAAGACAAGGGCTGTCTGGAGGGTTCAGGTCAACCTGTCCCTGCTCTGTTGCTGCTCTGTTGCAGGTAAGTGACATCCAATCATGCTACAGTGACATCCAGTCATGCTGTAGCTTGCCCTTCCCAGTGGTTCTCAACAGGTGGGCCTGATCTAGAAGCATCAGCCTTACCGCAGGCCTCCCTGAATGTCTGCTTGGTCAGAAACCCCAGCTGAGACCCAGAAATCTTCATTTTTAACAAGCCCTGCTGAGGGCATGAGGTGGGGATTCTGATGCATGCTCAGGTTTTCAAACCACTGACTTACACCATCAAATCAAGTAAGGGTAACTGACCTGCCAAGAACTTCAAGAAATGCTTTGATTGTTTTTTAAGGAAACGCTCTAACGAAAATGTGCACTATGAAATTTTATTTCCAATTAATGATTCTCATTCCTAATGCCCAAATAATTTTTATCCCCCATATGAAATAGGTGAATTTAAAGGTTTGCAAACATTCCAAACTATAAATGGTTAATTCAGACTCATCTCTAAAAAAACAACTGCCCCCCCCTTCTTTGAGCTTGAAGGGGAAAGAGAGAAAGCGAGGGAGGAGAGAGGGAAATAGAGAGAGATAGAGATACATAGATAGATAGATAGATAGATAGATAGATAGATAGATAGATAGAGCACATTAGAATGATGCAGACAGCAGGTGGCTCCAGTACTGGTACACTTCCACAGTGATGGAACCTGAATTCTGTTACTTTACCTCTTGGCTATTTAAACTCAAAACATTCTCACCTCACTATGGTACCCAACGCTACAGTTTTTAACTATCAGTCAAAAATAAAATTCATATAACTCTTAACAAGTGTTGTCACCCCAGGCGGGAGAGAAAATATGTATGTCTTTGGTCTTTTGTGCAAATTAGATCAAAATACACCAGAAACACATACAGGGATGTCATAATGAAACCCCTCAGTACAATTCATACATAAAATAAAAGGTTAGATTTATATTCATCAATGTATATAAATTCTCACAGATATGAGTATGGTAATAATAGCTAAGGAGTCAAGTATTTTGATTTTTTAAATAGCAAAGAGTTCTCTGCTGATTTTAGCCGTACTCAAATCTTTATGCTTTTGTTCTGAAATTACATATAAATTTTTTTCATTGATCTAGTCTTTTTTTTTTTTTCTCTTAAAATGTTGCTTTTGGTAAGTAACTTCTCTAAAAAGGCTAAGTTTGTTTGACACTGGGAGTTTTACTGTATTTCACTGCGAATTTGTGGCAACACTCTCTTTCTGTAATGATTCAACATGTTTTATGTCTGTCCAAATATTCTAGATTAAAAACACATTGCTGCTTGCTAATAGGTATGGGGATACTTTAGTAGGGGTATGAAGTACCTTCTCAAATGAGCATGCAGGGTTCTTAGGAAAGTCAAAATGATTCAGTTCTAGGAATGGCTTGATTCTTGCCAAATGCTGCATCGAAAAAATACAATTACATAGGAAGTCGTCTTTCCTGTTTAGGATCAGATTTGGTTTTAGAAATTACTACCAACTTTGTAAACATTAAAATAGAAGCAATAAAGATGTGAAATTCCACACAGGGGATCCACAATGTTTGGGTAATTATAAGCACATGGCTACTTTACATGAGACTGCTGTTAAAAAGTCTATTTACTAGGGCTCTGGGAAAACAGAGTTTCTGAGACTCAGGTTTATTTACATGCACTGAGAATCAGGCATTTGCTGTCAATTCCTCACAACCTATTTTTCTTCAGAACTCAAAATAGTGTTAGCTGAAGGAACACAACCTGTGTTGTTTATGCTGTCTTGTATAGGGTTTTACTGTATGTGTGTGGATGGGGGTACCCACAGGGCAATGAGCTCTCAAAAGTGTGACTATTCTCCCAACAACAACAAAAGAATATATTTTATGTTAATATTTAGGGCAACAGTCTGCATTGCCAAATTTTAGTGTATCCTATTTTTCACAAATGGTTGACGCAACCACTTTACATTCAAGCACTTTACTGTTTTGTTTTTTTGTTTCTGAGACGGTGTCCCTCTGTAGATGGCCCAGGCTGGCTACCTCAAACTCACAGAGATCCTATCGCCTCTGCCTCCCAAACCCTGGGATCGAAGGCATGCACCAAAACCCCACTCACCTGCTTTTGAAAACAATACTTCAATGTATCTGTCTCCAGGGGCCATTAAAAATAAACTGAGAAATGTTGCCGATTCATTAATAATGAAGTAAGTACTTTACATCTGAAAATGGTTGAAACTTTATATTGAAATGAATAAACGCAAGCTTTAAAGGTTTGAAAAGTCAGTGAGAACCCTGCCTTGCCTCAAAGACTCTTCTGCTCATGACTTTGTTTCTCAAATGCTAAGATTATGAAATCCCACAGCAAAGAGAGGTAATGAATTGGTCTCAGAGTACAGAGATAGAAGGAAGGCTATTGGTTGCCAGCAGCTGCAGGGAAGAACATGGAATTAGTGTTTAATGGGTACAAAACTCCAATTTGGGAAGATAAAAAAGTCTGGAAGTGGGTGGGTAGTGGTAGGTGTGTGACACTACGACATGCTTCCTGCTTCCTGGTTGGACACGTTAAAATGGTTATGATGGCCAAATTTAAATTGTATTTAACCTTATTTTAAAAAGGAAGGAGGGAAGGAGGAGAGAGGGAGGGGGAGGAAGGAGGAGGCCGGAGGGAGAGGGAGGGAGAGAAAGAACACAACATTTTAGCTGGGCATGTGGGAGCACACCTCTGCTCTTAGAAACTGAGGCAGGAGCATCTTCTATTGAAGGCTAGCCTAGGCTTTATGTAGTGAGTCCGTCTCTGCCAAACAAAACAAAAAGTACAAAGATTTAATAGAAAACAGCTAAAGAAATGTCTGGTTGCCAGACAACAAACACGACGAGTCATGGAAAGGGATCTGAAGCAGACTGTTTTTCTAGTTTTAACCCAGTTGTGGATTTTTCAATCTTGGGGGTGGATAAGTGTGTAAAAGTGTATTTGATAGTGAGAATGTGAACTCCAATTCGAAGCACCACAGCTTCCGGTGTGAGTGGTGGCGTAGGCATATAGAAGTCTATTGAATTGTCTAGTCTTTGTATATGGTTAATCTTTCTATGTGTTATTTTTCAATTTGTAATACTTTTAACAATGCAATGTAAAATAAAATAAAATAAACAGGAATGTCCACTTGTGAAACAATGTACTGAAAAGGCAAAAGTTTTTGATTGCTTAGTTGACCCTTTGGGCTTCATCTTCACAACAAACTGTTAGTAAGCACAAGTGTGTTTTTCTACCTCGCTACACAAAGGTCAGGGGAACCTTTATTGTCCCTACTGAAGTTAAAACCCAACCCTCCTTTTACCCCTCCAACCACACGGATGTGAAGCATCTTCAGTTGCTCATTTTGTTTTGTTTTTTAACCATTTCAGTAAAGATTAGAATTCGCCACATTAGATTGTTTTTAATGGACGATTAATGTATAAAGGAAATCTCTAGGCATTTGTGAAAAGCTGCTCCTATTGGTTCTGGACAGGACACGCCCTTTCTCAGTGCTTAGCAGAGCTCCAAGGGAGAACAGAGTCTTTCAATAAAAATATATCCTTCTCACTTGTCTTCCCAAACAGTACCATTTCTCTTTCTTCTCTTAGATTTCAATTAGTATATAATGCCTACAAAAGAGGAAATTAATTCCAGACTCAAAATTCCAGAAGCATGTGCATTGGAGTGTATGTGGTGCATTTCTGGGTGTGCATGCACATGTGCTGACATGCATCTGGATGTTAGAGGTGGTTCGTTGGAGTGTCCTTCCTCAGAAGCCACATGCCCGGTTGTTGGGGATTTCATCTCTCTCTGGGACCTGGCACTCACTAATCAGGCTAGGCTGACTAGCTAGAAAGCCTCAGGAATCTGCCTGTCTCTGCCTCCCCAGTGCCAGGATCATGGGCACACAGAGCCACACCCAGCTTCTTTACGTGGATGCTGGGAATTAACTTCAGGTCCTCAGGACTGAACGCACATCCTATCCAAGCAGGTATATTTTCACTTCTCTTAGAGAGCACAAATTCTTAGACTTAAAATGGTAAGTCCTTGATTGGTACTGACCTAGCCGCACTTCAAGTTACACTGTCCCCTCAGCTGTAGTCCTTGCTTTGGGTTCCTGCCACTTTTCTCATGTAAATGTTACAGTCACAGCCAGTTAGGGCCGGCACTCAATGTCCCAGCGTCTCTTTTACACGCAAGGCACTATGGCTCAAGAAACTAATGAGGGACTTCATCAAGCTCTCCTGTTTAAGTCTAGAGCTTAGGGCCATGGTCCGTTTCTTGTACTCCTCTCAAATGAGCGTCCCTTTGTACTGTCTTCACTTTTTGATAAAATTAGGAATTCCAGTGGCAATTTGTTCCCTACTGGGTCAAATAGTTTTATGCAGAAAGCTTGATATTTGTATGTTTATAGTGGTTAAATATTTACATTCTCTATACAGTTTAAGGTGTGCTCTCCTGAGCAATGCACATATGATATAGTCATGAGTTCATATGGATTTACCAATATCCATGTTACTCACTCTCTCTTGCCTTCCTTATCCTACTTGGCGAACACCATTCCTCCCTAAGAAGCCACTGTGATCTCAGCCCCAATTTCTTCTTTCCCCCTCTTAGCAACCCTGGCTGCTCTGCGTGTTTCAACAGGACTCTGCCAAAGGTGTTGCCCGCCTGTCAGGGCAGAGATGAAACTCAGTCTAGACAGATGTCAGATTAGCAGCCGCAGCCCAATGTTCCTTTAATCCGTCCCGGGGAGGGGAGTTTTCTGGTTCTAATCTCTGCCAGTTTCCACAGAGTGCAACAGTCAGCGAGGTGGAATGCGGGACTGTTCCAATCCGTCAGGAGCAGCCTCAAGCCAGCCTGCCCACAGCAGTTACCCCTCAGCTGAAAATTTAAGGCAAGTCAAGAAGCAAACCGGTGCCCGCCAGTCAATGAGGCAGGGGTGATGCCATCCGTAGTTTGCTTCTGGTTGTTTCTGTCCCCTTACCGCCGCCCAAGTGATAAATTCTAAAGCTTTCTGTTCACCTAAAGGCAAGGCAACGAAGGAATGCTAAGAGCAGGAGAATCTTCGCCAGGGAAGAGTGCAGCAATTGGCCATCCAATGCTAACTAGTCAGTCCTGAAAACATATATACAAGTAACATTATACAGGCCAAACAGGTTGTATTTATGTATGTATACTTAGAATCGTATATATAAATACATGTATTTAAGGCCAACTGCAGAAAGAGAGAAGGGGGTGTACATGGGAGGGCTGAAGGGAGGAAAGGAAAGGGGGGAAATGATACAATTATATTACCAGCCCCAGAGATAGAAAATAACTCATGAAAAAAAATTCTGTTCATATTAGTCTTAATTTAAACATCAAAGAATATTAACCTTGTATTTTCAGCTTGAAAATAGTTAATTCCTGCCACTTGAAGCAAATATATTTTCTCTTATTTAAGTGTAGCCCTTGGTAGGTTTATTTTCTCACAGTGGTACTAAAAAAAAAATGGAGAAAAATCTACCTTTTATTTCTACAAGGCTTCTATTATTTGATATTTGTTTAAAAACTGTAACATTAAATAAATAATGATCCCTTCCCTGCAATGGTGCATTTTGTGGCCGAGTCCAGCCAACACTACAATTCTCATGCTTGGTTTTTTTTATGATTCATATCACACCTATGAATTAAACTTGACCTTGTCTTAAAAGTTAGCTTATATTTTAGCAATATTAGGCAGCATTCATGTCACTGAGGATATTGATTTGGGTGTAGAATAAAGTAATCCTGAAATTATAAATGTACAATGGCCCATTCCTTTCATAGCATTTTGCCTCCTTCTGGCATTCAAGGCCTGCTACAATCCTGCCCCAGCTTCATCTGCCAGCAGCCCCAAGCGTTGACATGAGAACGTGGACCCTTTTACAGCCTCATGTGTTTTCTCTTTATGTGTCTGTTGCAGACATGTGAGCCTCATGCAGAAGAATTCTGGGTTGCCTGGCTCTCCCGTCAATCTATTTTTAAATGTAGTAGACAGGCATCAGTCAGGTGGTCACTTCTTGCACAGTATCTTGTGAGTCCTGCAGTGGGGGAATATGTCACATGGTCTCCAACCTGCTTCATATAGATTCACACCTTTTCCTAGAGAACACATTTGTCCCACAACAGGAGTATTGGTTTCACAGGACAGTCTTTTTTTATTTTACAAAAGAATATTATGTTCGTAGCAGCCTTATTTGTAATAGCTAGAAACTGGAAACAACCCAGATGTCCCTCAACTGAAGAATGGATTAAAAAACTGTTGTAAACTGCTCAGCCATCAGAAACAACAAAATCATGCAATTTGCAGCCAAATGGATGGAACTAGAGAAGCTCATCCTGAGTGAGTTAACCCAGACTCAGAAGGATGTACATGGTATCTATTCACTTATAGGATTTTAGCTATATAGTACAGGATATCTATACTACAACCAACGCACCAAAGGGAACATGGACATAGACTTTTTCTTTTTCTCCCTGTCAATGAGACACTTTTCCCTAGTGGTGCTGCCTTGTAGGCCCCCAGTGTATGAGGAGGCTCTTGGCCCTCATATGACTGCTGAACTGGGGCAGGGGACTGTTATGTAGGGACACTCCACTTCAGAGGAGTAGGAGGGAGAGAGGGTAAGAGGGTGGGAGGGTAGAACTGGGAGGGGTGGAAAGAGGAAACTGTGATGGAGATGTAACCTGAAGTAATAAATAAATATTTAAAAAAAAGAACCATGGAGAAGAAAAACTTAGGATTGTTGAATTTAGAGCAATTTCTAACCACTGGGACAAAGAGAAACATAGCTCTGAGGAAGGCCAAAAATATCATCAGGTTTAGTTGGGCCCAAATAGGCCAACTAGGATAGTGGTCCATCCTGGTCAAATTCTCTTTCGGGTTCCAGCATTATAGCTGCATTGCTCATTGTAAACTTCTTGGCCTTAAATTATTCACTTATAATATGGGTGAACACTGTCCCTGGCTCATTCACAATCTACGGTGATAGTTGAATGTAGGGGTGTATATGGAAGAGACTTAGAATACAGCCTGGCTCATAGAAGCAAAGTAACTACTTGTGACCTATTATTTTAAGAGAAGAAGTGAGGCCCAGAGTCAGGCCATGCACAGAGCCTCAGTAACAGAGCTGGGATGATAAATCAGGCTTCTGGGCTCCTATTGAACCCAGGACTACAGGATGAATACTCTTCCTGAAACTCACAGTACATTTGTCCAGGAGGACAGAACAGAAGGAGAAGGACAGAGTGCACAGCAGGACTTCTGAAAGATGGCTCCAGTTTCCGCCCAGCTGGGAATAGTTAAAATTAATTTTGATATTGTAGCCCAATCACCAATGACAAATGGTCTCGGTCATGCTGTGGGTTGTGCCATGATGGTGGATCCTTAATGGGGTGGTAATGTGTAATGACTAAATGCTTTTGACATGAACAGGAAAGGAAGGGATATACCGGTGCTTTGTATACAAACCAATATTCTCCTGAAAACTATTAAGTCCAATTGACACACATGTGTGTTTGTGACTCTCTCTCTCTCTCTCTCTCTCTCTCTCTCTCTTTCTCTCTCTCTCTCTCTCTCATTTTTGAGACAGGGCCTCACAGTGTAGCCTTGTTTGTCCTGGAACTCACTCTGTAGACCAGGCTGGCCTCAAACTCACAGAGATCCACCTGCCTCTGCCCATCCCCTACCACTACTCCCAAGTGCCACCATGACTGGCCTTGTGAAATTCTTACTAATACATGTGGATAATTAGTTTTAGGTTTCTTCAGAATGACTTTCTCAACTCTTTTCAGCTTGCGTATTGCTAGAAATTAAGAAGCTAGCAAACACCAGCAACCTCACTGATTTCTTTGAAATAAATGCATCTGTTGGTCAAGGCCTTTTCTGTTCACTTTTCTACCAAGATACTCACCTGCCTCAGCCAAAGATGCTGTGATTCCACGAAGGAAAGAGTGAGGGTGCTGTGGGGCAGCAGAAGGCTGTCCTTTGCTACCAGCTAATCTCTTGGAAAATCATCCTGCCAGCTAAGACCAGAGCTTTCAGATTTCCACAGGACAGGTTGCACTGGCCACATGATTGATGGCTGAAAAAATATTAGCAGCATCAGCTTAAATGAAAGGGGGGATTAGAGACTGGAGCCGGTATCTCCAAGGACAGGACTCATCCAAAGAAGCCTGTTAAACAAGCTGATGTTTCCTTAAGAGTTGTCTGCAAAATGTGCAGACTGACAAAATGTTTACAGAACTCCTAGGACTTCACCAGCTAGGTTTACCTTTAGCAAATCACCCTGATGACTGTAATCACTACAGCCCTGTGGTTATCTCTCTTCCATGGCTGGAGATGAAAGAAGAGCAATCGCAGGGACCAATTAATTCAAGCTGCCGTTCTCCCCCACAAAGAGCTGGAAGATATCTTCACGGCAACTGTTCAATGCGATTTTTTTTCTCGATTCCAGACTCTTTTATAACTCAAATACGTAGACAAAAAACTTAGCCTTGGTATTCCTAGCTCCTGCTCATCAATTTGCTGGGTTTCTAATGTATTGGTCTAGAAGAACTCAGTTCAGATTGGGTATCTCCAGGGCAGGCTGACATGCTTGAGAATCAGGCAGCTGAACACCCATAAGGAATTCAGCAAACAAAATCCGTGCAAAGCCTTCTAGAATGTCATGGGGAATGTGTGACTCAGTGGCCTACTGTCTGAGTGCTGGTGAACCGTGCCACTGCAGCCTTTCCTTAATATTTAACTTTGGAAAGTCTGGACTTTCCAGTGGGGATCTATAACCTGCCTGCTTCTGTCTTCCAGGGGTTTCTTGGAGGAAGACTTCCTCAGTTTCCTCTTATTCCATTATTCCAATGCTGTGTCCCTCCCTGTGTTTCCTTTCTGTGGCCATCTCATCTTGCAGTCTTGCCTGGAATGCAATTACCATCTCCCTGGCCTGCGTTTCCCCGGTATACAGGCTGCCACATCAGGCAAGCTGTATTGCAGGTGTAGGGAACTGAGGCAACCATATGGCTCGGCAGACAACATTAGAGGCATTTGTTTTAAACAGTCCTTCTTGGAACAACTTCTGTGATCTCATTGGCCAGCTCTACTCCCCAGTCACCATTTTCTGGTTCCCTTCCCATTCTTCCCTCCTGATAAACATTTTTTTTTAATTCTGTGTTTTTATTATATAAATCACATCAGCTCTCTGTCTCTTCTCCTACAGATACCACAGAGACATAAAACACATGGCAGCGCCTTTTAGAATAATGGAGTCGACCACAAGGGCCAGCCTCCACTTGTTACATATGGACTCTTGCAAACGTGCTGAAGTTAAAAGCTTATTATTTTCCTTTGAATTGGGTTAAATTCCTGGAGAAGGCATGTTGACCTGGATATAAAATATGCTATCCAGCTGGGGATATAGCTCATTGGCTGAGTGTGTGTCTCATGCACAAGGCCCTGGGCCTGGTCCCCAGCATCGACAAGAAAACAAAAACAAACAAACAAAAAGAAAGTTTGAATATTAAGAAATATGCTGTTTAATCAGTAAAAGCCAAACACACTGGGCCAGATTTTCTGAATTTTTTTCTGACATCATATTTTGTGTCCTCACTCTTATGGATATTTAATAAATATGCTTAACTTAGAAGCTGGTTTTTAAGACATGACATTTAGAACATATTGCAAGAGGTTTCTGAGTGAGGAAATGTGCTTCAGCATGCAGGCCTCCTTGGCACACTAGTGCTTGGTGTTGGTGATATTCGTTAGCCAGTGGATGTGCCAGCTACATATCAGTAACCCAGCCAGGGCTCCAGGGTGAGGTCAGTAGCAATCACGTGGATAGCAACGTCTTGGCAGAGGAAAAACTGTAAGTCAGCAGGTTTAACTGAGTCCATAAACATCTAGTTATGTTCACCAAAGGTGAATTTCAGCTTCTGTCTGTTCCAAGTTCTTCAGGGTCAAGGCTGGATGCATACGCACAGTCTAAGCAGAACACCAAGAGAAATGCCATTGTTCTGGAATTGTCCTGGCTAGACACTTCAGCAAGGACTGGATGAATTCAGCACTTAATCCCTTGCTGCAACTCCTTAGATTCCACACTGAGACTTTTTTTTTCCTGAAAGCAATGGCTTCCAAAGGTTCCAAATCATGGGTAAACAATTAAGCTCTTTGCTACTGTAAGCTTCCAATTTTTAACTCATTCCAGTGATCCTGGAATGAACTGCCTCTTAGAGCCAGTGTCTAAAGGTCTCAAGCCTTTTTAAACAATAAAGTAACTGGGACGGGGCGGGGGGAGTGGGTGTAGAGTTGGTGCTTAGGAAGGCCCTGGGTTTAATCCTTAGCACCAAAAACTAAATCAAAATCAAACAATCTTCTGAGTGGACTATTCATTTCCTCTTGTTCGCTAGTCTCACCTCCTTTCCACCTCTGCTTGAGTGGCTCAAGAACCAGAGACTCGTTGAGCTCCAGGGAGCCTGTCTTTTCTCTCCCTCTTGTAGTTTACTATCCACCAAGGATGCTGCACATCTGGTTTAGAGTCTGCACTCAGGCATTGGTCTCAACTCTGCCCTTTCAAACAGGATGCCAGGGTCAAGAGTGACTCCCAGACTCCATATGCACTGGGCCAAAATAAACTGTCTCCCCTTTTCCTTTATATGAGTTCTCTACAAGGCCTTGGGGTTCCTCTCTGCCTGTGAACTTAGCCAAGAGCATCTCAGCCTGTCAGAAAGAGCTTAATTAAAAAAGAAGGACAGCATTTCCCACAAGAATCTGCTTCAGCCTTGTTCAAGTTCTCTGGCCTTTTCTCAAACTGCTCATTAAGGAGATTAGAAAGAACATCTTAGCTTGGATACAGAGAGTTCCCTCTCGCTGTTACCCAGTGTTCTATCACTATGACAAATAACCCGAGGAAAACAACTTAAAGGAGGAAAGATTTATTTTGGCTAAAGGTTTCAGAGGTTTCAATCCATGATGTGCTCCTTCTGCCACTGTGGGGCCATGATAAAACAGAACATACTCTGGGCAGGAAGGTATGGCATAACAAAATTGTTCATTTCATGACAGTCAGAAGCAGAAACAAGATAGTGAAGGACCAGGACAAGATTATCCTTCTAAGTAACCTGCTTTATGAAGCCAGGCTCCACTTCTTAATGGTCCATTCAGCATGATATTTATAAAGGATGAATCCAGTAACAGTCTGAGTGCTCTAACGATCCAGTTATTGCTTGGTGATTGAATCCACCACTATAGGCCGAGCTTTCAGGACACGACCCTTTGGGGGAATAGTTCATATACAAACCATAGCTCAAGGCCAATGGATGCCTATTTGTGTTTCCATATCTGAGGAGGACTATCTATATGCTGCTTCTGTGCAGAAGATAGTCTTCAGAGACAAACCACAGACACAAAAAGAAAGCTCTCTTAGTCAATAATACAGTCATCATGAAGCATTAAATTTCTTCTCACCTTACTACTAATAACAAACCATGGGTTTGTAAGTGAATTTCCCCAGCAAAACTTTGGTGTTCTTCCTGTAGGATCAACTGAAACCTACATTCGGTCTTTGGAGATGAAATTCTTAACAAATAATTGTTAAGCTCAAATACAGTTGTTCACTTGAGATATATGTGTGCCTAGCATTAATACTTTGGAAATCTTACAGCTTTGACTTCCAGTGGCTTCACTACTGTTTTGTTGGCTTGCTATCATTTATTTCCACTGATGACAAAACTGTGTGTGTGTGAGTGTGTGATTGTATGTATGTGTGTGTCAGTGAGTGTGAGTGTGTGATTGCATGTGATCGTGTGTGTATGTGTGTGAGTGTGTGTGATTGTGTGTGTATGTGTGTGAGTGTGTGTGTATGTGTGAGATTGTGTGTGTGTGTGTGTGTGTGTGTGTGTGTGTGTGTGTGTGTTGAAGATCATGGATCCTAGGGTGAGGTAAGGAATAAATTGTATCTGCTCTTCTCTCTAACATTCTCTCCTGCCCAACCACAGGAAATGCCTGGCAATTATACACCTCTGTCCACCCTCAGGGTTGGTCTAGTGTCTGGAGAAAAAGCAGGCAGTAGGTCAAGCAAGACCTTTTGCCAATGTCTTTCTAAACAGCACTGAGGAAGATGACCTCTTTTCTCTCTAATAGATAAGCTGACAAGATGTCAGGAAAAAGCTGTCTGCAGCTTTGAGTGCAGCCTCACAGGAAAGGATGGTGTCCCATAGGACAGGATGGGATTTCATTGTGGAATCTTGATGGCACGCAATTCCAACTATGAAATGTTGACAGGAGGAGAAATAGTTCCCCAGGGAAAAGCACACTAATTGGGTATCCAGTACCAAGTGGTCATCCCTGAAAACATACATATAAGTAACATTATACAGACTAAGCAGGTTATATTTAGGAATATATATGTATATACCTACACCTATACATATACCTACACATATGTGCAGATAACCATGTTAAGGAAAAACAAGACATGAATTTGAAAGAGACCAAAGATGAACACATGAGAGGGATTAAAGGGAAGAAAGGGAAGGGGGAATGATGTAATTATATTATAATTTCAAAAAAGCAAATAAGAAATAAAAATAAAATTTTAAAATGCAGACTGGGGCTCATTGGGGAAAGGCACTTACAAGCCTAGCCGGATGACCTAAATTGTATGCCAGGACCATTTTGGTGAAAGAAGAAAACTAAGGCATGCCAGTTTTCCTCCAAATTCGTATGATGATTCAACTCCCCCCCCCCCCACACACACACACAAAATAAAGGCATGGTGGCACACATCTCAATTCCAGCATTCAAGAAGGCAGATACAAGCAAATCACTGTGAGTCTGAGGCAAGCCTGGTTTACATAGTGAGCTCTAGGACATCCAGGGCTATGTAGGGAAACCCTGCCCCCCCCCTGAAAAAAATTTAATTAATTAAAAAATCTGTTGTTTTTTTGTGACTGTTTGTTTGTTTTTTTCTGAGACCAAGTTTCCCCACATACTCCTGGCTGTCCTGAAATTCCGTCTGTGGACCAACCTGCCTCTGCCTCCTGAGTGCTGGGACTTATACCACCATTGCCTGGTGGTGTTGTTACTTTCAAAACAATTTCTATCAATGTTTCCAAGTGTCTATCCTGCTGAGAGCTGCTTTTATAGCTCTGTGAGTTTCACTTATTATAAACTTAATCTATTTACTCAACAAGAAGTCTGTAGTGCAAAGACTCAGGCATGGGCTTGCGCTTGCTGGGACACACACCCCACCAGCCTTATTGTAGTTTTCATTTGCTTAATAAGTGCTTTCTCTATAGCCTGTGTCTGGCCATGATCAAATTCACAAAAGGAAAACCTTCCCAAAGCAAGGACCCAGCACCAATGCACAGTAGTCACTAAGACAGACCCTCGGGGCACTGATCACAGTAGATATTCATTATGTTTCTCATCACTGCTGCAAAATACCTGAAAGAAACAACTTCAAGTAGGAAAGAATTATTTAGCTCATGTTCTGGAGAGTAGAGTCCTTGGTGCCTTGCTCACGTGTGCTTGGGTAACCAGATCTTCAGGGCTGCCAGAGCATTGAGGTGCAGAGAGAGAAGGGACTGTGGATCAGGTGTAACGTCAAAGGCACCTCCACTACCACCATCAAGTGAGCAATTTCCCAAAGGTAAGTCCTAACTCCAAAAGTTCCCACCACCTCTTAAATTAGGTTCATTGAGTGGGAACCAAAGGTTAACACACACGCCTATGGGGGACAGTGGCCCGAGGGTGGGATTCTCTATCGCACTTCAAGAAGAAAGAACAAACATGTGGTTCTGAGATAATTCTTATGGCAGAGTAAAACAACAAAACAAAACAAAACAAAACAAAACAAAACAAAACAAAAACAAAACCAAACAACCAAACAACCAAACAAAAAACCCTCTGCTTGAAATTGTGTGTCTTCCTCCCAGAAGGGTTGGTGTTTCTTCTGCATAAAATCAATTACCTGCTATTCCAGCTGGAAACTGGGCTCCTTGCAAGGCATTTAAACCAACTTTCCGAAGGTTCTGCCATATCTCACTGATAGTTACCTGAATGTATTACAGAAGGTCATGTATTTCGTGTCTGGATTAAAACATTTGGCTTTATTTCAAGATGCCAGATCTGTCAGGTTTTTTGACACCGGGCAGAACTGCAGCCAAGAGCCCAGAAACAGGACAGCAGCGCCCTCTGGCGTTCAGATAGCAACACGACCGTTTCTCTGAGCAAAGCTACTAAAGACCCTAGTGTTTTAAGAATGTAGGTCCCATTCCTGTCCGGTATGAGCAGAGTCCCAACACCGCTGTCCTGGATACTCGGTCTAGTAGCACCAACACCATACAGGAATATGCTGTCTGTCACTGTGCCATTTCAAGACGTAATTGGTCACCCTCCACCTCTCATGGAATTAACAGTGCCCCACTGCTGCCCACCAAGCTAGCCCTTATATCCGGGCTAAAAGGAGGTTGGAGAGAATTCTCAGTGAGTTGAAGCACTATCGGGCGTAATGTGGTTAGTAACACATGCGTGAGAGGGAAGCTCGACAGGTGGGCTGTGGTTGTGAAGGCGGTGTTCTGGATTGCTCTAGACTGCACCTCTGGGAATCCAGTGTTTAGCCCGGGTGCACCTCCCTCGCAGAATTAAGCCAGCTGATCAGAAGAAATCGGAATTAATTCCCTTCCATTCAGATGACTCAGTTTGCAAACAGGGCATCATTGAACAAAACCCCCAGGAAATGTTGACTTCCAAATGGGCCCAGGCCCCTACCTAGGCTGTGACATGTTGTGGCCACCATAGTGGAGGCCCCTTGGAGGATGTATCTCCCATATATGTTATTATATATATATATATATATATATATATACACACACACACACAAATTATTTCTTTATTATTATACATTACAGTATATTATTCTAAATTATACAATAGATAAAATATATAAAATAACTTTTTTCTTTCTAAAAATTGGCTCAACTTTTGAAGTCCAAGAGATCAGAAGGAAGCCAGGAACCTGCTCTAGCTAAGTCTGAGACTCTCACCGATGCTGGAGAATGGCGCCTGGAGCAGGTAGCTGCTCAACGAGAAAGACACAGAATGCAGCTCATGCCTGGTAATGGTTGTTTTGGTTTACTTGTACTTCATTCCACAAGGTCAAGATACAGAAAGAAAGAAAAAACAGATAAAATACAAATTTTCTAACGGACAGCTTAGGGGACTTTCCCCATGTTTCTCCTACTGTCTGAGGGGACAGAGAGCAAGGCCAGCTCTCACTAGTCACCTACAAAGCCACTCATTTTGAACTACATCCTGGCTGTGAGGGGCTGAGCGGTTGCCAGGCTTTGGCCAAGTGCAGGCTTCCCCTCAGGACTCAACATCTGCTGCAGGGGAAGCTGTGCTGCCAATGGTCTCCTCTCCATAGGCATCTGCCCATTTCTGAGTCAAACATTTTTGTCTTCCCAGAGATTAACCAGAGAGAAGAGTGTCTTCGTCCATTGAGAACAAAGGGAGAAACCTGAGTAGCAATCAAAACTGTTCTCTAGGACCTAAACAAAATAGGTCTCAGAGTTTCCAGGGAGTTAAGGTGGGTAGGAAAAACAAAAACAAAAACAAAACAAAGCAAAAAAAAGTGTTTTGTTACCCAGCTGTTAAAGACAAAACTACATATTAGCTCCACAAAGAAAGAGAGCTGGTTTTGGTAAAGGATAGAGATTGTCACATCTTATAATACGCCTTGGGGCTGTTCCACACCATCTCTCTATAATGCCATCCCAATAGCAAAGGATGCATTACCTGAGCTAGGTTATCTCTCCTCCACTAAGTTACACCCAGCACTCCGAGTATGTTTTCATGCTGGTCTCTACAGCGTGGCAGAGGCTGACCATAAACTCATGAGTCTCCTGGCCCACACCTCCCGGGTACTGCCAACACACTCCGGGTAAACTTGTCTTGAGTTTCATGTTTTTCTGGTGCAGGACTCAAACCCAGGGCTTCATGCATGCTTGCCAATTGCTCTCCCTCTGCACCGCATGCCTGACCCTGGACATTTTTAAGGTAGATTGCATGGTATCCTCAGTGGAAATTGAGAGTGAAGAATTTAAACTCATTTCAGTCACTCTTTAAACGGGGAGAGGGCAAGTAAACAGTTGTGATGATGGCATAGCATCTGGAATATTTAGAACGAGTAGGAGGAACTACAGAAAAATGAAATTTTAGAAGAACTGAGTGGCATGTAATTAAAGTTGTTTATTTTGTTTTAAAACCAAGGGTCATGGATTGTTAGGCATAAAACAAGAGAACGACGAAAGTCTCCTGGCAGAATAGTCAGGGTAACACGCACATTGTTGGGTTTGGATGATTGACACAAGCCAACATGCTTCATTCATTATGAGCAAAGCTAAGCCGATGCTCATGCCAACGAGTGTCTACCTGCAGAGCTCACCATGTGGGAACATGAAGATGACTGCAAGCCAGGTGTGGTGGCACACACTTTAAATCCCAGAGCTCTGGGAGAGGTGCAGGCAAGCAGATGTCTTTGAGTTCAAGGTCAGCCTGCTCTACATAGCAAGTTCCAGGCCAGCCAGGGCTACACAGTGAGACCCTGTCTCAATATAATTAATATAATATAATTAATATGTTGCCCATACTAGTATTTGCTATATAAGCTGTGAAATGAATTAATGTAATGAAAATGATAAGTTGGCCACTTTTGATGGACCTCTTTGATAAGAAGACATTTGTTCTGACAGCTGTCTGATGAAGTGAAGCCAACTGCACAAAAGCTTGTGTGGACAGGCACTCTGTTTAGGGGACACATCTGTGCTAAGGCCTCAGGATGAGAACAAAGTGACCGTCCCAGTGATGGAAAGAAAGCCATTATCTCAGGGACACTAGTGGTGGTGGCCTCAGTCTTCCATGCCAGCAAACAAATCAAAGAAGGGAAATAACCCCAGAGCCCTTAGCTTCCATGGGAGAGGATGGCGTCCTACCTGGAAAAGGAAAAAGCCAGAACCTCCCTGGGGCTCACAGTGCTCTGGAGGGAAGCTGGTTACAGCGCCAAGGTGCTGCACAGCAGGCACACCTGGATCCCTGGGTTTTTCTCTACTCTCTCATTATGTGCCGTCTTCTGTCTTTTCCTGAGGCCCCGCTCCACAGAGGTCCCAAAGATGCGGGCTTCGTGTAGAACATTAGTGAAATCCGACCTTCAGAAGTGTCATGAGGATGTGACTTGAAGAGAGAATATTTGGGTAGAAGCAGACCACATGGCTCTTGCTTTTACCCCAAACAGCTTCATACAGAGACTTTGCCCAACACTGGGGGTGGGGATGGGCTGAGGAGTTAATGCCTCTTCCTACATGAAAATTATAGATGGTGTAAGTAAGAGTCTTTAAGGACATTTTTCCCCAGATGCATTCAAAATGAAGTTAAACTGGAAATAAAGTGTTTAAGCTTTCTTTCCTGTTGCTATGATGAAATACCTTGACACACTGTAAATGGCTATGTGACTCACAGTGCCAGATTGCCATCCCCGCGGGGAAGCTGGGATGGAAGGGACTTGAAGCAGCTACTCACACCACAACCACAGTAAGGTGCAGATAGCAGTGAACTGGCGCCAGTCCTCAGCTCGCTGTCTCCAGGATTCCCTGCCCACACATGGCGGGGGTTCTTCTCTGCCCACGCATGGCAGGGGTTCTTCCCTGCCCACGCATGGCGGGGGTTCTTCTCTGCCCATGCATGGCGGGGGTTCTTCCCTCCTAAGTGGACACAGCCAAGACAATCATCTGCAGGCTAGCCAAGCCCTCACTGAAGTTCTCTCAGAGGTGGTTCTAGATTGTCAAACTGACAATTAAAACTAGCCACCACAACTTCAAAGTGAAGTTCATATTCAAGTAGAATCATAAAAATATGGAAAATGCCCCCCACCCCCCAAGATCTGACTTTGCCTCTCCTCTCTGGCTTTTTTCCCCCTGTGTTCTTGAGGCGTTTATTAGGACAACAACAGTACCAGCTAACACATGGCACGTTACATGCCAACCGTGATTCTACACGCCTAATGCTCACACTGGATTTTGAAGCAGGTAGCTGTTATGTCCCAGATACTTTTCTATTACTGTGAGAAAACAAAACAAGAAACACTTCCAAAAACAAAACAAACAAAAAACCCACCGTGACCAAAAGTAATTTGGGAAGAAAGGGGTTTATTCAGCTAAAACCTCCGAGTCACAATCCATCACTGTGGGAAGTCAGGGCAGGTGCTTAGGGAGGAATGGAGACAGAAAGCATGGGAGAAAGCTGCGTGTTAGCTACCTTTTTTGTACCCAAACTCAACTGAGGTTCCCCCTTACCTGGTGAGTCAATTAACAACCAAGATGACCCATCATGTATTACTCATGAATCTCTATTAACAAATTGTGTTTAGTACTTATTAGGCACGAGGTAGCATTGAAGCAGTCTTTCCATAATTCATTTGAACCTCACAGCTATAGTATTTGCTTTATGGGTGTTGTTATGATTATTAATCCTGTTTATGGATATGAAAACGGGGACCAAAGGGGAGTAGGCTTAGGTCATGTTTGGTGTACAGAGCTAGACTAAAATCCAGTCCTCCTCCAGAAATGTCAACTTTGAGAAGATTCCTGTCCAAGAGACTATCGCAGAATGGTAGTAGAATCCTTCCCATGACTTGCTAGCCCTGCCTGTGCCTGCAACAACCTGCCACAGACTTCAAGTGTCAAGGGGAGATGGGAGCTCAGCACCGGTTTTCTTCACTTCTCTGAAACAGGGGACCACAGCAGTCCCAATGCAAAATTCTCTAAGCCAGCGTTAGACCCCAGCCCCCACCTGCGTCACTAGGCTTCTGCTGTTCACCTTGCACGGCACAGATTAACGAGAGCAGCAGTGTTTCTGTGTGCGTTCAATGCCTTGGCCACTTGTCTCCTTCCTTAGTCCAGCCTCCACAACACTCCAGAGACTTCTTTCTCCCGAGACCCTCCAGCTCCTTCTAAGTATTCTTACTAGAGACCACGCCCCAAAGGGCCCTTAAAGAAACAGTATCCTTTTTCTATCACTCACAGATCCAATGACAGATTGTAATTCTGCTTAAAATTTCCCTCCTCTGTTGGATTTTGATGTATTTTTCCATTACACTGTCAATAATTTAAGGAGAAATAAGAGATTATTATTTATATTTTAAATTAGCACATATTTGTGTAAAACGATGGACTTTGTTATGATATTGTCATTCATATAGGCCTTGTACATCAGTCAATCCATCCCGTCATTGTCACTGTCCCCATCCTGTGGTCCTCTCTCCCCAGTTGTCTCCCTCTACTTCTCTCAAGGTCTTGTTTCTTCATATGAGAAAAATATGTGACATTTGTTTTTCTGAGTCCTATATTTTCTTCAATATGATGATTTTCAGCTCCTCACATCTTTCTGCAGATGACATGATTTCATCCTTACTGTTGAATAATACCCTCTTGTGTGTATGTACCGCATTTCCTTTCCTTTTAAAAAATATACATATTTATTTTTTTAAAAAAGTTCAGAATGTCAACAAAACAGCATTGGTTCATTTTTGTAATTACAAAGTGGAATTAGGTGCACAAAAAACTTATTTTCATTATGAACTGTGCTGGGGAACAATAAGAAGAAAGAGAACACCAACTCCACATGGAGCTGGGATGTGCTGCCCAGCACCACCAACCTGCTTTAAGCTTCCATGCCATTTACCAGGCAAGATTAGTCAGTGGCTATTGAGAATACCTCCAGGACAGCGCTATCTAAAGGCGCACTCAGTACTGTGTTCACTCTACAAAAACAGACACTATAGGCTTCAAAAACAAATCTTACACAACCTTACACTTCAGTTTTTTTTCCTTAAAAAGAGGGAGTTGCTTATAAAGGGATTTAATGCTTAATAGACAAGGAGTAAAACTCTGTGAGAACTTATTTATCACCACCATCTTGTTCCTCTTTATCTTCCTCACCCCTCTCCTCTTCCTTCTTTTTCCTGCTCATTTCCACCTTGGCATATCCTTTGCTACTGCAGCAGGCTTCCTTTGACCTCTGCAATACTATCTCTGCATTCTCCCTTCAGCTGACTAGCCTCCTTTCCCTCAGGCTGCTGGTCAGGCACAGGGGAGTGCTCTGTCTCTCCCACCCTTCTGGCATCTCAGAAGCTGAGCTTAGAGCATTAAACACATTGTGATGGTTAGTATCAGCGGCCAACATGACGGTGTAAGGGGAGTTAGATTAATATAAATTAGATTTAGTGAACATCTAGGAGCTTCTGACACAGTCTCTTAAAAGGGGGCATGGAGATCAGCCTGGCACCTGTGGGCACTTGGCATGGCAGCATATGGACTAAAACCAAGGTTTATGGCTTGGCATTGTTTGCAGCTGCTAATAATAGCCTTACAAAGTGGGTGGAGCCTGAGAGTCCCCATGCTAGAGATGACAAGATACAAGACAGCTTGAATGACTTGGTGGAGATAATGCAGGCAGACTGAAAAGCAGGTCTCAAATAGAGCTGAAAAAATATGGCCAGATCTCCCTGAGGCAGAAAGAAACTGGTGAGCAGAGAAGGCCTCAGCAATGCAACAAAAAGCCAAGGACTAAACCCTGTGGCACAGCTTTTGCCTAGAGGGTTCGAGCAGTTCAAAATGGAGGCCTGAATAGAACTGTGCCCATCCTCAAAGACTGAGGCAGAGCCGCTGAGTGGCTAATACAAACTGAACAAGTTGGCTTATGGACACCTGGGGCTCCAGAGAGAAGAAAGCCTCAAACATCATAGCAATTCAGTAGCCAATTTACCCTAAAGGACCGATATCTGAGGTGTTCCTGAGGAAAGACTGTTGACCAAGGGCCTTAAAGGATCTACCCCTGAGGTGTTCCTGATGACTGAGGACCACCTGCCTCAGAGACTGTATCCTTCTAAAAGGTTAGGGTTAGTTGTCAGATAATAGGTGTTTATAGTTATTAACGGGGTTAGTTGTTAGGTAATAGGGATTTATAGTTATTTTTAGGGCTAGAAGTTAGGTAATAAGTGTTTATATTTTTTAAAAGTGCCTACAGTTATTAATAAATATATTTGCTAATTAAAAGTTTCATCTTCATGATGGTGTCTAGAGTAATTTAGGAGACAGACCTCTGAGAACATCTATGAAGGCCATCTAGGGGAGATTAGTCTCTGGGTGAGCCTGTGAGATATTATCTTCTCATTGAGATGAGAAGCGACATTGTAATCATGGGGAGCACCATTCCCTGGGCTTGGGTCCTGGAGTAAATGAAAAGGACAGAGTGAACTGAGAACCAGAACGTATCACTCTCTGCTCCCCAACTGTGGATGTCATGTGACCAGCTGCCTCAAGCTTCTGCAACTAGGACAACCCCACCATGATGGTCTGTGCCCTCAAACTGTGAACCAGAATAAACTATTTCTCCCTTAAATTGTTTTTGCCACAGTCTATTTTATCACAGCAGAAAGGAGAAGTAACTAAAACATACAATATTCGACTTATTTGGCATCCAGGAAGGTAAGCATTTCTTTAAAGAGGATGAAACCAATACCCAGAGAGTGAAAGCCAATGGTCCAAGATCATAGAAGAAGTGACAGGGCCAAGATTTAAACCTAAGCTGTCAGGCCTAGACGACCATGTTCTTAAACACTCTTCAGTACCACCTCACTCAATAACTTGTCTCAATTGCAGAAATAGTAAAGAATACAAGAGCCTCATCCAGGTCTGCTTCAAAACCTCAAAGCTTATGCTTTAACCAGCATACACAACTCCTCCTGCAGTCAACAGAAAAGTCAGCTTAGCATTTTTCCCCCTGACCTCATTTTCCCAAAAGAAATATGTGTGTCAAGGGGAAAAATTCATGGCCAGAGGGAGTTAAACAGTCCAATCCAGAGAGGGTATCTGCATTGAACTACAGTGGACAGGCAAGCAAGCCCCCCCTATTTAAATGTTTAAGGAATCTCCATGAGTAAGAAGAAAAACACAATTCATAGTTAAGATTTAAGACCAGAAACTGCAGGCTTGCAGGCTGGCAAATTTTCCTTGCACTAGGTTCCATATGGCAATAGCAAACAGAACCTCTGATTTCTTTCATTTCTTTGGAGACCATAAAAGTGTACATTTGCAAAAATCAATATGTGTTTCCCTTCCTGCCATTTCACATGATAGACAAACACAGCCCCCAGCTTTCCAGTAGAAATTACACTGTTCTTTAAGATCACCCTAGAAATATGTGCATAGCAATGTCTAAAGTCATCAGGCAGTTTAATTTCAACATGTTCTTGTGTCCCGAACTAGACTCTCATGGGAATGCACATTCAGATGGTTCCTGGGAAGCTTCGGAGACATCTAAGGCAAGGTCTGAAAGTGATTAGTACGATATATTCCAGGAGAAGTGTTTTGCATGACCTTTCTGGAAGAGACTGTCATGAAACTCCAATGTGACCTGTAGGCCTTCAGTCATGCACACCTGACAGGGGCACCTGGTCGCCAGGGTGGGCAGCAGGCAAGGGTGGGCAGTGGGCAAGTGATGCATGGTTCCCATTTTTCAGCCAGGAGAAGAAAACACCCTAAAAGCCTGCATGCATAGGTATATTGCAGCACAGATGTGTTCTTTTACAGGTCAGAGTAAGAAAGGAGGAACCTTAGGAGGGGGTGCTAGATTGAGGCAGTCATGGATAACATGAAAAAAGTGGGAGACAGAACAAGCAAGGGAGAGAAAAGAGAAGGAATTCATGAGAACGAGTGAGAGAAGGGGGGTTGCTTGTATGAGTGTTTCCATTATCAGACACTATTTGCAATACTCTCCATTAAAGCTGAGAATCGAGGTTGGGCTCTATTACTAGTCATGTACACTTTGAAGAAATATCAGATTTCTCATTAGGAAATATGGGAACTACAGAAATGAGCAAAAGACACGGTCCTGTGATGTTTATAAGCTGAGAGAAATGGAAAATAATCAAAATAACAACAGAAGGATATCATGCACTCCAATGTCCAGTGGCTCTCTGTGTCACAAGCACACATAAGGGGTGGAGAGCAATAGGGGCCAGCAGCCCATGCATTTGAGGCCATGAACTTGAGCAGAGCTCCAGAAAGAACGAGGCTCTGGCAGAAAGAACTTTTATGGCTGAAGAGAGCATGAATGAAAAGGCCTTGAGGTGGGAATGTGTTGGTTTCTTTGGGAATGCCGCGGTTTTCAATTACAAAAAATGTGTTCTGCCATTCAAGAGATATAAGGGTCATGTCACTTGATTCTAACATCCAGACCCCACTTTCCACTTCTCACTATGCCACCAACACCACACTCCTGTAGTGTCCGCAGTTTAGGTAATTGTAGCTGTGCCCCACATTGGGCACATGGACAGCTTGCAGTTGGGCAGTGATGATCAGTGTGTGAGAACATACGGCTAGAATTT
Organism: Lophiomys imhausi; assembly: GCA_907164525.1. Lineage (NCBI taxonomy): Eukaryota > Metazoa > Chordata > Mammalia > Rodentia > Muridae > Lophiomys > Lophiomys imhausi. The sequence continues at coordinate 5,137,072 of CAJQZJ010034075.1, read as the reverse complement.
GGCAGCTTGATACAACACATGCCCTGTTTATCTGTTCATTTTTAAAATGCAGGACTTTCTTTGTATGCAATATAAGGTTGGGATGACTATGAAAACGGCAGGGCAAGTTTATGCACTTACATAATACAAAATTATTTTTATTTCATTCTCAAAAGCAATGGGCTGACGAGCAAGAACAACCAATATTCACAACGCAGCTAATGGCAGTCAACAGGCACAACAAACTCAGGTCATCCCTACAAAAGTACAGGAGCATGAAATCAATCCTGAGAAAGGCATCTACAGGCTGCTATCCAATGCTTTATAGTTTCACAGCACTGACCCTAAACAGTATTATCTTGCATGCATTGTAAATTTCTCATAACCCCCATGGGTAGTCCTGTTGATGTGCTACTCAGGACAGCCCAATGGGAGAAATCAAACCCCAAGGAAGAATATTTGGAGCTTTGGAGGGCCACAAAGGTATACTAAGATTTTTTTTAACCCCTAAGAGCATAGTGGCCTGTAAAGAATGTGTAGCCTAATCAGGGAGCCCCACTGTCATAGGTCTATCCTTTCCTGTCTTGAATCCCATCTGGGAACAGTGAAGTGCATATGATTGATATGCTAAATGCATGAAGGATGAAGGTGTTTGGGGAGGGAACTGTTAAACAGACATGTCAGGCTGAGAGCCAGGGCACACAGGAGTGCTCAGGAACAGACCATGTATGAGGGAAGGGAAGAGAGAGGGAGAGGGCCTTTCTAGAGAAGACTCAGAGAAAGGAAAAGCATGAGGTGGGCAGAAGTGGGAGAAGAGCACCCTGGCCTGAGGATAATGAGGCTCTGTAATAGAGAGCCAATGCAGCATGAAGGGAACCCAAGAAACCTCGGCTGCAAACTGTTTATTTCATTTTTAGCTCTGCTATAATTGGTTTAAGATTCCTGGAAGCTTGAGTAGCCTCTCATTTTTCTAAACTGTAGGAAAGGAATTCTAGCACTAACTGTGTGAATGTTAATAGAAATAAATATGTCAACAAATTCTGTGAAATCATGCCACTGTAGCAATGTAATGATGAGTCCCTAAGTGCGATGAGATATAGTGAGGCCAGACTGGGAAAAGCCTCAAAGACTGTATCAGTTACACGGAGGTGATGATAACTTTGTCCAGAGAGAAACCCCAGCTGAGAGTGATGTGCAAGCAGGCAGCGGGTCTTAGTTTGCTTCCTATTGTGATAAACACCATGACCAGAAGCAACTTGTGGAGGAAATGGTTTATTTCATTTCACATCTTGTGGTCAGTCATCGTCCATGGAGGTGGAGGTAGGAACTCAAGGCAGGAACCTGGAGGCAGTAACTGAACCAGAGACCATGGAGGAAAGCTACTTACTGACTGTGTTCCATGACTCCTTCAGTTTATTATTTTGCAAACAACGAAGGGCCACCCGCCAAAGAGAAGTACCACCCACATGGGCTGGACCTTCCCACCTTAATTATTAATTTAAAAAATGCTCCTAAAGACTTGCCTACAGACCAATCTGATGGAGACATTTTCTCATCTGAGGTTCTCTCTTCTCAGATAATTCTAGCTTGTGTCAAGTTCACAAAGTAACCAGCATATAAAAATTCTCTTACATAATTTCCCTGTATGAAAAAAAAATTCCGAGGTTACATTTAGAGGAGGAGCTTGTGTTTGGGGAGATTTTGGTTTTGGTTTTTGTTTTTTTGTTTTTGTTTTTTTGCACTGGTTGGTTTTATGTCAACTTGAGACAAGCTAAAGTCATGTGAGAGGAAGAAACCTCTATTTAAAAAGAATGCCTCCATAAGATCAGGCTGTAGGCAAGCCTGGAGGGCATTTTCTTAATTAGTTATTGATCTGGGGAGGGCCCAGCCCATTGTGAATGATGCCATACCTGGGCTGGTGGTCCTGGTTCTGTAAGAAGGCAGACTAAAAAAGCTACAGAGAGCAAGCCAGTAAGCAGTACTCCTCCATGGCCTCTGCATCAGCTCCTGTCCCCAGGTTCCTGCCCTCAATGCTTTTGATTATAAACTTTTGATTATAACCCCACCCCAAGTTGCTTTTGGTCCTGGTGTTCCATCATATCAATAGTAAGTCTAACTAAGACAGATTCTTAAAAAGGAGATGGTATAATGGAACGGCATACCAAGTAGTGAAGGATAAAGAGGTGCCAGCAGCCAGAAGCCCAGTTCTCAGAAAGGGGGAACTTACAGCCTAGTACTTAAGTGAAAGAGTCTGCTGTTTGTCAGAGACCCCCAGTTAAGTAACAGTGCCCTTTCTCTAAAAGAAAAAGCTGAACAGGCAGTTAGACACAGGCGTACCCTGGAGCAGAAAGATGAGGTAGCCTTCCTCTCGCTTGTTCCTCTTTCCCTTGATATGAAAACAGAAGTCCTGAGAAGGAAAAGGATCCAAGGGCTGAGGAGAGAAGAGGCAGTGTGTAATCGTTGTCTTGGGGAAAGGAAAAGGGAGCTGAAGAAGAAACACGGTCAGATGGCCGGGTGTGCAGAGAGCTACATGAGACGGACGTTCAACAACTTAAAAGAGGAAAAGTGTACACAGCTTGCTTTTTCCTGCTTGCAGCCAGGCACTGAGTGGTCAGCGTTGTTCCGAGATAGACTTGGGGGTTTCCAGGAGAGGATGGTTAGGGAAAAGAAAGCCAGGGAGAAGTGGACAAGTTTTGTTTGAATTTTTTTCACACAATACATTTTGCTCCCCTCCACCTACTCCTCCCAGATCCTCCCCATCTCTCTACCCACCCAACTTTATGCTCCCCCCTTTCCCTTTTAAAACAACAAAAACAAGCTGGGCAGCGGTGGCACATGCCTTTAATCCCATGCTCTGGTGGCAGAGGCATGTGGATCACTGAGTTCAAGGCCAATCTGTTTTTCTCTCTTCTCCCAGGTGGCATTCAGTGCTGCCTGGGACCTGTCCACTCTGACTCCTTGTCCAGAATGGAAACCAGCTCTTTCTGTGTATTTGGAGACAGTCTTGATATGTGACTCAGGCTGGCCTCAAACTCCTCATCCTGTTGTCTTCGACTCTCCAAGGTTGATAGTTTAAATGAGCTGATACCATTAAGAAAGTTTTGAATTTGTGAGTATCAGGCAGAGGAATGTAGGGTGTTAGGGATCAAGAAGTGGGAAGTGGTGTAAACTATGGCATCCTAACAGAAGTTACAGGAAAAGTTTCAGAGGAAGTGAAAAGTCAAGAAACTGAGGTATTGGATGCCGAAGCCACAAAATGTAGTGACAGGAGTGAAGACTCAGAATCATCAAAGTCAGTGATGTTTTGAATGTCTTTGGCTCATACCCTTGCATTTAATGATTCTGGTTGCTTCAGCCTCTTATATTCAGGAATTCCCATTGGTAAGAGTTGCCCTAATAGAGATTCCATTCCTTGTATCCATACAGTCAGGGTCAGGAGTTTACCCTCTTTTCCATTCTTCTAAATGATCCTGCCTGGACCTGGAGGACTGGCATGAAAAGCAGGGTTAGATTGGGCTCTAGGGGAAGATAGGATGGGACTATACTCTCCCGTTTTTCTTTTTTTGGCAGTAGATTGGCCAGATAGCTCTAAAACTGCCCTGAACAAAAGAAATGATCTTAATGGTGTGTACCCCTGAAGCTAGAATTTATCATTAAGATTGTTTCTTTTGTTAACTATTTGCATGTGCCAGACAACATTCTTTTTCATTCCCAGAGAGCTTTGAAAGGAACTTGTAGTTTTACCATGTGCTTAACAGAGCTGTTTTGACCGTGGAGTGATTTGTGATGAGCTGCAATCAATATACCCACCCAATAGTATTTATTTTCAAAAGAGTAAGAAGAAGAGAAGAAGAGGATGAAGGAAGAAGTGGAAGAAGAGGAAGAGAAAAAGCAGAAACAGGGGGAGCAGGGAAAGGAAAAAAGAGGATAAAGAGGAAGAAGAGGAAGAATAAATGAAAATAAAGCATCATGTAGCAGAGTCTGCTTCATTCAAACTTATTAGCAAAAACAGGACACTGTTCTAAAACTGCCAGGGCTCTTGTGCTCAGACTCTCCTCAGCAGAATGTACTGGGGGGAGAGGCACAACTGTAGCCTTCTTAAAACAAGATACCAGCAATGAGCCCCTTGAGATGGTCATTTAATGGTTGCCATTTGTGCCTACAAGTCAGATATTTCCAGGAGGTTGGAAGGCTCACCTTTTATGTCCTTCCTTTCGGTTGCTTTTGTAAAGCATTTGGTCACAGCAATGGAAAAGTAACATTAAAAAAAAAAAAAAAAACACCAGGAGTGACGGTGTTGCTGTGATCATGTGGACTTTTAAAATGGTTTACAGAAGGAATGTGGAAGAATTTAGAGTTAAAAACTAGAGAAGCCTAGAATGTTTTAAGCAGCTCTTCATAAGCCATTTGGGTGGGAATGTAGAAGCCAAGAATGCCAAGACAAACATGGAGACTACAGACTCAGTTTATGATGTTTCAAAGAGAGGCATGAGGACTCTATGAGGGGGTAGGTCAGAGGTCATTCATGTTATTTTCTACCAAAGACTCTAGCTGCATTGGCCTGTGTTCTGAAATTTTAGTGAGGCTGACCTCAAAAGTAGTGGTCTAACTGGTTTGGTGGAGAGAATTTCAGAACAGGACAATCTGTCAGTTATGTCATGGTTACTATTAACTGCTCTCATACAGAACTACACATAAATAGATGTCATATAGATGATAGATAGATGAGATAGATAGATGACAGATAAATACATAATAGATTGACAAATAAATAGATAATTATAGATAGATGATAGATGATACAAACATACATACATACATACATACATACATACATACATACATACATACATATGTAGATGTATGGATAACACACAATAGATGGAGCAGAAGAATATTAAAAGTGTGTGGTATGGCAAGGAAAGAAACATGAATGAATGTAAAGTTTCTGACAAATTGCAGTAAACATAGCTGCAATTATTGAGGGGATTAGTCCCATTATAAAGAGAATTAGTGTTCTGAACTAGGAAAATTGCAAAGATACCCTACAAGCAACACCCATCCATAGAATACTTTGTGAAAATGAAAGTTCATTGAATGGCAAGAGCCTAAACTGAGAATTGTCCACATGATACTGGTTTTGTAAGCATGAACATTCAAGAACAAGAGGGTCATGGAACGTTGCGTCAAAGTTCTAGAAAGCCACCAAGGTGTGCTAGGCAGTGTGTGCCAGGGTCAGATTCCCTGTAGGGAGGCTCTGAAAGGCTATTACATGAATCTGAGAAGATGAAGTCTACATTTCAGTGGAAACTCTGGGATGTCAGAGATGCCAGGCCTCTGAGACATCTGCCAAGGTAGCTGCAGGTATGGAGTAGCAACCCAAGAGAGAGGCTATGTATGTGTGCTGTGAGGGGAAGACCGGAAAGGCAGAGATATCCAGGTCCATTGGAACATAGGTGATTCCATCATGAGTCCCAGATGTAAGACAAGGAGCTGCAGGATTTGATGTTTGCCTTGCTTGAATTTGATGTTGTTTGGCCCAATCTTCTTGCTGTCTTCCCATTTCTCCCCTTAGGAATGGGGTATTTATTCTGTGCCATTATATTTTAAAAGTATGTATTTTTTTGTTTTGTTTTATATGAGCTCACATTAAAGAGAGTTCCTTGAATCTCAGAAAGTACTTTGGAGTTTTAAATTATGCTTGGACCACTAAGGACTATAGGAATCTTACAGATGAATTAAGTGCATTTTACAATATGGGATAAACTTGAGACTTTGGCAACTAGGGTTGCAATGCCCTGATTTCAGGGTGATATTTTTAGGTGTCAGGTTGGCAAGAGGTGGACTGGTGATGGTTAATTTTGACTTCATCTTGATGGGATTTAAAATTGGCTTTTGTCTAGGAGGGTGTTTTTGGAAATGTCTAACTGAGACTCACTCTGAGTGCAGGCAACACCGTTGACTGGGCTAGGCTCCTATACTGACTAAGAGAGAGAATACAAGCTGAGCGCAATCATGCTTGTCTCTGCTTTCTGCTTGCGGACGCATTGTGAGTAGCATTGCACTCCTGCTGCCCTGACTTCTGCGCTGTGACACGTCCCCACAGCTGGAGACAAATTAAAGCTTGAGTTGCTTTTGTCCTGGGTTTTGTCACAGCTGTGAGGAAACAGCTAATGCACTGGCCTGGATGAGGTGTTCTGCACTTCTGCTTGTGTCCTGAATGTTGGCACATATTGGTCAGTTTTACAAGTCACTATAATGAGATCTATGACAGAATAATTTTTATAAATGTATAAATCAAATCCACAGTTTTGGAGACTAAAAGTCCAAACAGCACAGTGCCGGCTCTGGTAAGGGCCCCACAGCAAGTTACAGAGCACTGTGGAGGGGAAGCATGGCATCTCCAATGAGAAAGAAGAGAAAGGGCATTGCTGGAAGCTGGACCTGGTGGGAAGAACAGTGCCTCTAGTAAGAGCTGCAGCCCTAGTGACCGGAGGACCTCTCAGTGGGCGCCCCTTCAACCTTCAGCATTACTACTGTGGGTGCTAGGCTTCTAACACATGAACTTTCAGGGAGATTTTCTAACATCCAAAACATAGTAGTAATAAAAATTAAATAAGCCCTCATAAACTTTATCATTGGGAACTTGGAAAAGAAAGGAAGGGCTGGTGAGATGGCTTAGTAGGGAGGAGCACTTGCCCTGTAAGACTGGTGGCCTGACATTAATCTCCAGAGCCCACTGTGGACGGAAAGAACTGGCTTCTGAAAGTTCTCCACTGACTCACACATGTGCATGATGCCATGGACCCATGCTCTCATGCACCACACACACAAAGGGAGATGATAACAATAATTAATAATAATAACAATAATAATGATAATAACTTCACATTTTTAAAGAGAAAACAAAGGAAGAGGAGACAAATCTGTTTCATTGAAAAAAAATAAGGATGAAGGGAACAATTTGTCAAATTGAAGGAGAACTTGAGGAAAGACCAAGTTGACTGGAAACATTTTTTAAATATCAGAGAAAAAGAATTTGATACCGTAGAAACAACAGATGGATGAAGCAGGAGGAACAGAATGAACTTCCACAGTATCTGCTGTCCATGACAAGATACAACTTGACTCGGTATGTAAACATGGCTAAATTCAGTATCCTCATTACTTACAGTATTTTTAAAGGCAGTGTTATACTATGCCAGCTCATGTGGCTGCCCCACCTTTGCATAGCATACATATTCTGTAGAAATGAATGTGCATGCTCAGGTAGTTGAACAAATACACAGTCATTGGAGGAAATTTTTCCCTTTACAAAAGCTATCAAGCTGAAAGGGAAGCCAGTTCCATGTATAACTGAAATTTGTTGAATGTTCATCTTTACCTGGCCCAGAGCTGTGCCAACATGAGACTGGAGGGAAAGTAATTCTAAGTCTATTAGATGGTTTAAAGGCAGCTGAATAAGATCACCAAGTATCATTTTCATAGGGCCCCAATTCATTCTCACTAAGAAATTCTAGAGTCAGGAATTGTTCCAAAGAATTCCTGCTGAGCTATACTGGAATAAAAATCTGGCCCACTGTGAATATAAAATGGCAATTTTATTTAAACAGTTGGAGCTCCTTGGGTCTCTTCTGACTGACTCTAATATTCTCCTTGTCTATATACTTTGGACACATTTTCACCTCACTCTAAAAGAGTTTTACTGCTTAATCATCTTCCTCTTGCCACCTTCCCCCTTCTAGAGAGTTCCGTTGGAACATGGAATGACTTGCTTAGTGGTTGGTTGACACATTTCACAGGAAAGTTATCACCTATAATCTCTACCACATGTCCCCAAAGTCAACACACTGGCCAAATCATCTATCCTTCCAATATTACCATTTTCCAGCTGTAAAATTTAGCTGATAAGCCTTCATACTTTGAGTTTTTCAACTGAAAAGGGCTTGCAGAATCACCTTACCAATATTTCTTTGCCCAGAGTGACTCATGACTTTTCAGAGCTATGCTGCAGACTCTAACTTGAGTTGTTGTCCGACCTGTGTCGTTTCTCCTGCAAACACGGGCCAATAAGCATGCATGCGTGTTTTTTAACTTGTTTCAAAATGTATTTCTACTTTCAGGCTGTGAACTTGAATCAGCCATGCACTGGCCAAATGGACTTGTCAGGGTACCTAGTCATTGAGGTCAGTTTGCACTTCACTCAAAAATAGATTGAAGTTTACGTTTTGAGCAGAGGAAAACATAGATTGTTTTATTCAGTCCCCACAATAATGTCAGGTATGCTTCTGTGCCAGGCTTAGTGAGCCATGGTAAGAGCTGTTTTTCTCCTCAGTGGAAGAAGAGACTTACTATGACTATGCATTTTAGGACTGTTGGGAAGGCATTTCCAATACTTTAGGTGTTAACAAAGGGACCCATGGGTATTGTCTGAGCAGAGGATCTCTCCATGTTCTACTCTTTACGATCAGCTCAGGAAGGCCAGGATTATGTTCTTTTTGTCTAACAGCCTCAGGCCAGAGTGAAAAATGAAGCCCATGTCCCAGGGAGGGAATGACATTCATGACATGGCATATCCCAGCAGCTGTGTCAGCCTGGACCTCAGCCCTCAGGGAACTCATCCTGAAGCCTCCTTCCAGAACTGTTCTGCCTTTCTTCCCTTTGCTGTCAAATATCTTGAAATCAAAACTTTGTCTACTGCCTGGATTGTTTGCCTCACTTTCTTGCCTTTCCAGTTCCTCTACAATACCACTCACTGTGGGATCTGATCACATCGCTTTCCTGGTTCCCATGGGTGTACTATGTCAAGTCCATCAAATTCCTACAGTTCAAATTGTTCATTATGTCTTTAGTGAAATGTTGTAAGTGCTATAATGGAACCTAGCACATGCTAGGCACCTAGACCATATCCCAATACTGAATAGGAAATATTCTAATTAGAAAAATAACTAATCTTTATTGAACACTGGATCCATATCAAGCATTTTGCTATCTGATTTCATTTCTCTTTTCTATTCTTCTTTTTGTTGTTTGTTTGTTTTCATTTTTTTGAGACAAGGTTTCTATGTGTATCCCTGGCTATGGTGGAACTTACTCTGTGAAACAGGCTGGCCTCGGAACTCAGAGATCCACCTGCCTCCTGAATGCTAGGATTAAAGGAGTGTACCACCCTTCCCAGCTGCTACCTGATTTCTAAGTATTAACTCATTCTGTCTCAACTGTGAGGTTCATACAATTAGCAGCCCAGTTTCCAGATGAACAATATAAATACTGTAAAGGATTAACTCAAAGTGAGCCATCTCAGGTGAAACAGGCCGAACCTGATTCACTGAGAACTCTCTCTATGTCTGCCACCTTTCGTACTTTCTTGACTGGTCCAAAACCATTGCCCTTTATCAAGAACCCTCCTCCCATTTCAATAGATGGCCCAGTCCAAGAGGATGTGGGTTATCCATGAAAACAGTGGCCTTCTACATTTTCTGCTAGTTCTCAGTGTGCACAGGTGTCTCCAGACTAAACAAAGGCCTAATCCCTGAGAAACACACCAGCAATGCAAGAGTAAATACCTGTGTTGAGGAGAACATCAAACGTGGTATTTATCCAATCTTGTGACATGAGGGAAATACGACTTCTGTATATTGTGTCATGTTGACAAAGACCTCCTTGTAGAGAAGTCATAGGGAGCCTACCTTGGCGTCAATTAAAGCGTGTGACAAATACCAGGAGATGATACCAAGCCCTATACATACCACATACCTTGTCCGTAGTGGAGTTCCAGTGAGTTCCATGCAGCCTGTAATCAGAATCACATTAGTATTTTGCTTCATGATCTCAATAGATTGCAAACACCTTTTGTTGAAAAATTTTTTCTTACGTAATATATCCCGGTTACAGGATAGATTACCCCTCCACTCCTCCAAGCTCCTTCTCACCTTCCCTCCCACCCGAATTGACTCCCTTTCTGTCTCTCATTAGAAAGCAAATAGGCTTCTTCTAAGGGACAATAATGCAATACAATAAAATAAAACAAAAATTAGCACATCAGAATAGGACAAAACAAACATAAGGAAAAGAGCCCCTCCCCCCTGCAAAAGGCACAAGAAACAGATATAGACACAGAGACCCAATGGTTCACTTGAACAGGAATTCCATTAAAAAAAAAGAAAAAAACTAAACTGTAGCCAATAACAATTACTCAAAGGGCTTGTAGGATTAAAAAAAAAAGAGAGAAATATTTTTTAATTAAAAAAAGATAAAACAGGGGGAGCAAAGATGGCGGCGACCTACACTGACGCATTCTGAACGCGGGGAAAAAAGAGCCATAAAAAACACAGAGTTACTGGGCACTGTGCAAAAACCGGAGGGGCTAGACCCCCCCTCCCCGGAACGCTCACAGCTCCCAAGGGACTGTCAAAAGTCCCAGGGCAAGGCTCTCCCCATCTCTCACAGACACGGAGGCCACTAAACCGGGGATTCAGGAACTCCCATCTGGTGAGGCGCCTGGTAAGATCATTCCCAACTTACAGCAGGCAGAATCAGGGTCCACTTGGCCATAGATCGCTGTCCTATTGGGCTCCCCACACATCAGGTTGAACTTATACCCACTTAGAAAAGGTTGCGAGATAGTGGAAGCCTTAGCAAGGAACAAACAGGGGGCTCAGCAGGTGGTCCGCAGCCACTCGTGAAGCGGAGGGCGGGAGGTTCCCAGAGAGCACAGGAAGCTGGGAACACAAAGGCGGGCGGGAGGGGCCAAATCTCACACACTCACGAGAGCGCAGCTGGGGAGGGAGCACTGCTGGCAGGGCCAAATCCCCGCCAGTCCACGGCAGGTCATCTGGGGAGAGAGACAGGCGTGGGTGGGACCAGGGGTCCGTGCACCCACGGCGGAGCTGCTGGGACGAGAGGTGCACTCAGGCAGCCAGAGGATCCGGGGCTTGGGGTACCCACGGGACCCGTGGCGGCGCAGACAGGAAGGAAATCAGGCACAGGGTCCAGCCCTGTGGCGAGAAGACTAGAGAGAAACCAGAAATCGGGACCATAGCTGTATCCTGGAGAATCCAGAAATATCAGGTGTGGAGCGAGACCCTGTCAGCCTCCGGGACGACAAACAAAGCCCACAGAATCTGTGCCTGGGCAAACAGGCCCATACCATCAGAACCATTACAGGCTGATAACTCAGAGTGCAACATAGAGAAGTCTGAATTGGGAGCAGTGAAACAATCCTGGTCCATTACTCACAACCTGGGAATAGGCTGCACCAGATCACAGTGCCTCTGGCCATTAAAATCACAGTGACCTTGAAATCCCCCTGTAAGCAACGACAGATAGCCAAGTAACTCATCCCCTGCACGAAATCATCCACTGTGGTTCCAAGCACAGAAAACAGACAGCTAAATGCATCCAATGGCGAAAGGTCAAAAAAAATAGAAATCAAGGAATTATGACTCCAACAAAGCAGAACCACCCTAGCTCATCCAATTCGGATGACCACACACCAACAGAAACACATGAAAACATTGACAATTCTGCAGTATGGAAAGTGATAGAGTCCCTGCAAGAAGAACTTAAATCTATGAAGGAATTCAAAGAAACCACAATTCTACAAATCAAAACAAGGAACAACACCATTAAAGAGCTCCAAGCCAAGGTGACAGAGCTTGAACAGGAAAAGGAAAAAGCCATGAAAGATTTTCATACAAAAACAAGCAAGCTGGAGAAGGAAATGTACAAAACGAACAAAACCATACAAGACATGAAAATAGAAATAGAAACAATAAAGAAAACACAGTCAGAGTTAAAAGAGGAAGTGGAGAACCAAGGGAAGAGAACAGGAACTACGGATGTGAGTATCAACAATAGGATGCAAGAGATGGAAGACAGGATATCAGGCATGGAAGATTCAGTGGAAGAAATCAGTACATCATCCAAAGAAAATGAGAAGGCTAAAAAATCTCTCACCCACAACATCCAAGAAATCAAGGACTCATTGAAAAGACGGAACCTAAGAATTATAGGTATAGAGGAAAGAGAAGACTCCCGACTCCAAGGTCCAGGAAATATCTTCAACAAAATCATAGAGGAAAACTTCCCAAACCTGAAAAAAGAGATGCCAATAAAAATCCAAGAGGCATACAGAACACCAAACAGATTAGACCAGAAAAGAAACTCCTCTCGCCACATAATAATTGAAACCCCAAATGTAGAGAACAAAGAAAGAATATTAAAAGCTGTAAGAGAAAAAGGTCAAGTCACATACAATGGCAGACCCATCAGAATTACACCTGACTTCTCCCCAGAAATGATAAAAGCTAGAAGGGCCTGGTCAGATATACTACAAGTCCTAAGAGGTCATAGATGCCCAGCCAGACTACTTTACCCAGCAAAACTCTCTATCAAAATAGATGGAGAAAACAAGATATTCCATGACAAAATTAAATTTAAACAATATCTACCCACAAACCCAGCCCTACAGAAAATCCTAGAAGGAAAATCCCAACCCAGAGAAGAAAACTCCACCCAAGAAAACAAAGGGAATAGAAAACCCATCAGCAACTAAACCAAAAGAGGAACAGAACAACCGCCTATACCAAACTAATGGGAAATAAAAACCCCAGCTCACTATAATCCATTAACATCAATGGACTCAACTCCCCAATAAAAAGACATAGGTTTACAGAGTGGATCCGCAAGCAAGACCCTTCCTTATGCTGTATACAAAAGACACATCTAACTACAAAAGATGGACACTGCCTCAGAGTAAAGGGATGGGAAAAGGTTTTCCAAGCAAATGGACCCAGGAAGCAAGCTGGAGTAGCCATCCTAATATCAAACAAAACAGACTTCCAACTGAAGTTAATGAAGAAAGACAAAGAAGGGCACTATATACTCATTAAAGAGAATATTCATCAAGAGGAAATTTCAATACTGAACATCTATGCCCCAAATACAAAGGCACCTACTTTCGTAAAAGAAACACTTCTAAAACTTAAAGTGCACGTCGATCACAACACATTAGTAGTGGGAGACTTCAACACCCCACTCACAACAAAGGACAGATCATCAAGACAGAAGACAAACAGAGAAATATTGAGTCTAGCAGAGATCATGAAACAAATGGACCTAACAGATATCTACAGAACGTTTCACCCAAACACAAAGGAATACACCTTTTTCTCAGCACCCCACGGAACCTTCTCCATAATCGACCACATAATTGGTCACAAAGATAGTCTCAGTAGATACAAGAAAATTGAAATAACACCTTGTATCTTATCAGACCACCACGGAATAAAGCTGGTCTTCAACAGTAAAAGAATCAACAGAAAGCCTACACACACATGGAAATTGAACAGCTCCTTACTGGATGACCACTGGGTCAGGAAAGAAATAAGGAAGGAAATCAAAGACTTCTTAAAATCCAAAGACAATAAAGACACAACATACCCAAACCTATGGGATACATTGAAAGCTGTGCTACGAGGAAAGTTCATAGCACTAAGTGCTTTCAAAAAGAAAATTGTGACAGCTCATATTAGTGAACTAACAGCTAAGCTGGGTGAATTGGGAAAAAAAGAACCAAACACACCCAAGAAGAGCAGAAGACAGGAAATCATCAAACTTAGAGCTGAAATCAACAACTTAGAATCAAAAAGAACTATACAAAGAATCAATGAAACCAAGAGTTGGTTCTTTGAGAAAATCAACAAAATAGACAGACCCCTAGCCAAATTAACTAAAAGGCAAAGGGAAAGAACACAAATCAACAAAATCAGAAATGAAAAGGGAGAAATAACAACAGACATTGAGGAGATCCAGAAAATATTTGGGCATTACTTTAAAAATCTATATTCCACTAAATTTGAAAACCTAAGCGAAATGGACAATTTCCTCGATAAATTCCACCTACCAAAACTAAATCAAAATCAGATTAACAGCTTAAACAGCCCAATAACACCTAAGGAAATAGAAACAGTCATTAATAATCTCCCAACCAAAAAAAG